>JAIVEN010000018.1:13615000-14215000 GCA_026686845.1 Adenanthera pavonina | reverse complement strand
GTTATGATTTTTGAAACTTTGCTATGCAAGGAGCTATAATTCTTGCAAAAATAGTTTTGAGCAATTTCAAGTTTTAAATTGGTTCAAGCTTTCAAAAAGCCTTTTTATACTTTAAAAGTAAACAATTTTCATGGAAAAGATGTTAATTATAGGATGTAATATTTTTGATACCAGAGTAAAGATTTGGGTAAATCTTTGCGATTGAAAAGCCATGTATACCCTTTTATTTATAGTTTTCCCTTTGGATATGAAGCATTATAAAAGACCTACATTATTCCTTATATGAGTATTGTTAGATATGCTGGCTTCCCAAGAGGGGAAGTGAATTGAGAAGATTAAAATTTTTTGCAAAATGTCAATAAAGTGAAGAAAGCAAAGATGGCAGTAAAACAGAGTATAAGTGAATAACAAGTAAACGTAGTAATAGAGAAGGGAAAACACAGATGTTTATCCTGGTTTGGTCTCTCAATCTTGACCTACGTCCAGTCCTCAAGCCACCACTTGAGATTTTCCACTATCTTGCAAGAATTCAGTGGGCGTCTTGCAAATGCCACTGTACAGCTATGATACTCTATTTTTAGAGCTCACACTTTCTCTCTTTGCACTTTAGCTAAGTGCTTCCTTAATCTCTTGTGATATCCCCTTACAAGAAAATCTTTCTTCCAGATGAAGATAAGATTATTTACAATAGATAAACTCTCTTAATCAGAGTGTATATGAAAGTTGGAGTACAAAGAATGAAGTATGTGAGAGTAAGAGACTTTGAGTTGATGATTTGGCAGAGTTTCAATATATACAAAGTTAAAATCGTTACCCACAAAATGATGTTATATTTATAGATTTAGGTCTTAACTATACGTTAGAGAAAAAATCTATCCATTGAAGAAGTTACCCAACGGTTACTCTAAAAAACTATCCGTTCACCAACCGCATTTAATGCTTATGATATCCAAAGTTTGAATTTTGGTTAGTCAACAGACAAATTTCACAGAAACAGAAAGCTAAAGACTTTAACGTTGAACATTCGAAGTTCGTCTGTTATGAAGCAAAGTTCAAAGTTTGATCTTTGAAAAATGTTTCTATGTTGGAACATACGAATTTTCAAGTTTAAGGTTCTTCTGGAAAGTATGAACAGTTATTCTATTTTGCTACAGTGCCTTCAAAATTCAAATTTTGATACCCAAAATTTGTCTGTCAGTGGGCAGTTCAATAAGGCACAATAGTTCATCTATTCAAAATTTGAATTTTCAAAATGCAAAGTTTGTCTGTCAGAGAGGCCTCTTTTCAGACTTACTTCAAAGTTTGAATTTCTGAATACTATCATTTATATGTCAACATATCATCATAATAGACTCACAAGTTTTGTTTATGAAATTCAAATTTTCATGTTCAAAGTGTTGAATCAAGTGTTTTGATTATTCCAAACCAACTTTTTAGAGCTTGGAGAAAAGATATTAAAGGTGCACAAATGATCTCAAGTGGAGAAATTAAAAAAACAATGGCACAAGAATGAATGTAAAAACTACAACCTTGTCTAAATTGAGTAAAAGACTTTGATTTGGCAAAAAGATGTTTTAAAAACTATGATTCTATAGAATATTTGAAAAACACCCACTAACAGATGAAGTTTGAAACACTTAGACTGATATGCTATTTTAAAAATTTGAACTTTGGCTTTGGAAATTCGAATTTCGTATTGAAAATGAATAATTCTAAAAAGAGGCTTCTCTGATAGACAAATTTTGACTTGAGAAATTTGAATTTTGATACTTGTCTGAAAAGTGTTTCTCTGACAGACGAACTTTAACTTAAAAAATTCAAATTTTGATACTTGTCTGAAAAAAGCTTTCTCTGACAGACGAACTTTGGCTTTTAAAAATTTGAATTTCAGACAAAATACAACTTATGAAAAATGGAAAATTCATCTGAAGATATGTCAAGGTTCATCTGAAAACTAAGTTTGGAAAGAACATCAAGATGGCTCACTGACAGACGAACTTTGAACATGAAAATTTGAATTTCAGAAACAAAGCTTGTGAGTCTGTTATAATGATATGTTGACATACGAACGATAGTATTCAGAAATTTGAACTTTATATTAAGTCTGAAAAGAGGCGTCTCTGACAGACGAACTTTGCAGTTTGAAAATTCAAATTTTGAATAGATGAACTATTGTGCCTTATTGAACTGCCCTCTGACAGACGAATTTTGAGTATCAAAATTCAAATTTTGAAGGTACTGTAGCAAAATGGAACAACTGTTCATACTTTCCAGAAGAACTTTAAACTTGAAAATTCATATGTTCCAACATAGAAACTTTTTTTAAAGATCAAAATTTGAACTTTGCTTCCTGACAAACGAATTTTGAATATTCAACGTTGAAGTCTTTAGCTTTCGGTCTCTGCAAAATTCGTCTATTAACCAACCAAAATTCAAACTTTGAGTATCCGAAGCATTAAATGCGGTTGGTGAACGGATAGTTTTTTAGAGTAACCATTGGGTAACTTCTCTAACAGATAGATTTTGTCTCTGACATATAGTTGAGACCTAAATCTATAAATATAACATCATTTGAAGTTGTGGGTAACAATTTTAACTTTGTATATACTAAAACTCTGCCAAATCATCTACTCAAAGTCTCTTACTCTCACATACTTCAATATTTGTACTCCAACTTTCATATACACTATGATTAAAAGAGTTTTTTCATTGTAAATAATCTTATCTTCATCTGGAAGAAATATTTTCTTGTGAGGGGATATCACAAGGGATTGGGGAAGCACTTAGCCAGAGTACAAAGAGAGAGAAAATGTGAGCTCTAAAACAGAGTATTAACGCTATACTGTGGCATTTGTAAGAAGTCTACTGAATTCTTGCAAGATAGTGGAAAATCTCAAGTGGTGGCTTGGGGACTGGACGTAGGTCAAGATTGAGAGACCGAACCAGGATAAATATCTGTGCCTTTTCTTCTCTATTGTTGCTTTTACTGATTATTCATTTATACTCTATTTTACTGTCACCTTTGCTTTCCTCACTTTCTTAAAGTTTTGCAGAAAATTTTAATCTTCCCAATTCACCCCCCTCTTAGAAAGCCAGCACATCTAGCACAAAGTTTGTCTGTCAGTGAGCCATTTTGATGCTCTTTCTAGACTCAGTTTTCAGATGAACTTTGACATATCCTCAGATAAATTTTTCATTTTTCATAAGTTGTATTTTGTTTGAAATTCAAATTTTCAAAAGCCAAAGTTCGTTTGTCAGAGAAGTTTCAGACAAGATTCAAAATTCAAATTTCTGCAATCAAAGTTCATCTGTCAGAGAAGACTTTTTTCAGACTTGTTCATTTTCAATATGAAATTTGAATTTCCAAAGCCAAAGTTCGAATTTTCAAAATAGCATATCAGTATAAACGTTTCGAACTTCATCTGTTAATGGGTGTTTTTCAAATATTCATGGATTAACATAGAATGATAGTTTTAAAATATCTTTTTGCCAATTCAAAGTCTTTTACTCAATTTAAACATGCCTGTAGATTCTACATCTATTCTTGTGCTGGTTTTTCTTGAATTTCTCCACTTGAGATCATTTTTACACCTTTGATATCTTCTCTCCAAGCTCTAGAAAGTTGGTTTGGAAGCATCAAAACACTTGATTCAACATTCTCCCCCTTTTTGATAATGACAAAATAACTTACAAACTGAATTAGTACTTGAGTTTGCTTTAACAAGCTCCCCCTCAACATATGCATTATAATTCAAAAGATATCATGTACAATAGATCAAGTAAAGAGATTCATTAATTCATTCAAAGTTCAATCACAAGGATGCAATCATATAGTTCAGAACGAAGAAATTTTCATTTCATCAAAAAGTCACTTTACAGGATATTACAAGAAACAACAAGAACACAATACAGAAAAACAACATAACAACATTGCAAAATACTACAAGAAGAACCAAGCATCCATAAGTTCTAATCACTTTTTCCTGGACTTGGACTTCTTGCTGTAAGTCTTGTCAGAAGACTTTCCAGTTTGCTCGGATATCTTCTCTCCCTTTTTGGCATCATCAGGAAGGTGTACAAAATCAGCAGGAGGAGGGATCTGAGATACTGGAATAGCTTGAAGAGGCACAGGGACAAAAGGTAGTTCTGGATTGAGCTTTGGCAAAGACTCAGAAACTTCAGAACTTGTTTCCTCACCATCAGAGACTTCAAGAAGTTCAGAAATTGCTTGGCTTGTGACTGCCAATTGAGCCATTCATGCCTTCATGAAACCATAAGATGAAGCAGGTAAGGGAGCAGGAGGATGAAACATCTCTTCAAGCCTTCTTCTCTGAGCTTGTAAAAGAGCATCATGTGTAATGGCTTGCAAATCAACATAAGGCACAATGCTCCTTTCTTCATTTAGGGCAGCTTGCATGAATGGTGAAGTGGTGATTGCTGCCACTAGTCTCTCAACTTGCTCAGATTCTTGATGTGAAAGGATCGAATCTTGAGTATCTGCTGGAATGGGGTCATGAAAGCTTGGTTCCTGAGGACCTTCTTCCTCCATGCCATAGTCTAAGGGAGGACCAGGACTTGCCTTATTGTTGGAGGCCTGTGGTATGCTCAATGTGCTAGTAGCCTCAGTATTATGTGTAGCATCATCAGGAACAGGAGAAGCTAGCTCAAAAGGACTTGGGGGCTCAGGAGTTGGAGACATAACAGGCTCAGAGAATCCTAGATGAGGTGGAGCTAATGTGGCAGGAATGACATTTCGAATGTCTTTATATGCATCAGCAACCACTTTCATGTTCTTAGCCAACTGATGAATTTGATCTTGCAGATGAGCAAATTTGGCATTTTGCTCATCTCTGATGCTGAGTATGAGTATAGACAAATTGTCATACAACTCAGTGATCTTGGTTGGCTTGGTATGAGAGGAGGGAGTAGATGGAATTAGAGCTTGAGCAGGCTGAGATGGAGATGTGACAGGCTGAAAAGGCTGAGGTGTGGGTCTTGGAGGAGCTTCAGAGGTACCTTCTTATTGTAGGGAGGCATCATCATCAAAGAAGAGATCTTCAGATTTTCTAGCTCCCTTTCTAATCCATCTTCCATCTTTCTTCTCTATGCCCATCCTTTACAGCTCTTCTTCCTTGAAGATCTCAGTAGGCTTCCTTTTCCCTTTCTCAAGATGTTGAATTTTGGCATACTGAAGGATCTTAGAGATGATTGCTGCATAAGGAAGTGTGGAGTCTTTCCTCTGATCCCTAGCCTTGATCATGCGTAAGAGAATGATATGTCCCGTGTTGATAAGCTTCCCACGCATGATTGCTACCATCACATGTGCTTCTGCCCTTGTGATCAGATTGAAGCTACCTCCTTTATTGAAGATAATCCTAGACACTATGTAGTGTAGGATTCTCACTTGAGCACTAAGGTCAGTAGGCTTCAGCAAGCTTATGGGTGGCCTATTCTCCTTTCTTCTGAACAAGGTATTCAGGATTGTGCTCTCTTTGTAGTTCAAGAAAGGTCCATCTTCTTCATCTGTAGTCTCTGCCCCATCCATATACCCAGAAGCAGTAATGTCAATCTTCAAGCCATCTTGTCCTGGAGTCTCTAAAACCTCATTAAAGGTTTCATCTGTTAGCCAGATGGTCCTTGATCTCAGACTGACTTCCCACTTCTTCTTCTTGTTGTTGTATTTCAGAGAGGCATACCAAGTCTTGACTACCTTATCATCATATCTCTCCAATATCTCTAATAAATTCTTATATTTAATCATCCACAGCTTGGCATCAAAGTTGTTAGAGATTAAAAATTCTTCCATATTGACACAATGAGGCTTAATTACCTTCTTGCTCACAAAATTGGTTGTGTACTCCTCCTGAATATGAGCATTGCTCTGTAATGGCAATGTGGTCAGCTCGTATTCTCCAGATTCAGTACTAGATGAGGAAGTAAAGCAATAGCAGTAGGAGCAGGAGTAGGAACCTTAGGTTTTGTTTTCTTTGAATCAGCCTTTGGTGTTGTTTTCTGCTTTTTGGAGGGGGTTGCTTTGCTAGATTCACCTTTTCTTTTTGGTTTCTCACTTTCCTTTAAGGCATATTTGGATTTCACGGTTCTCTTTGGCCGAGACTCTCCCTTTCCAACTTCTAGATTTTTCACTCTTGCCATTTTCATGGATGAATGATTTAGAATGATTCGTGGATGAATGATTTAGAATGATGCAAAGAATGTGTTTATAGGGTGGAAAAAGAAGTTTAATTGGTGGAAAAGGAAGATTTACAGTCAGAATTAAAGGCTATTGATGAGAGAATTTGAACAGACCCACGAAAGAGATGAATAGGGTTGCATCTGTTCAGAGGATGACCGCTGGTTTCAACGTGCGTAACTGCAGGACAAATGAATTTTGAGGTGTCAAAATTTGAACTTTGAGCAGTTACAGGTTAACCCATTCAGCAAAGCTTATTGACAGACAAATTTTCTCCTGGAAGTTCATCTAACAGAGGCTTGGTTCAAACAGTAAAAGATGAACAGACGAACTTTGTTTCAACAAAGTTTAAATTTCGAAGAACAGGCAGCAAGCAATTATCAATACAACAAACAACAGATGAATTTTAATTATGAAAATTCGTCTTTCAGAGATTCAATAATGTGATCATGTTTCAACAGACAAATTTTGAATCAGAAATTTGAATTTCAACATTTTGTAAAGAGTTTCCAACATGTGTATTTTGAGAAATAGAAATTCTTACAATCTTCATGTTGGACAAAGATAATTTTGGAACTTTATTTTTAAAAATTCGAATGTTCATAGGCCAACAGACGAATTTTGAAGGACCACCGAGAACTATTACAATGTGAAGCAAGCTGAAGTTCATCTGATGGGCATCTACATTTGAATGTTAAGCATGCTGACTTGTTCAAAAACACAATTTATCAAGGAAATTCTTCTAATACACATCTAAAATGCGAGTTTTAACTTAATAAACTTACATAATGGATTTAGAAACTCAGATTTCTTGCTTTCTTTTTAACCTTTTGACTGTTCCATTCTGGTGTGCTCCATTTTTCAAATTTATTGCCATTGAAACTTAGGAGGAGCACCTGCAACTTAAATTAAACTTACTTCGATGCTAAAGTTAGAATTAAATCAATGTTAGAAATTCAAAAGCAGATTTGCACAAGGATTTACTTACAGTTCATTGGGATTTACCATACCCAATTCTCTTCTGATTTTGTAATGCCTATCTTCTGAAAGAGGCTTTGTCAAAATATCAGCAACTTGATCTTTTGTAGGGATGTATTCTAATCTGATTTCTCCTTTTAGAACATGATTCATTATGAAGTGGTGCCTAACTTCAATATGCTTTGTCCTTGAATGCATGACAGGATTCTTTGTGATGTTAATGGCACTTTAGTTATCACGCATTATTGGTATTTCCTTTATCTCAATCTCAAGATATTCAAGCTGCTGTTTCATTCAGATGACATGGGCACAATAGCTTATAGCAGCAACATATTCAGCTTCTGTCGTGGATAAGGCCACACTATTTTGCTTCTTGTTAAACTATGAGACCAAGGATCCTTCAAGAAACTGACATATTCCACTTGTGCTTTTTCTGTCAGTTTTGGATCCTGCAAAGTCAGAATCAGTGTATACTTTGAGATCTTCTCCATTGCCCTTTGGATACCAAAGACCCATATGTGATGTTCCAATAAGATATCTAAGGATACGCTTCACAGCAGCTGCATGGGTTTCTTTGGGACATGACTGAAACCTTGCATACATTTAGACACTGAACATGATGTCAGGTCTACTAGTAGTTAGGTATAGCAGAGATCCAATCATTCTTCTATTCTGAGTTATGTTAAACATTTTTCCTCCTTCATCTATATCAAGCTTAGTTGCAGTAGCCATAGGTGTTCCCATTGGCTTAGTGTTTTCCATGCCAAACTTTTTCAGCAATTCCTTCAAATACTTGGATTGATTGAGAAAGATACCATCATTACATTACTTAATTTGTAATCCAAGGAAGAAGTTAAGCTCACCCATTATTGACATTTCGAACTCACCATGCATTAGCTTAGAGAAATTTGCTTAGGTCCTTTTCTGTCAGTAGTATTTTCTGTAGATAAAGATGTACCTTTAGGAATCTATTTAATCTTCTTGTCAAGTCCATTTTTCTTTAAAGCATATGAACTGGAAATATGTCCCTTCTTGTTACAGAAGTGACAGGTGGTAAAGGGACTGCTGGATTAAGATGCAGGAAGAAAGCAATGCATATAATATTTTTGTTTTACATGCTTTAGTTGATCATAGGATTCAATATGTCGTGAAATATGATCTTTCTTTTTACTGCCACTAGCATGCACAAAATGTCTCATATACACATTTTGATTCTTCTTGCCAATCTTTTCTTTTACTGTACAAGGGTCATAGCCAAGTCCAGCCTTTCCCTGTGTTATTCTTTGACTTCCCATTAAAGCAAATAACATATCTTTTCCTTGAGTAAGTCTAGACATGCTTTTCACTAGATAGTCATTGTTCTGCTTTAATTCAATGCATGATTTACAGCAAGCAGATTCATCAATATGCAGATAAGCAGTTTCAGAGATGTTATGCTGAGATTCTAACTTGTTAATCTTTCTCTTAGCTTGTTTGAGTTCTTTGGCAGTCTTAATGAACTCATCATGCAATTCATGAAATGCATCCAGTAATTCAAAATAGGAAGGTTCAGATTCATATACCTCATCTTCCTGATCACTGTTGGATGGGATTTCATCTTCTTCAGATGCAAGTACCATCAGATAGATGTTTGCAATCTCATCTTCGTCATCTTCTTCTTCATCTGAGCTGTTGCCCCAGATTGATGAGATGTATGCTTTTTTCTTCTTGCCTTTGTTTGTAACTTTCTTTTCTTTCTCTTGCTTTTTAAGGAATTATGGACAATCCCATTTGATATGTCTCTGCTTCTTGCACTCGTAGCAAGTGACAAGTTCTTTTCCTTATCTCTTGTTATCTCCAGCTGCTCCTTTCTTTAAGAATTTCTTGTTTCTTTTCTTGTTGTAAAATCTTCCAATTTTCTGACCATCATAGCCAGAGTTTCTTCACCTGGCTCATCTTCATTGTTAGATTCTTCTTCTTTCTCCTCACCAGCTTTCAGAGCAAGACCCTTCTTCTTTTTGTCTTGTCCAGCCTCCTTGAGAACCTTTATCTTTCCTTCATATTCTTTGAGGCTACCGAAGAGGGCTATGACAGATGCAATTGATTCTCCTCTGGCTTCCTATATTGCTGTTACTTTGGGTTGCCATTCCAAAGAAAGATCTCTGAGGATCCTTCTGACCTTTTCTATCTAAGTGTACTCCTTGCCAAGACTTTTCAATTGATTCACAATGAAGGTGAATCTCTTTTGCAGTTCTTTGACACTTTCTCCTTCAACCATTCTGAAGCTCTTATATTCTCCTATGCAGGAGTTCAATTTTTTTTCTTTAACTCCAGTGGTTCCTTCATGAGCGATTTCAAGGGTGTCCCATATATCCTTGGCTGTGGAGCATTGTGAGACCCTGTAGAATTCGTCTTGATTTAATGCACTGACCAGATAGTGTTTTGCTTTGAAGTTCAGTAAGACTCTTCTCCTATCTTCCTTGTTCCATTCGACCTCTGGCTTCTCTCTGTAATTCCCATCATCCTGCAATGTCATTGGGACAAAATCTCCCTTCTGGATGACAGACCATATGTTTAGACCAAATAGACTGGAGATAGATTTGCATTCTCATCTTCCAGTATCCATAGTGCTTTTCACTGAAACCAGGTGGTCTATTTGTATTGTTTCCCTCTGGTAGTATACTCTCTCATAAGCCAGCCATTGTTCTTCCTGGACTATTAAATCCTTTGTTTGGGAAAGTCATGTATACCCTTTTATTTATAGAAGTAAAATAAATATAGAAACTAAATATTTTTGAAAGTAGACAGATAAGACTTTCCAATGATGTTAAGTATGCATGAAATAACTTTGTATATTATGAGATATGAATTTTTAATATATATGGCCCAGATTTTGGATAGAAACTGGCATTCTGAAATGAAAAGTAAAGTTTATCGATTAAACTATACAAATCCGAGGGATGATTTTCTAGTTTCATATTTTTCCAATGAATTTCAATATGTGCACTATTTTTAGAGATTTGAACCACTATGATACAATTTTTATATATTTAGTTATGATTTTTGAAACTTTGCTATGCAAGGAGCTATAATTCTTGCAAAAATAGTTTTGAGCAATTTCAAGTTTTAAATTGGTTCAAGCTTTCAAAAAGCCTTATACTTTAAAAGTAAACAATTTTCATGGAAAAGATTTTAATTATAGGATGTAATATTTTTTATACCAGAGTAAAGATTTGGGTAAATCTTTGCGATTGAAAAGCCATGTATACCCTTTTATTTATAGTTTTCCCTTTGGATATGAAGCATTATAAAAGACCTACATTATTCCTTATATGAGTATTGTTAGATATGCTGGCTTCCCAAGAGGGGAAGTGAATTGGGAAGATTAAAATTTTTTGCAAAATGTCAATAAAGTGAAGAAAGCAAAGATGACAGTAAAACAGAGTATAAGTGAATAACAAGTAAACGTAGTAATAGAGAAGGGAAGACACAGATGTTTATCCTGGTTCGGTCTCTCAATCTTGACCTACGTCCAGTCCTCAAGCCACCACTTGAGATTTTCCACTATCTTGCAAGAATTCAGTGGGCGTCTTGCAAATGCCACTGTACAGCTATGATACTCTATTTTTAGAGCTCACACTTTCTCTCTTTGCACTTTAGCTAAGTGCTTCCTCAATCCCTTGTGATATCCCCTCACAAGAAAATCTTTCTTCCAGATAAAGATCAGATTGTTTACAATGGATAAACTCTCTTAATCAGAGTGTATATGAAAGTTGGAGTACAAAGAATGAAGTATGTGGGAGTAAGATACTTTAAGTTGATGATTCGGCAAAGTTTCAGTATATACAAAGTTAAAATCGTTACCTACAAAATGATGTTATATTTATAGATTTAGGTCATAACTATATATTAGAGATAAAATCTATCTGTTGGAGAAGTTACCTAATGGTTACTTTGAAAAACTATCCATTCACTAACCGCATTTAATGCTTCTGACATCCAAAGTTCGAATTTTGGTTGGTCAACAGACGAATTTTGCAAAAATCGAAAGCTAAAAACTTTAACGTTGAGTATTCGAAGTTCATCTGTCATAAAGCAAAGATCAAAGTTTGATCTTTGAATAATGTTTCTATGTTGGATCATACAAATTTTCAAGTTTAAGGTTCTTCTGAAAAGTATGAACAGTTGTTCCATTTTGCTACAGTGCCTTCGAAATTCGAATTTTGATACCCAAAGTTCGTCTGTCAGTGGGTAGTTCAATAAGGCACAATAGTTCATCTATTCAAAATTTGAATTTTCAAAATTCAAAGTTCATCTGTCAGAGAGGCTTCTTTTCAGACTTACTTCAAAGTTTGAATTTCTGAATATTATCATTCATATATCAACATATCATCATAACAGACTCACAAGCTTTGTTTCTGAAATTCAAATTTTCATATTCAAAGTTCGTCTGTCAGTGAGCCATTTTGATGCTCTTTCCAAACTCAGTTTTCAGATGAAATTTGACATTTCCTCAGATGAATTTTTCATTTTTCATAAGTTGTATTTTGTCTGAAATTCAAATTTTCAAAAGCCAAAGTTCATCTATCAGAGAAGGCTCTTTTCAGACAAGATTCAAAATTCAAATTTCTGCAGTCAAAGTTCATCTGTCAGATAAGACTCTTTTCAGACTTGTTCATTTTAAATACGAAATTCGAATTTCTAAAGTCAAAGTTCGAATTTTCAAAACAGCATATCAGTATAAATGTTTCAAACTTCATCTGTTAGTGGGTGTTTTTCAAATATTCCATGGATTAACATAGAATCATAGTTTTAAGCCATCTTTTTGCCAGTTCAAAGTCTTTTACTCAATTTAAATATGGCTGTAGATTCTACATCTATTCTTGTGCTGTTTTTCTGGAATTTCTCCACTTGAGATCATTTTTTCACCTTTGATATCTTTTCTCCAAGTTCTAGAAAGTTGGTTTGGAATCATTAAAACACTTGATTCAACAAGTATGACTCAAAAATGTTTTGGTGACATAAGAGATTAGTCTCGGGAATAGCTTGAGGTAGTTGTTGGATTATATGAGAGGTTATTTTACAAACTTATTTCCCATTAAGTCATGAAATCTTTTACAGTTGGATTGTAGTAGATCCTAATATTAAAGTGGGATTGCAGTAAATCCCAAGGATCTAATCATAGATACGAACATATGAATTTTTGGAGTAATATTCAAATTTATACATCCATCCAGAACATATAGTATTTAGAAAAATAATAGTTTCTGGTAACAGTTTCAGCACCATCATCCTTCATTGCCAACATGCTTTCCTTTACCATGGCTTGGCCTTATCATTAGGAAACTATAAGGGTGAGGTTAAGGAATTAAGGAATCTCAGTAGTCAACTTGCACATGCCAATACATCATTTCAACACATTCAAAACATAGAAAATATTGTATATTTCCATAAAATATATAAAACCGTGTTGTTTAACAAAAATCTAGCAATATAATGGCTTAAAAATAGGACATTTTGAGCTCAGCCCTCATCAAATTAATAACCAACCAGTCACAAAAATAATCATAACAACAACATGACAATATTTTCATAACATATAAACATGTAAAATAATATTGTGCAATAACATAAAGATATAGCAAGAGAATACCTTGGAGCCTTATTTTTTACTTCAACTTGCTTGAACTTACTTCCTTAACTTGTTTGGAGCCTATTAGCATCAATAAACCTTACTATATATCTTGATAACATAATGGGAAACTATGCATGCATAGATGATCCTAGTCATTGACCTTTTGCAAAGCTAACTTCGATGCTTAATCCTTTGCTCTTTCTTAACTAATTTGGACCCTAGGAACTCATTGAAATAATTAGTTTCATCAAACACCAATGATGGAGAATGAATAGTTTTAGTTAATTAACATTTAAATAAAGATATTTTATTAGACATTTAGATTATCTTTTATATTTAATTTAGTTTGCATTGAACTTTTTTAGAATATTTTTATCTTTTATTTATTTCTAAGATTTAGTTATTTAAATTAGGATTTATCTTTTTCTTTAGATTTACACTAATTTGAAAAGAGTTATCTTATATTAGAACTCTAGTAGGACTTGGATTTGAGTTCTATAAATAAGAGTTCAACTATTCATTTGTATTCAAAACTTTAATTATTGATTTTGAGATATTCCTCGTGATTTTCAATTCTTCCTTATACTTTTATACTATTATTCCTCCTATTTTCTTTATCTCTCTCTTAAGTTCTTTTTTTCCCCCCTTTTGTGTACTCTCTATCTCTCTACCCTACCCGTTGCCTTGTTCACATCATCTAACCCTAAGGCCACAAAGGTTGAAATCAACCCCAAGGAAAATCCAATGGAAAACTTTATTCTTTTCATCTTTCTAGCACGTATTCAAGCCTTTACTCATCATCTTAAACCTATTACTATCAATATGTTCATGAGACACAAACCTTAGCCTAACTTTCTTGCTTTGGCCAAGACACCTAAAGTTATTGGAGGGGGAGCAAAATGCTTCATTACCCTAGCTAAACTTAGATTAAATTAATGAAAAGGAATACTACAAGAGAATGGGAAAGAAACCCTTACCTCTTGCTCCCTCTGTTAGACTAGTTGACTTTCCAAGAGGGGGGTGAATTGGGAAGTTTAAAATTTTTCTGCAAAAATGTGATATTAAAGTGACAGTAGAAGTTTGTAGAAAAATAGAGTACAGAGAAAATGAAGGTAAATGCAAGGTAAAAGAAGAAAGGATAAGGAAATTTATCCTGGTTTGGTTTGATCCACTTAACCTACTTCCAGTCCCCAAGTCACCACTTGAGATTTTTCACAATCTGCAAGAATTCAATGGGCCCATTGCAATACCTCACCACAATCTCATACTTTCCTTTAAGAACACTCAGAATTTACACTTTACACTCTTACAAACTGTTTCTCCAATTCGCTTGTGAATCCCCTCACAAGATATCCTTCTTTTAGATGAAGAAAAGATATTATGCAGAAAGAACACTCTCTAAATCAAAGTAAATATGACAGTTGAAGTGCAATAAATGAAGTGTGAGGGTGAAAAAGGCTTTGACTAATGAATTCAGCAAAGTTTCAGAATATACAGCATAAAATTGTTATTCATAAATTCAAATAAAGTTCTACGTATAGATTTATGACTAAACTAGTTGTTAGACACAAGATCTAGCCATTAGAGATATTAACCAACGGTTACTTTGCAAAACTAGTCATTCACCAACCACATTTAATGCGTTTGACACACTGAAATTTGAATTTTGGGTGTTAACATATGAATTTTGTAGAGACTACAAGTTAAAGATTCAATGTTGAACTTCCAAAATTCGTTTGTTCAAGAGTGAAATTCAAATTTTGAATTTGTCAAATATATCCCATTTTGAAATATATGAATTTTCATATCACAAGTGTATCTGTTGAGTATAAATAGTTGTCTCATGTTTTTGTAATGCACTCGAAATTTGAATTTTAGAAGTCAAAATTTATCTCTCAGTGGCTAGCTCAACGCGGCACAAAAGTTCTGCTTTGTGAAATTCAAATTTTGTACTTCAAAGTTCATCTGTTAAAGACATACTCTAACAAGACTCACAAGTTCTTATTTCAAAATTTGAATTTTGAAATCCAAAATTCGTCTATCAGAGAGAGTAACTCTGAACTTTTTATGTATTTGAATATCATTCAAATTTTGATTAGACTTCAGATGAATTTGCACATTTTACTAACTATGCATAACTCAAAATTCAAATTTCAATGCTTGAAATTCGTCTGTTAGAGATGATAACTCTAGAACTTCAAATTTCAGTAAGCAAAGTTCACATTTTGTACAAAAACACATAAGAATTAATGCCAAAGTTCATCTGTTAGTCAACGTTTTCCAAATTTTAACATATACTAACATAGGATAACTATGAAAACACTTGTTTAAATGTTGTGGGAAAATAAATAAGTAAAAATCAAAGCCTTTTATCCCTTGTACATTGTGAGAAATCTTCACATGTTTTTCATTAGATGTCTTCACTTCTATGTTCTTACACTCCTTTGATATTCTTCTTCCAAGCTCTAGTTGTTTGGAATCATCAAAACACTTGATTCAATATCCTCTTCTCTTCCTTCTTCCTCTCACTCACTCTTGGCCTCCCTCTTTCTCTCTCTCGTGCTTATGCTTATGCTCTTTCTCCTACACCCCTCTTGGTGTTGTGTAAATGAGCAAAGAGGGGGTGTAATATCCTTACTTTTATTGGATCCCATAAAATGCAAGAAAAGATGGGAAAGAAAGTAAGACAATGATGTTATATGCTCAGCCGTTGAATGGAATTAATTTCTCATATGGTTCTCAAAAGGAAGTATACTTGGTCCTTAATTAGAATTAATTTTCTACAAGATCCTTAGCAAAAATCAATTCTAGAATGAAGTTGAAAAAGGTATGTAATATACCAGCTGAATGGAAGCTTGTCTTTAGCTGAGTATAATGGTATAAGTATTACGTAGCTGGGAGGTCAAGGTTGGAAGTTACATTGATGTAAAGTTTAATGATAAAGAATTAATTAAAAATTGGTCTTTAGAGGAAATTATTTTAAAGTACTTGGAAGAATTAGTGTTTGCATTTTTAACCCGGTTCAAAGGCAAAGTTATTTCCCAGGCTAGAAAAGAAAATATGAAAATTGCATTTTTGTACAAAGAGACAAGAATATTTTACAATTTAGCCCCTTGAAGAAGAAAGACACGAATTGAAGTATAAATAGGCTAGGAAGAATATTATAGCTAATGACCCAAAAGTTTCAAAAATTATAAATTTGTCCCAGATCAAGAGCATTCTTGTAAATATAGAAAATTATAGCAAAATGAATCTCTTGATGAGTCAAACCCAATGGATAATTTTTGGGAGTTAATAAAGTTAGTATGAACTTATTATGGGCATTTGGAATAAAAAGTCAGTATTATACTGAATAAGGGTTATTTTGGACTACAGAAAAAGCAGTATAGGGTCATGGACAGTAAATGGACCCTATCCAAATATATTTAGGGACAAGTAAATGAATTTAGTCTAAAACCAAATTTAGAATAATTCTGTATCAATTAGGTCATAAATATGGTAAAAAGTTATTAATTAGTACGGGGAAATTTATCGGTGAGGGTTATTTTTTACTAATAAAAATTATGAAATAATTTTTCAAAATAAAAATACCCTAAGGAGGCATGATTTGCAGCTGGTTGTGATATCGTGGGAATTTATTTTATTGATTTTGAGGAATATATCATTAAAGTGACCTTAGTTGGTTAACCTTGATTAAGCCAATTAACCCATGATAAGCTAAGTAATTAAGGGAGTTAATTATCCAATTTGCTTCCTATTTTGGACGTACAAGCAACTTCTATATATAGGGGGAAAATCATTATTTTATTATTTCTTGACTAAACTAAGTTAAGAAAAGTAGACTATGATTAAGGAATTTATCTCATCTCTTTCCCCTTGGGTTCATACATGCTGGTTAGTGAGAGGCTCTCATATTACAGCAAACAATAAGCCTAACTTGTGGGAGAAAAGAGAGGAAAGGAGAAAAGAAAGAGAAGTTAAGGTGCAAGACTTGGAGATTCAAGTTGTCAAGTATCTATGAACTTGAGCTTGTGCTTTCAGGTGTTAAGAAGTAGTGTCATGGAGTAATCTTCTTCCTTCATTCCTCTATAGATTTCGGCCATGGTTGAGCTTGCCCAAGGGATGAGTTTTTACCAAATAAATAAAGGGTAAAGCTTAGAAAAGTCATTTAAGGCAAGTTTTCACAACTACTTTGAAGTATTGTGAAGCAAATCATTTTCTTGCATTTCCCCCTAATTTTTGGCCAAGCTAGGGCTTCTCCTAGAGAAGTAATCTCATTATTTTGACCCCAAAAATGGATTCCTTATGGTGTAAAACCTTAAGAACATGTATTGGTGTAAAGAAAAACTAAGAGGAAGTTAAAATGAAATTTTAAGGTTTAGTGTGGGACTTTGTGATATGGCTTCATAAAACAGTAGCCTAAGTTAGTATTTGGTGATGCATTAGGACTTGAATAAGCCTATGGAAGCTAGTGGGAGCATTGGAATCAAGTGGAAGAGTAAGAGAAAACACAAAGGCATCATTACTTTTTTACTTGCACTATGTTATCATGCTTGCTTTCAATATATTTGATGCTTTGTCATATGATTGTATTGTTGCCTTGTGATATTTTTATGATGTTGATTGAGGGGCTTTGAGACCCCAAGATGTCCATTTTTCAAAATCAAACTCTGTCAAAATTTTTGTGAGATCATATGACTTAAATGTGCAAGTGTGTTTAATTAACGATTCTCTAATATTTTTATGTAAATGTGATAATATAATTGCATGTATGGGTAATTGCCATTGAGATTCTTTGAATCTCACTCTTCCAAATGAATAACTTTGATAGGACCAAGACATGTCAAAGATCCAAGCAAGGCTAAGGGGATTGAGGAGGAGTATATTTATTGAGCAAGTTGTAACAATCATGATGTATTAATTTGACAATTTGCATAAAATCATGTAATATGTTATGAACCTGTATATTAGCATGGTTATGCTTCTATGAGTCTTTGTTATGTATGAAGTCAGATTAATGAATGACGATGTGAAAAGGTCATGAAGCTTAGCTTGCTAAGTTATGAAGGGAAAGGCTCATTCTGAATACTCTAATTGAATGCAAGTACTGTTCACATGAAATAGGGAAATTAGTTTAAGTGACTTATATGCATTAAAAGTAGATGGAATAAGCTTTCCACAGAGTCAAAAAGCACTTAAATTAGATAAGTGAGTGATTTATAATGAATTTATAAAGTTAAGGGTCATAACTAGACAATATTTGAGAAACTGAAACTTCCACTATGAATACTAGTAAATTCAAAAGGCAGTATAAAATCATGTATGTTGAATCATAAGTTTTGATGATTTTAAACAACTAGAGCTTGGAAAGGAGAATATCAAAGCAGTGTCAAATAACAATGTGAAGAAATCTAATGAAGAATGCATGAAGATTTAGTTGTTAGGATTTCTTATTATGTACACTGGATAAAAAACTTTGAGTCTCACTTATTTTTGTTGCCATAGATCTTTAAACAAGTGATTTCATAGCTATTCTATGTTAGCATATGTTAGTTTTGAAAAATACTGACTAACAGACAAATTTTACTTATTTACTCATGCCTATTTTATGCAAAATTTGAACTTTACTAAGTGAAATTTGAATATTCAGAGGTTTCATCTCTAAAAGACAAATTTTAGTTATGAAATTTGAATTTTGAGCTAAGCACTGTTAGTGAATATGTGCAAAATTTGTATGAGGCTTAGTTAAAATTCGAATGTTGGTGAAGTTCAAAGAGAGTTCAGAGTCACCCTCTTTGACAGACGAACTTTGGATTTCAAAATTCGAATTTCAAAATAAGAACTTGTAAGTTTCATTAGAGCATGCCTTTGACAAACAAATTTTATAGTGTAACATTCAAATTCCATAGAGGAGAACTCTTGTGTCATGTTGAACAAGCCTCTGACAGATAAATTTTAACTTTTAAAATTTGAATTTTGAGTGCACTGTGAAAATGTGAGACAACTGTTTAAACTCAACAGATGTACTTTCAATATGAAAATTCATATGTTCTAAGATGAGATAATTTTGACAGACTCAAAATTCAAATTTTACTCTTAAACAGATGAATGTTGAAGTTCAACATTGAAATTCTTAAGCTTCTATATCTGCAAAATTCATCCATTGTACACTAAAATTCAAATTTTGGCATGTCAAACGTATTAAATACTGTTGGTGAATGATTATTTCTATAGAGTAACCATTGGTTAAAGTTTCTAACGGCTAGGTCTTGTGTCTAACAACTAGTTAAGTCATCAATCTATAAATAAAACTTCATTTAAAGTTGTGGGCAATGAATTTATGTTTGTTTTTACTGAAACTCTACTGAATTTATTAGACAAAGCTTTTTCACCCCTATATTGCATTTATTGTATTTCAACTTTCATATATACTCTATTCTAGAGAGTATTTATTCTGTGTAAAAATCTTTTCTTCATCTGGAAGAAGGATTCTTTATGAGGGGAGTCACAAAGGGAATTGGCAAAATACTTGTAACATTGTTAAGCGTAGGTTTTGAGTGTTCTAAGAATAGAGCACGAGTCTGTATTGAGGCATTGCAAGGAGCCTGTTGAATTCTTGCAGATAGTGAAAATCTTTCGTGGTAGCTTAGAGACTAAACATAGGTCAAGTGGATTAGACCAAACCAAGATAAATTTCTGAGTTCTTTCTTCCTTTATCTTGTAATTACTCTCTTTTTCACTGCACTCTATTTTTTTTTGTAAGCTTTTGCTTTCACTGTAAACTTACATTTTTGCAAAAAAATTTTGAACTTCCCAGTTCATCCCTCTCTTGGGAAGCTAGCTATTCTAACAAGTGGTATTAAAGATTGGACTTCCAGCTGAAGGATTTCATTATCCGGGAGAACAAATGGCCGGCTTTGGAAAAAATATATTACCAGAGGACAATAATACTAACAGACCTCCAAGTTTCAATGAGAAGCATTATGTATATTGGAAGATAAGGATACAAATATGTCTTTAGTCCATAGGCCTGGAAATCTGGTCAGTTATCCAGAAAGGTGACTTTGTGCGAATGAAGCTACAAGATGATGGCATTCATATAGAAAAGCTTAAGAGAAGTGGAATGATGAAGACAACATAAGAGTTTTGTTGCAAAACACTACTTGGTTAGTACCCTCAACCAGGACGAATTCTACAGAGTTTCCTATTACTCCATAGCCAAAAGAATATGGGACACTTTAGGGATTGCACATGAAGGAACCACTGGTGTGAGGGAAAACAAGCTAAACTCCAACATTGGTGAATATGAAAGCTTTAGAATAGAGGAAGGAAAGAGTATCAAGGATCTGCAGAAAAGGTTTACTCTCATTGTGAACCAATTGAGAAGTCTTGGGAAGGAATATACTCAACCTGAAAAAGTCAGGAAAATTCTCAGAGCCTTACCTATAGAATGGCAACCGAAGGTGATAGCCATAGAAGAAGTCAAGGGAGAATCAATGGCTTTTGTCACAGCTCTTTTTGGTAGCCTTGAAGAATATGAGGGCAAAATGAAGGCTCTCAAAGATGAAAGCCAAGAAAAGAAGAAGAAGAGTTTGGCATTGAAAGCTGCTAAAGAAGAAGAAGAAAAATCTGATGATGAAGAGAAGCTAGATGAAGAAACTCTTGCAATATGGGCCAGAAAATTTGAAAATTTCTACAGCAAAAAGAGAAACATGAAGTTCATCAAGAAAGGAGTAGGAACAAGCTGTAAAAGGGAAAACAACAAACCCGTAACTTGCTTTGAGTGTAAGAAGTAAGGGCACATCAAATGGGAATACCCATAGTTCCTGAGAAGGGAAGAAAATGAAAAGAAAGCTGCTAATAAAAGCAAAAAGAAAAAGGCATATATTTGCTTAATCTGGGGTAACAGCTCAGATGAAGAAGACAAAGATAAGGAAGAGATTGCCAACATATGCTTGATGGCACATGCTGAAGGAGGAACACATAATCAATCTGACAATGAAAATGAAGATGAGTAAATGATTTTGACCCTTCTTATTCTGAATTACTTGATGTATTTCATGACCTGCATAATAAGTTTATTAAGACTATAAAAGAACTAAAATTGTCTATGAAGAAAATTGACAAACTAGAATTAAAATGTGAAATACTTGACATTGCATCATAGCGTAAAAACAAACTTGCCTACTGCACATCATACATAGAATTTGAAAAGAAAAATAAATATCTTCATAAGAGCTTAGCTAATTTTACAAAAGGCAAAGGCATGCTGTATGCTTTACTGGGTAGCCAGAGGATTGCACAAGGTAAGGCTAGTTTTGGTTATGACCCTTGTGCAGTTAAACAAAAGATTAAGAAGAAAAACTAAAATATATATATATGAGGCATTTTGTGAATGCAGATGGGTATAATAAGAATTGTGATTCCTTAAAAACTATACCCAATCTAAACATGTGAAACAAAAATATTATTTGTATTGCTTTCTTCCTAAATCTCAATTGAGCTGTCCCTTTATCACCTGCCACTTTTGTAATAAGAAGGGATATATTTCTAGTTCATGCCCCTTAATGAAAAATACACTTGGCAGGAAGGTAGAATAGGTTCTCAAATATACACCTGTACCTAGGGAGAATGCTACTACTAGAAAAGGACCCAAACAAAGTTAGGTACCTAAGAAGAAAGACTAAATTTTGTTTTGCAGATATGTCTTAGAGCTAGCAAGAGCAATAAATGGTACATGGATAGTCCATGCTTAAGACATATGATTGGTGATGAGAAAAAGTTCACCATCCTTAGAGAAAAGAAAGGAGGAAAAGTGTCATTTGGTGGTGACTAATATGATAGGGTGTTTGGCATTGGCATCATGAGAAAAAATCCAGAAACATCCATTGGAAAGGTACTGTTTGTAATTGGCCTCAATTACAACTTGTTGAGTGTGAGTCAGATCTACGATAAAGGAAATTAGGTACTGTCTGACTTAGAATTCTGCGTGGTCATCAGAAAAAGTGATTGCAAGATTATCCTCAAAGCTCAAAGGAATGATAACTACTATACCATTGATTTAGATGAACTTTCTAGTCTAGATTCCATATGCTTAATTTGTAAAGATAATGAAAGTTGGTTATGGCATAGAAGACTAGCACATGTTAACATGAACCAATTAAATAAGTTAATTAAAAATGAGTTAGCTACTGGTTTGCCTAAGATGTCTTTTGAAAAGGATAGAGAATGTGATGCTTGTCTTAAAGGGAAACAAACTAAGTCCTCTTTCAAACTTAAAAATGTCATCTCTACATCTAGACCACTACAGCTACTACATATGGATTTGATAAGTCCATCTAGAGTAAAAAGTATTGGTGGAAATCTGTATGTGTTAGTAATTGTAGATGACTATTCTGAATTCACTTGGACTTTATTTCTTTCCTCCAAAGATGAGACATTTGATGCATTTGTAACCTTAACTAAGAAAGTGTAAAATGAGAAGGGTATTTCTATTTTGTCTATCAAGTCTGATCATAGAGGTGAATTCAAAAACTCAAGCTACTTGAAGTGTAACAACCTACTTCCAAATATCTCCAAACTTGATCAAAACCTTTAAAATCCAACCAAACACAATCAAAACATCTCAAAACAAACTAAACAACATCAAAATCCGAGATGGGGCCGCGACCATTATAGTACTGTTGCAGCTCCAGACATCCCCTGTTTTTCACTTGCTACCAAACTCTCTGGCATCACGTGTAAGATCCCAAGAAAGTTAAAATATTTTGAAATATATTGGAAATTTGTAAAAACGGGCAGACACCATTTTACGTGAAAAAGGGCAAAGAGGTTATTTTTCCTGATTTGATGGAAAAATGAAAAATTATATTTTTTCCCCCAAAGAAGTATGAAAAGGACATCTATGTCCCTAAAGTCATGAAAATTATGTGGAATGAGTATTAGAAATATCTTGGAAAAAATTACACCTACTGACTCGAAAGTTTAGAAATTATAATTTAATCCCGGGTCAGGAGTAATTTTGTAAATATGTAAAATTACTATCAAAACGAAGCCCTCGATGATAGAAGTCCAATGGTATGTGGCACTGAGGGTTAATGTTCAAGAATAAAGAAATAATCAGTGCCGAGTGTCCAAAAGTAACAGTAAACCGATAAAGTAAACTATAGGCCCTACCAATGGTTAAAAAGAAATTGGGTCAGGATATGGGCCGTACGCAGATACCATTTGGGACAGAATAATTATGAAAATATAAAAATAAAATTACAATAGTCCTATATCCCAAAAATACTAAATTAGTATAAAGACGGTTTTATCGGTACGATTAAAAAGTACTCGGATTGAGGTATATCTAGACCAGGAAAAATTGAGCAATCTTGAACACCTAAAGCACTCACTCTCTACGTGAAAATGGGGCAGTTTGGGCAGCTTGACTTTTTGTAAAAACTTCTTCAATAAGTTGTTCAATTTTTGGCCAAAAGTCATTTTAGTTGGTTTAGGTACTTAACCATGGTTAGTTGTATCATTAGCCACTTAATTAAGTCACCTAATTACCTTCTCTCCACCTCATTTTCATGAAAGTTGCAGCAGCAAAAATAGAAGGGAAAAACACAAGAAAGACAAGAGAAAAGAGAGAAGGAAGAGGAGAAAGCTTAAGGCAAATCAAGAGCTCAAGGTGGTAAGTTTGCCTTCTATCACTCTAAGTTTGCTATTTATGGTTTTTAAAGCATGATTCATGGAGTAGATTTTCTTCCTCTTCCTCTTAGGGTTTCGACCAAAATGTGATTTAGCAAGAAATAGAGTTTTCCAACTATAAATCATAAGGAAAATTCTAGACTACACATTTAAAACTTGAATATGTAAGTAGTTTGTTGTATAACAAAGTGTAGCAATATTTCTTGAATTTCCCTGATTTTGGATAAGTTACTATTCACACTTAGAGTTGGAATTTCATGTTTTTGATGCCAAAAATGAGTTCTTCATGGTGGAAAATTTTAGGAACAAGTGATGGTTTCATGAAAAGCTTAAGATTAAGAAAGTGAAATTTTTAGGTTTTTGCAGTTTAATTTGGAATGAACAGTAACTAAGTTAGAAATGGAATTTGGTAATTCTGAGGCCATATTTGGATTCCTCATGAAAAATTACATGAAATAGAGGTATAATTCATCATGTTTGAGTTAGGAATGAATTTTTGGTGAATTTTTGAAGAATTAGGGTTTCATGAGTACTTTTTGAAGAAAGTCATGGAACCATTAGATTGAGTAGTTATTTGATGATGCATTAGGACTTGACGAAGCCCAAGGAAGCTAGTGGGAGCATTGGTATCAAGTGGAGGATTAAGAGAAAGCATAAAGGTAGCAATTTACCTATTCTTGCCTTATATTGTCATGTGATTTTCAATGAGTTTGATGACTTGCCTATTGTTTGATATGATCAATTGTGATGCTTTGAGAATGTTGGCTGAGTTAATTGAGGGGTTTTTGAGACCCTGGGATATCCAAAATATAAAATGAAACTCTGTCAAAATTTTTGTAAAATATTATGGCATGAATGTAAAAGTATCCACTTGATGTTTTATGATAATTATATGCTTAATATGATAATATGATTGCATGAATAGTGATTGCTACTGAGATTCTTTGAATCTCACTTCCCTTCAATGACTAACCATGCTAGGGATAACCAACGCAAAAGAGTTAAGGAAGGAGCAAAAGGCATGAAGAAGGAAATGATGTTGCAAGCTATTGTGTTATAATGTGAATGGTTATTTGTGTCTTGTTTTACATGAAATTGTAAAATAGTGAATAATATGTTAATATTGTAGAAAATGTATGAAAACTTGTAGTTCTGGATTTTCGGATATGAAGTTATATTCTACCAAGTTTCATGCCAAAATGAGTTCCTTTGCATGGGTTTTGGCAAGAAATTGCAATATAGATTAAAATTGGGCATTTTCCAGATGTATCTGTTTCATTTACCCTTTTTCTATACTTAATATGAGGTTAGATTTATGGTATTTTTATATTAGATAGAGGGCATCTCAAGATTTAATATGACACCTAATTCACACCATTTTGAGTTGTATACATTAAATGGTGAATTTTTGAAAGTTAGGGTTTAGAATAGGACAAGAATGGGAAAATTGGAAACTAAAAGTTAAGTACTGGAAATTTCAAAAGATGACATAAAATTGTACAGAGCTCCAAAAATTTAGTGGTTTATGTGTATAAAAATATATATGTCTTAAGATCCATATGCCACTTATTTAGAAGTGATTGGAGTTATAGAACAAGAGATATGTAAGTTTTTCCAAAACTGTTCCAGTAAGAGTTAGATTCTGACCCTTCATGATTTAAATTAAAGTTATGCCATGTGTAAATGAAATAAATGTATAAGAAAAATATTTATATAAGTAGACATGTAGAGATTTCCAACAACATAGAGTATTCATAACTTGGAATAGAGTAGAATGAAATATGATTTATAAAATTGAGGCCAGAAAATGGGAAGATAGAAACATGACCAAATAAATAGTAAATATCCACGAAATTACTGTATGAATTGGCCCAATGAAATTACTGTTTTATATTTTTTCCATGTAGATCTGAATTTGAGAAAATTTTAGAGACTTGAATCACCTCAAGATAAGTTTTCTAGATTTAGTTATGAATTTTCAAATTTATCTAGTAAAATGGAAATTGCCAAGTGAACAGTATCCCGAATTTTGAATTTTATTATATTATGATTTTAGTTTCTAAACCATGATGAAAGACATCTAAAATGATCTAATACATGGGAAATGAGCCCTAATATAAGGTGTTACATCACGGCCTACTTTCTGGCACCGTGGTGCCCTCTGCTGGTTTTCAACACCAGTAAAATTCCAACACCGGGGCGAACTTCCGACATGCATAACTTTATGCTCTGACCTTTGATTTACTTGATTTTAACTCCTACAAGTCAATCTAGTCCCAATCTATCCATAAACACTACTTTCTCCTCAATCCAACTCTGTATAGAGAATTTGGATACTTAATACCGTTTTGACCACTTTTTGACTAAAACTCACAACTCACAACTCCCATTTACCACCAAAGGCAATTTGACCAACTAGGACCATTCAAATAGGTCCAAAGTCACTCAAACAACTTGTCCAAAAAGGTTTCACCTCAAAGGAACCATTTTTCTAAGATTTGACCCCCTTAAGCCCCATTTAACAAATTGGGCTACTTGCCCCAAAACACACCGACAAGGCCTAATTTCATTCATGGGCTCATAAACACTACCACATTGACACCTCAAAACCTCTAGTCATACATATACCACCATCCAGAATACATAGTATATATAACACAATTCCATATACATAACCATACATACAACATCCATCCATAATAATCCTCATCCAAGCCGACTTGGCACAAGATACAAATCCAAATTATACATAAAATACATAGACCTAGTATTCCCATGTCCAATGCTATTCTCGCGCCTTCTCAAGGCTAGTGCCAGAACCGTCACCTGAAAGATTAGTTTATGGGAGAGGGGTGTGAGACAATGTCTCAGTAATGGAGAATAACCACACACACACACACACACACACACACATATATATATACATATATCTCATACAATCCGTGAATGTAATGCGAAATGAATGGAATGCATGTCTTCCTCGCACACAGCTAGAACCACGAGCTATCGTCATAATAGGACATTTCATATAGGTAATTTCCTTCCAACAGTCGGTGAAGACTGATTTCAGGAAATCACCAAATTTACCTCCCATTAGTGTACTCGGCCAAAGGTAATACTAATATTTGGACCGTGGCTCTCTTGCCCTTTTCCCCACCATGAATTGGCAGCGATTAAGGGAAGGTGTAGTCCACTGTGTGCCTTTTCCCTCCTAGCCATATGAGGAGATTTAGCCACAGGGATCACATCCTTATCCTGTTTAACATATATATTCCATCCTTATCCTTCCTAACATATATATATATTCCATCCTTATCCTCCCTAACATATATATCATCATATATCATATCCTCATCATATCATCACCACCCAATCTGCCATATATCACAATCTCACAATGTCATGTGGTGATACTCATGTATTATTATATAATAATCATCATGATCTCAATGTCATGCTATGCATCATGTCATATCATATCAATATCATCATCATATATGTATCATAATAATAATTATAAACATCATCTAGCTATGTGCATACCATGATATGTAGAAAATAGTACATACAAACACATCAATATCGTGGTATGAAAGAAACATGTATATATACACAAATATATGTACTATCATACAATATAAACAATACAATACAAACAAGCATCCGGTTACCTCAATTGTCGTTATCACAAGCACATGGGTTCCACAAGCTTTCTTGAACGCCAATCCCACGACTAGTCTTCTCTGAGTAGCTAAACAACCTTAACAACACCATAATACCTCAACTAACATCATATACCATTCAATCCAAAACCACAATTCAACTACTTTAGGCCTAACTCGAGGTTCCAACACCCTATCATGTATTATTAAGCTCACAGGAACCATTCAAACACCAAACAATCTCATACACTTTGCATTCCCTAGAGCCCTAACCAAAAACAACCTAGGTTTAAGCTCAAATCATACATACACCCTTCAAAACTCGAACCCAAGCTCTTGAGGTCTGAAAATCACTTCCCAAGGCCAAATCTCGTAAGCCCTAGTAGAGCTCTCATGTTCACCCTCAGTTTTCCTTCTTTTCCTTTGCGTTTGACTGACCGAAATGTTTCTGATTTACATGAAATCCTTGACTCTTGTCGCGACCTCAGATAAGTCCGCCACAGCGCCACCGTGTTTCAGCTGAATCAATGCCACTAGACTTACTCTCACCGTAGCGGCCCTGCTTCAAGCTGCGGCGTGAAGCCCTATTTTCCTCCACTTGAGCCCTCCTTTGTCCCGTTTCCTTTGGTTCTGCATACAATACCAAAACAATGTTATGAGGGGTGTTACATGAAGTACTGTGAGGAACATGGAATTGATCACAACATCTCAACTCCAAGAACACCCCAGTAAAATAACGTGATGGGAGGAAGAACAGAACCTTGGGAGAAATGACAAGAGCAATGTTGAATGACAAAGAGCTTTCTCAATACTTTTGGGCTAATACAATGAACACAGCAAGATACATCATCAATTGAGCATATATCAGACCAGTCTTGGGAAAAACACCTTATGAGCTCTATAAAGGAAGAAAGGAAAACCTCTCACACCTGCATGTATTTGGATGCAAGTGCTTCATTCTCAACAATGGAAAAGAAAATCTAGGTAAGTTTGATGCCAAATCAGATGAAGGTATATTCTTTGGTTATTCTAGTAGGGGTAAAGTATATAGAATATTTAATAAAAAGCCTAGGACCATAGAAGAATCTGTGCATATAGTATTCATTGAAAATGAAACTGTTCATAAACCTGACTTAGATGAGGATGAATTGATTTCTGGTTTCAAAACATGAGCCTTTCTAAGGAAAATAAAACTGAACCTCCAAAAATATCAAAATCTACTACTGTAAAGGAAGATATTCAGGAGAAAGATCTGGAACTTGAAAATAATGAAGTAATTTCTCAAGAACTGCCTAGATCTTAGGGATATCAAAGGAGTCATCTTGTTATCAAGTGATTAGGGATGTTCAGGAAAATGTTAAAACCAGAAGACAATTTAGGGATCAAATAAGTAACTGTGCATTTATTTCTCAAATTAAACCTAAGTGTACTGAATAAGCATTAATAGATAAGTACTGGACATTAGCTATGCAAGAAAAACTAAATCAGTTTTAGAGAAATCAAGTTTGGAACTTAGTGCCTAGGCCTAATGATCACCTAATTATTGGAACCAAATGGATATTTAGAAATAAACTTGATGTGTTTGAAACAATAATTAGAAACAAAGCATTAAAGGATATAATCAAGAAAAAGGTATAGATTATGAAGAAACTTTTACTCTAGTTGCAAGATTAGAAGCAATAGGAATTCTCCTAGCCTATGCTTGTATAAAAGATATAATGTTGTTTTAAATGTAACATCCTAATAAAGTTAAAATATCTAGAAATATATTGAAAATTTGCAAAAATGGGCAGACATCGTTTTGTGTGAAATAGGGCAAAGAGGTCATTTTTCTAGTTGAACAGAAAAATGAGAAAATTATATTTTTACCCCTAGAGAAATTCAAAAATAACATCCATGTCCTAAAATCATAAAATTTACATGGAGTTATAGTGTAAAAGCCATTGGGGAAAATTACACCTAATGACTTGAAAGTTTCAAAAATTATAATTTAACCCTAGGTCAGGGGTAATTTTGTAAATATATAAAATTACTGTCAAAATGAAGCCCTCGACGAGAGAAGTCCAATGGTATATGGCACTGAGAGCTAATGTTCAGGGATAAAGAAATAATTAGTGCCGAGTGTCCAAAAGTAACAATAAACTGATAGAGTAAACTGTGGGCCCACAGATAATTAAAAAGAAATTGGGATAGGATATGAGCCATACACAGATATCATTTGGAACATGATAATTAAGAAAATATAAAAAATAAAATTGAAATAGTCCTGTAGCCCAAAAATACTAATTTACTATAAAAAGCACTTTTATTGCTACGGCTAAAAATTACTCGGTTCAAGATATATCTAGATCAAGAAAAAATTGAGCAGTATGGGGACACTGAAATACCTCTCTTGGACGTGACATTCAGCAGCCCATGTGAGAAAAATGACAATATTTTATTATTTTCCAAGACTACTTCTTCAAGTAGTTACTTTTGCTAATTGAAGATTAAGTTAATCTTGCCATGATTAAGTAGTTAATTAATTATTCAATTTCCTTCTCATTCGGATGTCCAACAGCTGAGCACATGTGAGAATTTAATATTTTATTATTTGTTTGGTAAAAACTTCCCTAAGAAGTATTTGGTGTTGGACAAGAAGATTAATGACACATGGCAACTTTGGATACAAGTTTGATGTTGGCATTCAACTCTTCTTGGCCGACACATAGAGGGAAGACAGAGGGAGCAAGAAATCTAAAAAAATAGGAAAGAAAGGAGTATAAGATGTTGAGAAAGAATGAAGAAAAAAAGAGAAGAAAGAAAGCTATATTGAGGTGAGATTTTCTCTTGGTATTTTCATGATTTTTAGCTTATGTTTTAGTGTGGTTTTGGTTGGTTTATTTGAGTACTCCACTCCTCCTTCTTAAGTAATAATTTCAGCCAAGCTAAGGGTTTGAGGAAGGAAGAGTTTCTTTGCAAGAAATTATGAGAAAGCATGGAAAGATTTTGAGAAAAGCAAGATTTCATGAGTATAAAGTAAGTTGCAGAGAAATTTCTTTTTCTCCCCTTATGCTATGAGTTTCATCCAATATGAAAGTCTATGAAGGAGTGATTTTTTCATAAAACTAATGCCAAAAATATATTCCTAATGGTGAAATTAGCTTAAGGCAAGTGATGGGATCAAGAAAAAGCTTAAGATTAAGAAAGTGAAATTTTTAGGGTTTTGTAGTTCTTGATAAAGTAACCCTTAGTTCAAGTTGATTTACTTGATATTTGATGATGCATTAGGGTTTGAGAAAGCTTAAGGAAGTCCTTGGAAAGGTTGAATCAAAGAGAAAAGGCATAAAGTTTCATAAGGTAGCATAGTTACATTTTCTTGCATTATATTGTCTTACTATATTCTATTGTGAATGATGACTTGCCATATTGTTTTTATGATGCTTGAGATTGGTTTTGGCTATTTTTATGAAAGGGATAGTGCCCAGGATATGTATTTGCTATGCCGTTATAACGCCGAAATTTTTATAAACAATGTGGTGATTTATGCCTTGAAATGATTGTTATGATGTTTTGGAGGTTTTATAGCATGCATGATAATGTAAATGTTTGAGATGTGACTAGCTACTGGGATTTCCAAAATATCATCACCCAAATAATAAAATGTTAGGTCCAAGTTATGGAAGAAATCCAAGGAAGGCAAAGAGCAAGGAGAAAGATTTCAATAATTTACCTTTTATTTCCTATGATGTATTGTTTATTTGTTAAATCATGTAAATTTTATATGAAATTTTGAGGCTATGCTTGTAGGCAATCAAATGCCTCTAAGTCTTTTGTGATGATTAGTACAAGTTTGGAACATGATTTGACCATGTGAAAATGTATGGAAAATTATTTTTGTAAAGTTAAGGGATATAAAAGCTAATTCTGACCTCTATCTAGTTATACTTTTACTATCTAGATGAAATTTAAAAGCATATATAAAAATTATATATCCTCTTAAATTACACAAATATATCTTTGAAATGGTTCAAAGAACACCTCATTTGGAATTGTGTACAAATTATAGTGAGTTTTTAAATTCAGGGTTCAAAACAGGGCAAGAATGGGAAAACTGAAAATTGAAAAATAAGTACTGGAAAATTTAAAAGGTATTATAAAATTGAACAAAGATGAAAATATTCAGTGGTTTTATGTATAAAAAGGTCTATATTTTAATTTTCATGTGCCACTAATTTGGAGGTAAATGGAGCTATATAATAGAAGGTATGAAGTTTTTCCCAAAACTATTCCAGTAAGAGTTGAATTCTGATCCTTCACAATTTAAGTTAATGTTATGCCCTGTGTAAGTGAAATAAATGTATATGAAAAATATTTATATAATTAGACATATATAGCTTTCAAATGAAATAGAGTATGATTAATTTGGTCATGGATAGAATGAAATATGATTTTTCAAATTTGAGGTCAAAAAACTAGAAGGAAGAAAACTGACCAAATGAACAGTAAAGTACACGAAATTTACTGTATGAATTGGTCCAATGAAGTTACTGTTTTATATTTTTCCCATATAGATCAGAATTTAATAAAATTTTAGAGACTTGAATCACCTCAAGATGAATTTTATAGATTTATTCATGAATTTTCAAAATTCATCGGGTAAAATAGAAATTGCCAAACAAACAGTACCCTGAATTTTGAAAAATTCTGATTTTATTATATTATGATTTTAGTCTCTAAACCATGATGACAGACATCTAAATTGATCTAATACATGGGAAATGTGCCCTAATATAAGGTGTTACACTAAATAGATGTAAAAAGCGCTTTCTGTATGGTTATATCATGGAAGAAGTTTATGCTGATTAATCTCCAAGCTTTGAGGACTAAGTTAAACCAAATCATGTATATAAACTGAAAAAAGCTCTCTATGGTTTAAAATAAGCACCTAAAGCATAATATGAAAGACTAAGTAATATTCTAATTGAAAATAGATTTAATATAGGCAAATTTGATACAACTTTGTTTACTAAAAATGAAAACAAAGATTTAATTATTGTTCAAATTTATGTTGATGATATTATATTTGGTGCCACTAATGAATCTTTGTGGAAGGATTTCTCTAAGCTAATGCAACATGAATTCAAGATGTCAATGACGGGAGAGCTCAACTTTTTCCTTGGACTGCAAATCAAACAATGTGATGATGACATCTTCTTTAATCTTTAATCAATCAAAGCATCTAAAAGAGTTGCTGAAGAAATTTGGAATAGAAAATGCTAAATCAATGGGAACTCCAATGGCCACTGCCACAAAACTTAATACAGAAGAATGATTGGTTCCTTGTTGTATCTAACAGATAGTAGATCTGACATCATGTTCAATATCTGCATGTGTGCTAGGTTCCAATCATGTCCCAAAGAATCATATGCAACAGCTGTGAAAAGAATATTCAGATATTTAATTAGTACATCATAATTGGGACTTTGGTATCCAAAGGGCAATAGAGAAGAGCTTGTTGGATATACTAATACTAACTATGCTAGATCCAAGACTGACAGAAAAAGCACAAGTAGCATAGGCCATTTCCTTGGAGGATCTCTAGTTTCAAGGTTCAACAAGAAATAAAATAGTATGGCTTTCTCCATAGCATAAGCTAAATACATAGCTACTAGAAGCTATTGTGCTCAAATCCTTTGGATGAAACAACAACTTGAAGTTCTTGAAATTGAGATGAAGGAAATACCTGTGAGATGTGATAATCAAAGTGCCATCAACATCACAAAGAATCCAATAATGCATTCATGGACAAAGCACATTGAGATCAAACAACATTTCATAAGAGACCATGTTCTGAAAAGAGGCATTATGTTGGAATTTGTCCCTCTAGAAGATCAACTTGCAGACATCCTAACTAAGCCACTTCCAGTGTAATACCTTTAACTTACATTTATTTCCCATGTATTAGACTCCAATTATGTCTATTATTGCATGATTAGAGACTTAATTGCATAAAAATATTAAAACAGAATTTTCTTTACTTCAGGTATTGGTCATTTTGCATTTTCCATTTTACCCAACGAATTAAAAAATTCATAACTAATTATAGAAAAATCATCTCAAAGTGATAAAAATATCCAAAAAGATTTTCTGCATGGGAAAAATATGAAATAGAGCATTTCCTAAACCAATTTGTATAGTTTATTTCTCAAACATTTACTGTATATTTAGTCATTTTGAAACTTTCCAGGTTTTAGTCTTATCTTTAAAAATTCATATCTCCTGATATTCTAAACGAAATCTTACATTCTCTATGTTTTAGGAAAGCCATATGTGTCTACTTTTTAGAAATATTTCTTTTGTACATTTATTCTGTTGGAATAAGGTAGTGCATTAACTTAAACTAATAGGGGTCAGAGCTTAACTTTAACTAGAACAGTCTTAGGAAATATGTATAACTCTTGTTATATAGCCCTAATTGTAGTCAAACCTGTGGCATATTATAGCTGAGACATAATCATTTCCATAAATACAAACCAATGAATTGTTGGAGTTATGTACAATTTAACAATTCCTTTTGAAAATTTCAGTATCTAGGTTCAAGGTTCCAATTTTCCAATCTTGCCCTATTATTGAATCCTAATTTTGAAAATTCACCATAAATTGTACACTTATCCAATTTATGTGATCTTCATTTTCTTTTAAAACTTGTTTTATATACTTTCAGGGAATATACAACATGCCTATCAATTGCTCTGTTTCAAACTAAATACCTCCATCCTAACTACTATTGATCATCATTGACATAGTTCCCACGATCAAATTTCATAAACATAATGCATTATCATTCAATGCTCCAAATCCATCCATATCATCATGCAAGGTGCATAAAAACATAAGCATGCTTAGTTACAAAGCCATAACGTTATATATGATTTTATACAAATTCCCAGAATGATACATTACTATTGGCTCCATTTGCTCAAAAATCATGCTCCTCCTTTATCCACTTAGCTTTACCTTGATCTTTGACACACCTTGACCCTATCATGGTTAGTCATTTGGAAAGGAATAAGATTCAAAGAATCTTAGTAGTGACTAGCAAAATGCAATCATATTATCACATAATGCAAGCTATTATCATGAAATCCTCATTCAATCACATAAAACTTCAACAATTTTATAGAAAATTGGGCAGAGTTTTCCTTTGAATTTTGGACATCCAGGGGTCTCAAAACCCCTCAAATAACTTGGAAAATGCCAAAAAAATCATCACAAATCAATGATACAATCAATTGGCATATCATCAAAATCATTGCAATCTATATGACAATATAATGCAAGCATAGGTTTGGTTACAACCTTGTAACTTTCCAATGCTTTCCAAACTTTGGAAACTCTTCTTTTGGCCTTCCAACACTTCTTTGAATCCTATAGCATCACAAAATGAGGCTGTTAGCCACTGATTCCATAACTCCCTTCACAAAGTCTCACATTGAAATCTTAAATTTCTAACTTGATTTTTACTTGACTTTTCTTGTACAACTTACTTGTTCTTACATAATTTGGACCCAAGGAATCCATTTTTGGGGTCAAAATCATGAGATTCCCTTTTCTTTTCAAATCATAAATAGACAAAAAATTCCCAAAAAATGTAGAAAAATAACTATTCGATTAATTTGCAACCCAATGATATATCCTTAATCCTTGAAACCTATACATCACTTTTCATGGATTAATTTCTTCATGGCTTCATTTTCTCTCTCTACTCCCTCTCTAGGCAGAAAATTTCAGAGGTGAATAGAAGAAAAATACTCCATGAAACACCACAATACTCAAGTATGCATAAGGTAGTGACCATAGAAATCTACCTTAGCAATTTGAGATCCAAACTTTACCTCTTGTCTTCTTTTTTTCCTTCCTTAGTTTCACAAGTTCTCCCCCCCCCCTTTCAGCTACTGTTTGTATCGTGAATGAGTGAGGAAGATAATGGTTAATGACTTAATAAGATAAATATCTAATAAAGCTAATTAATTAATTTTGTCTTTAACCTTTGGTTGCCGTTTTGGAATTAAAGCTTTTCACAAAATTTCCATGATGTCCCAGCAGTTGGTCAGACGTGCTCCACCTCATTTTTGGCCAAAAATTGCTTTAATAATTTTTATGGACCAAAATATCCTTTACAGATTAAATTCACCCATACCAATTAAATATTTTTGCCAAAAGTGTCACTACATGGGTACAGAATTATCCAAAAATTACTTTTAGTCCAAAATCATTATCTGGGTCCTAAATATATTTTATCAAGGTCTATTCATTGTTCTTGAATTGGTACTGTCTTTTTTTGCAGTCTAAACTGACTTTTATCAGGTAAAATATTAATATTAAATCCTAATTGCCCAATAAATATTATTTTAATCTTAATAGATTCCTTCCTATATTCCGTTGGGTTAGGCTCATCAAGAGCTTTATTTTGACTAAAATTTTTCATATTTCCAAAAAACCCTTGACCTAGGACAAATTTATAATTTTTAAAATTTTTAAGTTATTAAGTGTAATTTTTCCCAAAATTTATAAATTGTTCTCCACCTTTAGCATCTACGGCCTTGCCCCCCCTTTTTTTTCTTTTCTTTTTCATTTTCTTTTCTTTTTTCAAGGACAAAATCATCATTTTTTTCTTTTTCATTCCAATCGAGATAATTGATCTCTTTACCTTATTTCGTAAAATATGATACATACCCATTTTTATAAATTTTTTATGCATTTTATGATATGAACATTTTTTCCTTAGGATTTAAATGCAATGTTCACATTTTACTTCTAATATGGGAAATAACCGTTTTACCTTTGAACTGGTCAAAAACTTAATTGTTCATTCTTCCAGATGCTTTCTTATAATTTTACCCAAAGACTAATTTTTTATTATTACTTTTATACTATTTACATTAACTTTCAAATTGGTCATCTCTGAACCTGAACCTCCCGATTACGCAATACTTATACTGTTGTGCTCAGCTTGGGATGCTTCTATTCAAGTGGTATATTGTATACCTTCTAAGATAAGTTTTGGAATTAATTTATACTAAGAATCTTATGAAAAATTAATTCCAATTAAGGACCAAACATAACTTCTTCAGAAAATTAGATGAAAAATTAATTCATTTTAAAGTCTGAGTATATATATAGCCTTTTTGTCTCACTTCGTTTCTCATCTTTTTATACATTTTATTGCATCCCTTAAAAATAGGGATATTACATCTAGAGGACAAATATTGCAAAATCAGAAGAGAATTAGGAATGGTAAATCCTAATTAACTATAAGCAAGCCTTTAACCAAATCTATTTACTTTCTAAAATTAATTTGCTAAGTCATATTCTAACTTAAGCTTTGGAGTATGTTAAAGGTGTTTTACAGGTACTCCTTATGGGCTTAAGTGACAAAGAAATTGTAACACCTCTCTTATTGGCCCATTTCCCATGTATTTAATTCTTCCAAAGTCTATTTATATCATAATAGGATCTTGAATCACAATAAATGCCATAATAAATTTTTTTTCCAATTTTGGCCACTATTCATTTAATCGAATTTATTTATTTCGATTAAACATTGAAAAATCATAACTAAATCAATAAAAATCGTATGCATGTGATTCAAGTCTCTAGGTATAGCTTATAAGTTTGTCAACATGGAAAAAATATACATTAGAGCAATGATAGTACTGATCTGCATAGCAAACTCTGTGAAATTTCACAATTTATACGAAAACTGCAAAATAATCATTTTAATTGGGATTAAATGTAAAAATTCGTCAAATATTACACACACATCCAGTATGAGTGATCTTTGGACCATTGGAGAGCTCTTCATGTCTACTTTTAAACCATACACATCATTCATACTTTATACATCAAAAGTCCAAATAGTGGCACGTTTACTCTACATAGGTCAAGATGACAATTTATCTTACTACTTTGCCAAACAAAAGCCATAAAATATTTACATGGCCATATATCATTTTCATACCATACCATACTTTAGCTAAGACCTAAGACATCATAAAAACTTGAAGAAACATACTTAACATCACATTTACAAAATTACACAAAGGTCAAAACTCATGGCCATTGCTAGCATTATCAAGTTAATGGCCAAATTCTTTCTCCTTTCCTTTCTCTTCCTTGGTAGTCTTGCCATTGTTGCTACCTATTCATGGTTAATATTTGGGAGGGTGAGATTCAAAGAATCTCAGTAGTTAGAACCCAACATGCCATCATATCATCACATTAAGCATGAAAACATCAAGATAATACATTTTGAATACATTAACACATTTACGTCATATGAATTCATAAAATTTTCGGCAGAGTTCCATTTCGAAAAATGGACATCCCAGGATCTCAATACCCCTCAATTAACTCAGCCAATACACATAAATCATCTCAAAATATCTTTGTAATTGTATGACAAGGCATAAAGCACATTGAAAATAAACATGATAATATAATGTTAGTATGGGAAATTAACTATCTTATGATGCTCCCTTGCTCTCCAAACTTGGTATGCCACTTCTTGAGCCTCTTAACACTTCCTTGAACCTAATTATATCATCATTGAACCAATTTAGCCATTGGTTTTTCATAATTATACAATTCCATAACACTAATACCTAAATTTTTCACTTAGCTTTCCTTTGATTTTTCTTTGTACAACACACTTGTTGTTAAGGTTTTGGACCAAGGGGAATCCATTTTTGAGGTCAAAATCATGAAATTCCAACTCCAAATACTCCCCCTGTTTTGATGATTAAAAAAATTTTTCTTCAAATTACTTCAAACCATCCATGGATTCATGCTTCTAGTAATTAATCTAAGCTTTTCCCTAAGTTTAATGGTCCAAAACTCATTCCTATTGCTAAATCACATTTTGGATGAAACCCTAAGATGGAAAGGAAGCAAACTAAACCATAAAACTTACTTTGAAAACCATAATAGCAAGCTTAGGGTGGTAGGAAATAATCTTATCTCCCTCCTTTTCCCTTCCTTTTTCTTGTGTTTTCTTTTCTGGTCTGTGGCTGCAGAAGTCATGCACAAAATGAGGGAGAAGAAGGGTGCTTAGGTGGCTTAAATGGTGACTAATCATGATTAGCAAATTAATCCAACTAAAGTTACATCTTTTTGTCTCCGTCCTTGAGAAGTAATCCTAAAAAAAATATTATGATATTATTTTGTGTCACATGGCTGCCAGCATTTTACGCAGGGGAGAGAGGGAAATGTGTCCAAAAATTGACCAATTTTTCTGATCCAGATATACCTTAATCTGGGTACTTTTTAACCGTATTAATAAATTTCCTTTTACAGTAACTTTGCATTCCTGGGTTACAGGACTATTCTAATTTTATTTTTATATTTTCATAATTATCCTGTCCCAATGGTATCTATGTATGACCCATATCCTGACCCGGTTTCTTTTTAACCATTGGTAGGGCCCACGGTTTACTTTATCAGTTTACTATTACTTTTTTTATTCGGCACTGATTATTTCTTTATTCTTGAAAATTAACTCTCAATGCCATATACCATTGGACTTTTCTCATCGAGGGCTTCGTTTTGACAGTAATTTTATATATTTACAAAATTACCCTTATCCCGGGGTTAAATTATAATTTCTAAAATTTTCGGGTCATTAGGTGTAATTTTCACTAAGGCCTTCCTATTTCTTTCTCCACGTAATTTTTAGTACTTTTGAGATGTGGATGTCATTTTTATATTTCTTTAGGGGTAAAAATATAATTTTCTCATTTTTCCATCCAACCGGTAAAAATAATTTCTTTACCCTATTTCACACAAAATGGTGTTTATCTATTTTCGCGAATTCCTTGTACATTTTGCATTATCATTAATTATGTTCTTTTTTATTACTTAGTATCCAGTGAAATTTTGAGATATTAAAGAAATCAATGTAACGGAGTATCTCATACTTGTTTAATCAACATTTGCTAAAGATATATGGAAATTCGAATGTTCAGCATGTATCTGTAAGTTCAATTCTATAAAATTCGTATTTTGATTGCTAATAAATGAATTTTCATGCTCTATCCAAATTGTTGAATGACTTTACATTGTTAAAATTTGAACTTTAAGCTTAAACAGTCGTATTTCAGTGATTCACATGTTGTACCAGTGTTTTAGTCCTCTCGAAATTCGTCTGTTAACAAACTAAAATTTGAATTTTGAATATATGTATATGTGTTTGCTTTGTCTATGAGGACAACATTTGAATTTTGATGGTTTAATATTCGCATTTTAGACAATTCTTCATAATGTCTCAAAATACGAATTTTGAATCACAACATTCATCTGTTGAACCTCTTTTGAATGCTTGCCTTCAGTGAAAGACTTCAACATTCAAATTTTGAGAGCACAAAATTTGTCTGGTGAAACATCTGTTGATGTTGAGTCTCTGACAGTTGAATTTCAAGAATGATATTCGATAGTTAAAGACATCCTTTGCTGGTTAAGTCTATGATAGACAAACTTTAAGATTGAAAATTCATCTGTCAAGACAATTTATCTGTGTACTTAGGCAACGTAACTGACCAAAATTTGAATTTTGACCACCAAAATTAGTTTGTTGAGTGGTTACATAAGCAAATTCAAAGAGTCACGCTCTGAACAAATGCAACCCTATTCATCTTTTAACTGAAGCTATTCATCTCTTCTCTTAACCATTCTTAAATTCCTTCAGTTAAACCTCATTTCCCATCAATTAAACTTCAACCTAAGCCTCATAAACATCATCAGAACATCTTTCAACTCAAATCTCTCATGAAAATGGTTAGAGTAAAAAATGGCAACATTAGGAAAGAGAAAGCTAGGCCCAAACACTCCACCAAATGTCAATATGCTTCAGAGTAAGGAGAAACCTGTAAAAGAAAGGGCAAATCTAGTAAAGGGACTCCATCAAAGAAACAGAAAACAACTCCAAGGGCATAATCAAAGAAATCAGCCCCTATTGTCCCTGCGTCCAGCACTGAGTCAGAAGAGTTATAGTTAACTATAAAGCTTTTTTGCAGCTCTGAACAAATATTGAAGGAGTTTACCACAAAGTTTGCCGCAAAAAGGTAACAACTCCTCACTGCACCAATTTTGAGGAATTTCTAGTTTCAAACAACTTTGATGCTGGATTTTGGATGGGGAAATATAAAAATCTATTGGAAATTAAGGAAAGATATGATGATAAGGTGATCAAAACTTGGTATGCTGCATTGAGATATAATGATAAGAAGAGGAAGTACCAAGTAATACTTAGGTCTAGGAATTTGTGGCTATTAGATGAAAATATTAACGATGTATTAGAGATTCCTGGACAAGAGGGATTCAAGATTGATATCTCCACCTCCAAATACATGGATGAGGATGATGATGCAAATATGGAAGGTAGGGAATTTCTGAATTATAAGGGAAGCACAATCTTGAATGCTCTCTTCAAAAGGCATGTGAATAGGCCTCCTCTGAAACTTGTAAAGCTCTCTGACCTCAGTGTACAAGTGAGAGTCTTGTACTATATAGTGTCAAGGATTATGTTCAACAAGGGAGGAAGCTTCAATCTGATCACCAGGGTAGAGACTCATGTGATGACAGCATTGATACGAGGAAAAATGCTTAATCTGGGTAATATGATCTTCCAGAGGATGATCAAGGCAAGAGATCAAAGAAAAGATTCAACCTTACCCTATGCCTCTATCATCACCAAGCTGCTCAAATTTGTCAAAATACAACATATGGAGAAAGGCAAAGGGAAGCTAACTGAGGAGTTTAATGAAGAAGAGCTAATTAGAATAGGGATTGAAAGGAAATAGGGCAGATGGATAAGGAAAGGAGTTGGTAAAACTGAGGACTTATTCTATGATGGGGGAGAGTATTAATAGCATGAGGCTACATCTAAGGCTATACCTACCATACAACGTGAACCACAGCCAACCTAGCAACCAAACCCTTCCATGGCCACTTTTAATACTACACCAGAACTCTTTGATTGCCTTTCAGAGATGATGCTCAGTATTAATGAGGAACAAAATGCCAAGTTTGCACACCTGTAAACACAAATTGTCACACTTCATCTTTGGACACTTTTCCCATGAATATTGCCTTAGTTGAAATTATTAAAGAGGCTCTTGAGAACTTGAACCAACTAAAAACCTCAAAATTGAAAATTTCATTTCCATCACTATTTATACTATTGCGTAGCAAATTTCATAAATTCATAACTAAATGCAAAAAAAATCATTTCACTATGGTTTAATTCTCTAAAATTAGAGAACATTCTGAATTTCGTGGGAAAAATATGAAACTAGAATTTCATCGAGTCAATTTATACAGTTTATTTCTTTAATTTATTGTTTATTCCTCTGTTTTCAGTTTTTATCCTGTTTCTGACCCTTAATTTAAAAATTCATTTCTCAACATACATAGAGATATTTTATGCTACTTTACATCATTTGAAAGCCTTGTATGTTTAATTTCTATACATATTTATTTTGTACATATATTTAACATATACAAAGCAGAGCCTCTTTTTAAATCCTCTAGGGTCTGGATAATTCTCTACTAGAACACTTTTGGAGAAACATACATAACTTCATTTATATAACTCCAAAAGCATTCAAACTAGTGACATATTAAAGTAAAGAAAAGTTCTTTCCATACATAGAACCACTAAATTTTTGGAGCACTATACAAATTTTATACATCCGCTAAATCTCAAACAGTATTCATCATAAATTTATAGTTTCCAAACATTGTCCAGTTTTAGTCCTTATAATTCTTTAAAACCATAACTTAATTCTTATATTGCTAAATGATATAAAAACTGGTTCCTCATATAGCACATTATATCCTCTAACTAGAGGAACCATAATTTGGCTCAATTCCCTTACCATAACATTCTTGTACATTCCCAAATATTAACATGGCAAAATGGTATATAAGGGAATCATATATATTTTTGTAAATTTTAATATCATTTCATATTTGTATAACATCTAGTATGCTTACCCATACATCACATAGGATCATAATACATCACTTATACATAAAGCATGCTTCATAATAAAACATTATTAATAACTTCAAACTTTAACTTGTTGCTTCATATTTTTCTCCTTCCTTTTACTTTCCTTCATAGCATTTCTATTACCTAGCATGGTTAGTAACTTGGGGGAATGAAATAGGGCATTTTAGTTGTAAACTTGCACATACTTGAACACTATTACATTTCATAAAAATATTCATAGCATTACACAATTTTATTAAAAATACATGAAAATACCATTCATAGCATTCCCCAATATTCGTAAATTTCTTCTCTTTTTCTTTTTTTTTCTTTTTCTTTTTTTTAGGGGTAAGATTGTCACTTTTTCCTTTTTCCTTCCAACTGAGACAATTGACTCTATTATTATATTTCATGCAAAATGGTGTATGCCTATTTTTACAAATTCCCTATAAATTTTAAAATATTGAGCCCTGAACATCCTGTTAAAATTTCGGGATATTACATTTTTCTTTTAATCTGGGAAATGACCATTCTATCCCTGAGTTGGATAAAAATGTAATTATTCATTCTTTTGGTCACTTTCTTATAATTTCTTCCAAAGGCCAATTTTTTATTATTTCTTTTCATTATTCACATCAACTTTCAAATTGGTCTATCTCTCAATCTAGACCTCCCGGCTACACAATAATCATAAAAATTTTGATAGCATAATGGCTTAAAAATAGGATATCTTGGGCAAAACCCTCATTACATAAATAGCTAGCCAATCCAATAAATAATCAAAGCAATAATACGGCAACACAATCATTTCATAAAACATTGATAAAACATAATTGTGCAAAATATAAAAGCAAAGCAAGAATACTACCTTGGAGCTTTACCATTTTCTCTTTAAACTTGAATCATCTTTCTTGGTTCCTTTCACAATCTTTTCCTTATATCTTCCCAAACCTAGAAATAATCATATAACCATGCTAAGTCATCTAATTCTTCATGGCTCTCATAAAGTTCATTTTTGAACCCTAAAAACTCATTTAGTTTATCTTTGGATTTTTCTTGAGTCCAATACTTATTCTTTACTAATTTGGACCTAAGGTGTTCATTTTTAAAATCAAAACCTTGAAAATCCAACTCCTTCCTACTCTAATAAACTAACCGAAATTCATAGCTAAAGGGGATGGAGGAATTTCTTTGCAACTTTTCAAAAAACTCATGAAATCTTACTTTACTTGAACTTTCTCATGCTTTCTCATCATTTTCTTGCAAAGAAACACTTTCTTTCTCAAACCCCTAGCTTGGCCAAAGTCGAGATGTAAGGAGGAGGAGAAGAACACTTAAAGAAAATATGCTAAACTATAAGAAAAACTAGCTTGAAGACACAAGGAGTTTTTCCTTGATTTATGCCTTCAAAATCTTCATGCTTTCTTCCTCTCCTTATACATCTCACTCCCTCTTTCTTTTCTGTTTTACAGACTCCTTTCTCCCTCTTTTAAACTTGAATAGGTCGGTCACAAAGAAAAATAAGAAGGAGATATTTTTGCTATGCAATTTCTTACTTTATGATAAGTGACCTCCAAGAAATTTCAAGATTTCTCATGAAAAATAATAAAATAATATATTATCCTATGTGCAACATGTTGGTCACAAAATTAAGGGCATTTTTGTCCAAAAATACTACATACTTCTTTATCTAGATATATCCTGGGCCAGTCTGAATAAATAAAGCTACTTTAACAGTATATTTTACTATTATTGGGATACTGGTCATAACTATATTGAGATATAAAATTACCAAGATATCCTTGTCCCAATTGATCCAAATACGGGGCTCACATATTTTTCTTAAATTAATATTATCTCTTTTTGCAGTCCAAACTGACTTTTATCGGGTAAAATATTAATATCAAACCCTAATTACCCAATAAATATTATTTTGATATTAATAAATTTCATACTATATTTCATTGGTTTTTACTCATTGCGAGCTTCATTTTGACTATAATTTTTATATTTACAAAAATACCCTTAACTTGGGGTAAATTTACAAATTTTAAAACTTTTAGGTAATTATATGTAATTTTTCCCAATATTCATAAATTTCTCCTCACTCCTTGTGATAGTCTACCACCCTTATCTTTTTTTCATTTTTTCCTTTTTTTAGGCGTAAAATTATCATTTTTTTCCTTTTTCCTTCTAATCGAGAGAATTGACTTTTTTACCTTATTTCATGCAAAATGGTGTATACATGTTTTTACAAATTCTTTATAAATTTTAAAATATTGAGTCCTAAATATTTCGTTAAAATTCTAGGATATTACATTTTTCTTCTAAAATGGGAAATGACCATTCAATCCCTAAGTTGGGTAAAAATATAATTATTCATTCTTTCAAGCACTTTCTTGTAATTTCTCCCAAGGACCAATTTTTTATTAATATTTTTTTACTATTCACATCAACTTTCAAATTGGTCTATCTCTCAATCTAGACCTCCTGGCTATGCAATAATTATACCGTTGTGCTCAGCTCGAGAAGGGCTTCCATTCAAGTGGTACATTGAATACTTTCTGGAGTAAGTTCTGGAATTAATTTCTACTAAGAAATTTATAAAAAATTAATTCCAATTAAGAATCAAACATAACATCTTCTGAAAATTAGATGAGAAATTAATTCCTTCTAAAGCTCGATTATATATAACATTTTCATCTTGCTTCGTTTCTCATCTCTATTTATTTTATAGTATCCCATAAAAATAGAAATATTACACAAATCACTGATCTGGCTAGGAATGTCAAGATAATTGCTGATGCTTATGAAGATATCCATAATTCTATCCCAACCACATTAGCACATTCTCAAAGTGGTCCCTTAGAACTAATCAAATCTGTTGCTCAGGAATCAATTCTTTCCTCACAAGAGACTGAGCAAATGGAGAAAGGGGGATTGTGCCGTATATGGACTTTGCTGCTATTGCACATAATGCTATAATGCGAGCACAAAAACAAAGGCTAGATGAAATGTTTCCTCCACCTACTCTTCAACCTTCATCCTCTAGATATGGCATCTCAGTCGAACAAAGGTCTAGACTAGCCAACATTGAAAGGGAGGTTCAAGAATTGACCTCAGATGCTAATGACAATTTTCCTAAGATACCTTCCTTTGTGCCATTTATTCTAGTTCCTCTTCAAGCCATTCCCATGTCTCAAATACCTCCTCCTTTCATACAAGCTCCCATGTCTAATGATGCCAAAAATGGGGAAAAGAAGGATGGGCAAACTAGAGAAGCTGCAGCTGGACAATCTGAAGTCGGGCAATCAAAGCCAGAAAGAAATGACAAGATATAGAACCTCAAGGCTTAGATCTTAGGATTTTGTGCTTCCTCGAAATTTATTTCTCTTATATGATCTTTATTCTTATATGATCTTTGTACTTGTTGGTGAACGTGCTTTAAAGTTAGTTGAATTGGCTGAATATTTGTACTGAACTACAATGAAACAATACAACTTGTTTCCATATTTCCTTTTCTTTTCTCCTACAAGTTTCAATTATGATACATGTACTATATTTATATTCGAGTTTTAATGCATATGTTGAGGGGAAGCTCTTGGAAGCAAACTCAAGTACTAATCTAGTTTACAAGTTGTTTTGTCATTATCAAAAGGGGAGAGAATGTTTAATCAGAAGTTTTGATAATTCCAAACAACTAGAGCTTAGAAAGGAGAATATCAAAGGAGTACCAAATAATAATGTGAAGAAATCCAATAAAGAAGGTGTGAAGATTTAGTTGTTAGGATTTCTCACTATGTACGTTGGGTAAAAGCTTTGATTCTCACTTATTTTTGTTACCACATATTTTTAAACAAGTGATTTCATAGCTATCCTATGTTAGCATATGTCAATTTTGAAAAATACTGACTAACAGACAAATTTTGCTTATTTACTAATGAGTATTTTATGCAAAATTTAAACTTTACTTAGTGAAATTCAAATATACAGAGGTTTAATCTCCAACAGACGAATTTTAGTTATAAAATGTGAATTTTGATCGTTAGTGAATATGTGTAAAATTCGTATGAATTTTAGTCAAAATTTGAATATTGGTCAAGTTAAAAGAGAGTTCAAAGTCATCCTCTCTGACACACGAACTTTGGACTTTAAAATTTGAATTTCAAAATAAGAACTTGTAAGTATCGTTAGAGCATATCTCTTATAGGAAAATTTTATAGTTTAACATTTAAATTTCACAGAGGAGAACTCTTATGCCATGTTGAACATGCCTCTGACAGACAAATTTCAGCTTCTGAAATTTAAATTTTGAGTACACTGTGAAAACATGAGACAACTATTTGAACTCAAAAGATACATTTTTAATATGAAAATTCGTATGTTTTAACATGAGATAATTTTGATAAACTCAAAACTTGAATTTCACTCTTGAACAAACGAATGTTGAAGTTCAATGTTGAAATTCTTAAGCTTTTGTCTCTACGAAATTCATCTGTTGTATCCCAAAATTTGAATTTTGGCATGTTAGAGGCATTAAATGCAGTTGGTGAACAATTATTTCTACAGAGTAACTGTTGGTTAAAATTTCTAATGGTTAGATCTTGTTTCTAATGACTAATTAAGCCACAAATATAGAAATAGAACTTTATTTGAAGTTGTGGGCAACGAATTTAAGTCTATTGTTACTGAAACTCAGTTGAATTTATTGGAAAAACCTTTTTCACCCTTATACTGCATTTATTGTACTTTAACTTTCATATCTACTCTATTCTAGAGAGTATTTATTCTATGTAAAAAAATTTTCTTCATCTGGAAGAAGGATTCTTTGTGAGGGGAGTCACAAAGGGAATTGAGAAAATACTTGTGAGAGTGTTAAATGTAGATTTTGATTATTCTAAGAATAGAGCATGAGTCTGTACTGATGCATTGCTCAGAGGCTGATGATCTCTTGTGGATAGTGAAAATCTCAAGTGGTGGCTTGTAGACTAGACGTAGATCAAGTGGATCAGACTGAATCAAGATAAATTTCTGAGTCATTTCTTCCTTTATCTTGCAATGACTTTTATTTTCATTGCACTTTATTTTTCTGCAAACTTTTGCTTTCACTGTAACTTACATTTTTGCAAAAAAATTTTGAACTTTCCAATTCACCCCCTCTTGGGAGCCAGCTATTCTAACAATGTAAAGATCCAAAATTTGGTGATTTGCATGTGGAGAAAGATTTATGTCTTAGGAAATGAATGCAACTAGTTTGAAAGCATTTGGACCTCTTGATAAAGAGATATGAAAATTCTCTTAAAACTGTTACAGTTAAAGTTAAGTTCTGACCCTTAACGATTCAAGTGGATGTCATGCCCTGTTCAAGTAGAAAAAATGTACAAGAAAAATATTTTTAAAATAGGGCTTTCATATATTCATAAAGAATGCATGATTGGCTCAGGGAATAATTAGATATGAATTTTTAAATTTAAGGCCAAAATCCTAGGAAGGTGAAAAATAACCAAATGTATAGTAAATAATAAGGAATAAACTGTACAAATTGACTAAATAAATACTTAGTTTCTTATTTTTTTTTCCATATAGAAAATCATTTTAGCTATTTTTAGAGACCTGAATCACTTCAAGATGATTTTTGTAGAATTAGTTATGAATTTTAAAATTTCATTAGGTAAAATGGAAAAGGCAATGTGAACAATACCCAAAATTTTGTGAAAATTCTGATTTTCATTTCTAAATGATTCAATCTCCTAATTAAGTATAAATAGACTCTAAAATGGACTAATACATAGAAAAATAGGTCTAAGAATAAGGTGTTACAGAGGGGGTATAGGTATTTATAAGTGAAGTGAGTAAATATTGGCCCTTAGATTTGCTTTTGATCCAACGATCTTCAATTGTGTTAGCAAGGCTGACTTCCCAAGAGGGGGGGTGAATTGGGAAGATTGAAATTTTTCTGCACAAAGCAAAGCAAGTGAAGATATCACAGTATAATGAAAACAATGTGTAAAACAGAGCAAGCTGAAAAGTAGAGATAAGGAGGAGAAAACTCAGTGATTTATCCTAGTTCGGTCATCCACTTGACCTACATCTAGTCCCCAAGACACCCCTTGAGATTTATCCACTATCCAGCAAGAATTTCAACAAGCTTCTTGCTAAAGCCACAGTACACGAGTATGCTCTATTCTGAGCTCTCTCAAACTCTCTAAGCACTTTCTCTATGTGCTTCCCAATCCCCTTGTGAATACCCCTCACAAGTAAATCTATCTTTCAGATGAAGAGTAGATTGTTTACAAATGAATAACTCTCTTGAATAGAGTAGATATGAAGGTTTAAGTACAAATAATGAAGTTGGAAGGGTAAAAGCTTTTGAGATGAAAATTCAGCAGAAATTCAGTATATACAAGTTTGATTCGTTACCCACAACTTCAAATGATGTTGTATTTATAGATTTAGGTCTCAAATATCCGTTAGAGACTAAATCTATCCGTTGGGGAAGTTATCCAACGGTTACTCTGAAAAACTATCCATTTATCAACCGCATTTAATGTTTCTCACATACTGAAATTCGAATTTTGGTTGGCCAACAGACGAATTTCGAGGGAACCGAAGGTTAAAGCTTCCAACGTTAAAATACGAAGTTCATCTGTCCATAGAGTGAAATTCGAATTTTGAAACTTATAAAATATTTTCACAATGTGACATACAAATTTTCAAGAAGAAAGTTTTTCTGTAAATCGTGAACAGTGTTTTCAATTTTCTACAGTACCCTCGAAATTCGAATTTTGGATGCCCAAAATTCGTCTGTCCATTGAACGTTCAAATAGGCACCGTAGTTCACTTTCTTTGAAATTCGAATTTTGGCAGAGTGAAATTCGTCTGTCAGAGACCAGTTTTGAGACTTAAATCTTTCTTGATCTCAGATGAACTTTATCAAACTTTCAGACGAATTTCTTCTATTTTCTCAAGTTTTGTTTTGTCTGAAATTCGAATTTTGAAAGAGTGAAATTCGAATGTCACAAAGTAGCTCCCTTGATTCAGATGAAAATTTGAATGTTGCTAAGTCAAAGTTCGTCTGTCAGAGAGCATTTTTCAAACTTAGTTTCTTCTTGATTTCAGATGAATTTTAGCAAAGTTTCAGACGAATTTCTTTGGTTTTCACAAATTGTATTTTATCTGAAATTCGAATTTTGAAACTGTGAAGTTCGTCTGTCACAAAAAGGCTTCTTTCAGACTTGATGAAAATTCAAATTTTGAATGACCAAAATTCGTCTGACAGAGGGACACCTCTCCAGACTTATTCAGTTTTAGCTCGAAATTCAAATTTCCAAAAGCAAAGTTCGAATTTCCAACTTGACAGTTCAGTTATACTTTCAAACTTCGTCTGTTTGTGAGTATTTTTCAAATAAGTAAAGATTTAACTTTAAATCAAGGTTTGAAAACGTCTTTTTCTCAAATCAAAATCTTTTACCCAATCTAAACAAAAACTAAAGATCCTACAAAAGATTTAATAGCAAATACTCAGAAAATCTTCACTTGAAACAGCTTTGATCTCCTTTGATATCTTCAATCCAAGCTCTTGAGTGTTGGTTTGGAATCATCAAAACTCTTGATCCAACATTCTCCCCCTTTTTAATGATGACAAAACAACTCACAAACTGGATTAGTACTTGGGTTTGCTTACACAAGCTCCCCCTCAACATATGCATTACAGTTCATAAGATATCATTTTCAACAGATTAAGTGAAGAGATTCAAAGCCCAAATCATTGCAATCAAGAACATAATTTACTTAACCAAATTGTTGCAATACATATTTCAATCAGTTCTCAAAACATCAAACAAGCAAAAAACAATAATTAAAACTAGATACAACAAGAAGATTCAGCCTAAGATCTAAAAACATCACTTCTTCTTTGGCTTAGACTTCTTGCTGTAAGTCATTCCTTTTCCAGATGACTTAGCAGATCTTCCAGCTTGCTTAGTCCCAGCTTGCTTTATCTTCTTCCAGATGACTCAGCAGATCTTCCAGCTTGCTTAGTCCCAGCTTGGTTTATCTTCTCCCCCTTTTTGGCATCATCAGAAAGCCCAGCAAAGTCCATTGGAGGAGGTATCTGAGTGAGAGGAACAGCACGAAGAGGGACAGGAGCAAAAGGAATCTCTGGCTGAGCTGGTGCAGGGGGCTCAGCAGGCTCTTCATCAGAATCATCAGAGACCTCAAGCAGCTCTTGCATTTCTTGCCTGGAAGAGCTAGCTGAGCTCTCTGTTCCTCTGACAGCCCATAATCAGCAAGAGAAGGAGAGGCTGGTGCAGGAGGAGGAAACATTTCTTCAAGCCTTCTCCTTTGAGTTAGCAGAAGGGCATTGTGAGCAATAGCAGCAAAGTCAATAACAGGCACAATGCTCCTTTCCTCATTGAGTATAGATTGCAGAAATGGTGAAGCAGAAATGGATGCTACCAGCTGCTCAACTTGCTCAGACTCTTGGGTGGAAAGGATAGAGTCCTGAGCAACTGCTTCACTCTGCTCAATTGGGCTTGTTTCCTGCAGACCCTCTTCCTCCATGCCATAGTCCAAGGGTGGACCAGGACTTACCTCATTGTTGGAGGCCTTTGGTGTGCCAGTTGGTTCAGTCACTTGCATACCAACACCAGGGATAGGAGAATCCAGCTCAAAAGGACTTGGAGGCACAGGAGATGGAGACAGAGTAGGCTCAGGGATACCAGGCTGAGGTGGAGCTGAAGTGGTAGGAATTGCATTTCTAATTTCTTCATAGGCATCAGCCACCACCTTCATATTCACAGCCAACTGATGGATCTGATCTTGTAGATGAGCAAATTTGGCATTTTGCTCATCCCTAATGCTGAGAATGAGTGTTGACAGATTGTCAAACAGCTCAGTGATCTTAGTTGGCTTGGCTCGAGAGGAGGGAGTGAAAGGAGGGTGAGTAGGCCTGGATGGAGATGGAATAGGCTGAGAAGGCTGAGGTACAGATCTGCCAGGAGCCTCAGAGGTGCCTTCTTGTTGGAGGGATGCATCAGCAACAAAGAACAAATCTTCAGATTTTCCTGCTCCCTTTCCAACCCAATGTCCTTCATCTCTTTCAATGCCCATCCTTTGCAATTCTTCTTCTTTGAAGGCCTCAGTGAGCTTCCCTTTCCCCTTTTCAATGTGCTGAATCCTAGCATGCTGCAAGATTCTTGAAATAATTGCTGCATAGGGGAGTGTGGAATCTTTCCTCTGATCTCTTGCCTTTATCATACGCTGGAGAATGATATGACCCATATTGATCAGTTTCCCACGTATGATGGCAGTCATCACATGAGCCTCTGCCCTTGTTATCAAATTGAAGCTTCCACCCTTGTTGAATATGATCCTGGACACTATGTAGTGCAAGATCCTTACTTGTACACTGAGGTCTGTGGGCTTCAACAGATTTATTGTGGGCCTATTCTCCCTTCTTCTGAATAAGGTGTCCAAGATAGTGCTCTCCTTGTAATATAGGAAGGGCTCACCTTCTTCGTCAGCTGTGCTAGCCTCATCCATATACCCAGAGGCTGTAATGTCAACTTTCAGCCCATCTTGACCTGGGATTTCCAACACCTCATTGAAGGTTTCATCAGCAAGCCAAATGGTCCTTGATCTCAAGGTGACCTCCCATTTCCTTTTCTTGCTGTTATATTTAAGAGAGGCATACCAAGTCTTCACTACCTCATCATCATATTTTTCAGCAATTTCCAACAGATTTCTATATTTTATCAACCATATTGCAGCATCAAAGTTGTTGGATATCAGAAATTGTTCCATATTTACACAGTGAGGCTTGATTACCTTTTTGTTTGAAAACTTGGTAGTGTACTCTTCTTGAATCTCTGGGGTGCTCCACAGTGGTAGTGTAGTCAAATCAAACTCTCCAGATTTAGTAGAAGAAGAGGAAGCCACAGCAGCAGTATCAGCCGAAGGAACTGTAGATTTTGAAGATGAGGGCCCAGCTTTCTGAGGTTCTGACTTGGATGATGATTTTTGGCGTTTGGAAGGAGTAGCTTTACCGGGTTCGGCCTTTCTCTTGGATTTCTCTCCTTCCTTTGTAGCATATTGAGATTTGACCGTCCTTTTTGCCCGAGTTCCAGCTTGTCCTGTTCCAGGAATCTTCACTCTCGCCATTTCTTGGTTGAATGAAGCAGAATGTGGCTGAGAATAGATTTAAGGGATGCGAAAGGAAGTTTAATCGGTGAGAAAAGACGGTTTTTGGACAGGAGTTAAGAGGATTGAAGAGAGAATCAGAACAGACTTGGAGGAGTTACAAATAGGGTTGCGTCTGTTCTTTGGGAAACCGTCGGTTTTAACGCATGTAACCGTTTGACAGACGAATTTTGAGGGGTCAAAATTCGAACTTCGGGCAGTTACAAGTGAAACCGTTCAGCTCGTCTTACTGACAGACGAATTTTCATCTTGAAAGTTCGTCTGACAGAGGCTTGAAACAATCAATACATACACAATCAGACGAATTTTGCTCCGACAAAATTCGAATGTTGAAAAGAAAAACAGCTTCAACAAACAAAACTTCAACCAATAGGCGAATTAAGCATGCAGAGCATCATCTTTCAAGCATTCAATCCTCAAGAGCATAAGTCAACAGACGAATTTTGAACTGAAACTTCGAATTTTTCAACTTTTATAAATATTGTCCAACATTAGTATGTTAAGAAGTAATAATTCGTATAACAGTGATGGACAATCATAACTTTGAAATTTCTGTTTTTGAAAATTCGAACTTTCAAGCTTCAACAGACGGATTTCGAGGCATTACCGAGAACTGTTCAAGGCATAACAGGCCAAAGTTCGTCTGTTGATCAACCAAAATTCGAATGTTGACCATGTTGACCAGTTCAAAAACACAGATTATCAATGAAATTCATCTAGCAATCAAACATCATACAAATTTCAACTTTAAAAACTTACAGAATGGATCCAGACCTTAGAATAATTATCATTCACTTCATTTTCTGGTTGTTCCAATCTGGAGTGCTCCAATCTTTCAAACTTTTAGCCATTGATTTTCACAAGGAGCACCTGCAACTATATTAAAACATACTCCGATGCTCAAGTTAGAATAAATTCTAGTATTAAAAATTCTAAAGACAGAATTGTACAGAAATGACTTACAATTCATTGGGATTTACCATTCCCAATTCTCTTCTTATTTTGCAATGCCTGTCTTTTGGTAGAGGTTTGGTTAGTATGTCAGCTAGTTGATCCTCTGTTGGGATGTATTCCAGTTTAACTTCTTCTTTCAGAACATGATCCCTTATGAAATGGTGTCTAACCTCAATATGTTTCGTCCTTGAGTGCATGACAGGATTTTTAATGATGTTTATGGCACTTTGATTATCACACATGATGGGTATCTCTTTCATTTTAACCTCAAGATCCTCAAGCTGCTGCTTCATCCAGATGACTTGGGCACAACAACTTCCAGCTGCAACATACTCAGCTTCTGCAGTGGATAGAGCCACACTGTTTTGCTTTTTGCTGAACCATGAAACCAGGGATCCTCCAAGAAACTGACAAGTTCCACTTGTGCTTTTTCTGTCAGTTTTGGATCCTGCAAAGTCAGCATCAGTGTATCCTTTGAGATCTTCTCCATTGCCTTTTGGATACCAAAGACCCATCTGTGATGTTCCAATTAGATATCTGAAAATTCTTTTCACAGCTGTTGCATGGGTTTCTTTGGGGCATGATTGGAACCTTGCACACATGCAGACACTGAACATAATGTCAGGTCTGCTGGCAGTTAGGTACAGCAGGGATCCAATCATTCTTCTGTATTGAGTAATGTCAAACATTTTTCCATTTTCATCCATGTCCAGTTTGGTTGCAGTGGCCATAGGTGTTCCCATTGGCTTGGCATTCTCCATTCCAAACTTCTTTAACAGCTCCTTTAGATACTTGGATTGACTGAGAAAGATACCATCATTAAGCTGTCTGATTTGCAATCCAAGGAAGAAATTGAGTTCACCCATCATGGACATTTCGAATTCTCCCTGCATTAACTTAGAAAATTCCTTGCAAAGAGTTTTATTAGTAGCACCGAAAATAATATCATCAACATAGATTTGGACAATTAGTAAATCTTTATTCTCTTTCTTAGTCAATAAAGTTGTGTCAACTTTGCCTCTGTTAAATCCTTTTTCAGTCAGAAAATTGCTCAATCTTTCATACCATGCTCTAGGGGCTTGTTTTAATCCATAAAGAGCTTTCTTCAGTTTATAGACATGGTTTGGTTTTGTAGAATCCTCAAAGCCTGGAGGTTGATCTACATAAACTTCTTCCATGATATATCCATTCAGAAAAGCACTTTTTACATCCATTTGATATAGCAAAATATTTTTCATGCATGCATAAGCTAGTAGAATTCTTATAGCTTCTAATCTGGCTACTGGTGCAAATGTTTCTTCAAAATCAATACCTTCTTCTTGATTATACCCTTTAGCAACTAATCTAGCTTTATTTCTGATTATAGTTCCAGATTCATCAAGTTTGTTTCTGAAAACCCATTTGGTACCAATAACAGGATGATTTTTGGGTCTAGGTACTAAATCCCAAACTTGATTTCTTTCAAACTGATTAAGTTCATCTTGCATTGCCAAAATCCAGTAATCATCAGTTAAGGCTTCTTCAGCACACTTGGGTTCAATTTGAGAAATGAAAGCACAATTTAGCATTTGATCCCTTAATTGTTTTCTGGTTTTGACTCTCTCTTGAACATCTCCTATCACTTGATCAACAGGATGATTCCTTTGATATCTCTAAGCTATAGGGAGTTCTTGAGATGTTTCTTCATTATTTTCTTCATCAAACTCTTGCTCCTGGATATCTTCCTCTATGTTAACAGATTCAGATATCTTTGGAGGTTCAGTTCTACTTTTATCAGAAATGCCCAGTTTTTCAAAATTGAAAGCAAGATCATCCTCATTGGTAAGACGTTTTGAAACAGTTTCATTTTCAATGAAAACCACATGCACAGATTCTTCTACCACATTTGATCTTTTATTATAAATTCTATATGCCTTACTCCTACTAGAGTAGCCTAGAAATATACCTTCATCTGATTTGGCATCAAATTTACCTAGGTTTTCTTTGCCGTTGTTGTGAATGAAGCATTTGCATCCGAACACATGGAGATGGGACAGATTTGGCTTTCTCCCCTTGTACAGCTCGTATGGAGTCTTTCCCAGGATGGGTCTGATGTAGGCTCTGTTGATGATGTAACTTGCTGTGTTCACTGCATCAGCCCAGAACACTTGAGAAAGTTCCTTCTCATTCAACATAGCTCTAGCCATCTCCCCAATAGTTCTGTTCTTCCTTTCTACTACTCTATTCTGTTGAGGAGTCCTAGGAGCTGAGAAGTTGTGGTCAATTCCATGCTCACTGCAGTACTCTAGGAAGTATGCATTTTCAAATTCTCCTCCATGATCTGATCTGATAGACACAATAGAGATACCTTTCTCATTTTGCACTTTCTTAACTAAGGTAACAAATGCATCAAAGGTATCACTCTTAGAAGAAAGGAATAATGCCCAAGTAAATCTAGAATAATCATCAACAATTACAAGCACATACAGATTACCACCAAGACTTTTCACCCTAGATGGTCCAATTAAGTCCATATGCAGCAATTCAAGTGGTCTTGTTGTGGTAACTATGTTTTTAGATTTGAAGGATGATTTAATTTGTTTTCCTTTTAAGCATGCATCACATTCTTTATCCTTTTCAAAAGATATTTTTGGCAAACCAGTAACTAGCTCATTTTTAACCAGTTTAGACAATTGATTCATATTGACATGAGCTAATCTCCTATGCCATAACCAACTATCGTTATTTTGACTAATTAAGCACACAGAATCTAAAGGAGGAAGTTCATCAAGGTCAATAGTATAGCAGTTACCATCCCTTTGAGCCTTGAGGATTACTCTGTGATCACTTTTTCTGATGACCAGGCAAAACTTTGAGTCAAACAGCACCCAGTTTCCTTTGTCACAAGTCTGACTCACGCTTAGTAAGTTGTGGTTGAGGCCAATCACAAACAGCACCTCCTCAATGGATGTTTCAAGATTTTTGCCCACAATGCCAAGACCAACAATTTTACCATATTGATCACCTCCAAAGGTCACCTTTCCTCCTTTCTTGTCTCTAAGGGTGATGAACTTCTCCTTGTCACCAGTCATGTGACTTGAGCAGGCACTGTCCATATACCATTTGTTGCTTTTCTTAGCTTTGAGACAGACCTGCAAAACAATGTTTATGATTTCCTTTTAGGTACCCAAATTTGCTTGGGTCCTTTTTGGTCAGTATATTTTTCCCTAGATGCAGATGCAACTTTGGGAACCCATCCAACTTTCCTGCCAAGTCCATTTTTCCTCAAATCACAAGAACTGGAAATATGTCCCTTTTTGTTACAGAAATGACATGTAGTGAAAGGACTGCTAGATTGAGATGCAGGAAGAAAACAGTGCAGATAATACTTTTGTCTAGCATGCCTTGGTTGATCATATGTTTCAATATGATGTGATGCATTAGTTTTCTTTTCATTGTTCTTAGCATGCACAAAATGTCTTTTATATGCATTTTGGTTTTTCTTCCTAATCTTTTCCTTAACAGCACATGGATCATAGCCAAGACCAGCTTTTCCTTGTGAAATTCTTTGGCTCCCCATCAATGCAAACAACATATCTTTTCCTCTAGTGAGCCTAGACATACTTTTGACTAAGTAATCATTAGTTTGTTTAAGTTCAGTGCATGAAGTACAACAGACAGATTCAGCAGTAGGTAAAGAAGTAATTTCAGAGATTGTGTTTTGAGATTCCAGCTTATTTATTTTCTTCTTTGCCAGTTTTAGTTCTTTAGCAACTTTAATGAAATCATCATGAAGCTCATGAAAAGCATCCAGCAATTCAGAATAGGAAGGTTCAGATTCATATACCTCTTCATCCTGATCACTGCTGTATGAGGGTGTAACTTCTTCAGAAGCAAGTGCCATTAGACAAATGTTGGCAATCTCATCTTCATCTTCTTCTTCCTCGTCTGAGCTGTTGCCCCATATGGATGAGATGTACGCCTTCTTCTTTTTCCCTTTGTCAGCACCTTTCTTTTCTTTTTCTTGCTTCTTGAGGAATTGGGGGCAGTCCCATTTTATGTGTCCCTGCTTCTTGCACTCATAGCAAGTCACATATTCTTTTGCCTCTTTCTTGCTTTCCCCAGCAGCTACTTTCTTGAAGAATCTCTTGTTCTTCTTCTTGCTATAGAATCTTCCGAATTTTTTGACAATCATAGCCAAGGTTTCCTCATCAAGTTCATCCTCTTCGTCAGATTCTTCTTCCTTTTCATCAGCAGCTTTGAGAGCAAGGCCTTTCTTCTTTCTGTCCAGCCCGGCTTCCTTGAGAGCTTTGATTTTTCCTTCATACTCCTCAAGGCTCCCGAAGAGAGCTGTGACAGAGGCCATTGATTCTCCTCTGGCTTCTTCTATTGCTGTCACCTTGGGCTGCCATTCCAGAATGAGAGCTCTGAGAATTTTTCTCACTTTCTCTGATTGAGTGTATTCCTTTCCTAGGCTCTTTAGTTGATTCACAATGAGAGTGAATCTCTTTTGGAGCTCCTTTACAGTTTCTCCTTCAGACATCCTGAAGCTCTCATACTCTCCAATGCACGTATTGAGTCTGTTCTCCCTGACCCCAGATGTCCCTTCATGTGCAATCTACAGAGTGTCCCACATCCCTTTTGCAGTGGTGCATTGTGAGACCCTGTAGAATTCGTCCTGGTTCAGGGCACTGACTAAACAATGCTTGCTTTAAAATTCAGTAGGACTCTCCTTCTGTCTTCATCATTCTACTCTGATTCCAGCTTCTCTTTGTATCTTCCATCTTCAGTTAGAGCCATTGGGACGAAATCTCCTTTATCAATGACTGACCAGATGTCAAGATCAATTGATTGGAGGTAGATCTGCATCCTCATCTTCCAGTACCCATAATGCTCTCCACTGAAGCCTGGTGGTCTGTTAGTGTTGTTCCCTTCAGGAAGTATACTCTCTCCAAAGCCAGCCATCTTTGTTCCCGGACTATAAAATCCTTTGAATGGGAATCCGGGCTCTGATACCACTTGTTAGCAAGGCTGACTTCCCAAGAGGGGGGGTGAATTGGGAAGATTGAAATTTTTCTGCACAAAGCAAAGCAAGTGAAGATATCACAGTATAATGAAAACAACATGTAAAACAGAGCAAGCTGAAAAGTAGAGATAAGGAGGAGAAAACTCAGTGATTTATCCTGGTTCGGTCTATCCACTTGACCTACATCCAGTCCCCAAGACACCCCTTGAGATTTATCCACTATCCAGCAAGAATTTCAATGGGCTTCTTGCTAAAGCCACAGTACATGAGTATGCTCTGTTCTGAGCTCTCTCAAACTCTCTAAGCACTTTCTCTATGTGCTTCCCAATCCCCTTGTGAATACCCCTCACAAGTAAATCTATCTTTCAGATGAAGAGTAGATTGTTTACAAATGAATAACTCTCTTGAATAGAGTAGATATGAAGGTTTAAGTACAAATAATGAAGTTGGAAGGGTAAAAGCTTTTGAGATAAAAATTCAGCAGAAATTCGGTATATACAAGTTTGATTCGTTACCCACAACTTCAAATGATGTTGTATTTATAGATTTAGGTCTCAAATATCCGTTAGAGACTAAATCTATCCGTTGGGGAAGTTATCCAACGGTTACTCTGAAAAACTATCCGTTTACCAACCGCATTTAATGTTTCTGACATACTGAAATTCAAATTTTGGTTGGCCAACAGACGAATTTCGAGGGAACCGAAGGTTAAAGCTTCCAACGTTAAAATACGAAGTTCGTCTGTCCATAGAGTGAAATTCGAATTTTGAAACTTATAAAATATTTTCACAATGTGACATACGAATTTTCAAGAAGAAAGTTTTTCTGTAAATCGTGAACAGTGTTTTCAATTTTCTACAGTACCCTCGAAATTCGAATTTTGGATGCCCAAAATTCGTCTGTCCATTGAACGTTCAAATAGGCACCGTAGTTCACTTTCTTTGAAATTCGAATTTTGGCAGAGTGAAATTCGTCTGTCAGAGACCAGTTTTGAGACTTAAATCTTTCTTGATCTTAGATAAACTTTATCAAACTTTAAGACGAATTTCTTCTATTTTCTCAAGTTTTGTTTTGTCTGAAATTCGAATTTTGAAAGAGTGAAATTCGAATGTCACAAAGTAGCTCCCTTGATTCAGATGAAAATTCAAATGTTGCTAAGTCAAAGTTCGTCTGTCAGAGAGCATTTTTCAAACTTAGTTTCTTCTTGATTTCAGATGAATTTTAGCAAAGTTTCAGATGAATTTCTTTGGTTTTCACAAATTGTATTTTGTCTGAAATTCGAATTTTGAAATTGTGAAGTTCGTCTGTCACAAAAAGGCTTCTTTCAGACTTGATGAAAATTCGAATTTTGAATGACCAAAATTCGTCTGACAGAGGGACACCTCTCCAGACTTATTCAGTTTTAGCTCGAAATTCAAATTTCCAAAAGCAAAGTTCGAATTTCCAACTTGACAGTTCAGTTATGCTTTCAAACTTCGTCTGTTTGTGAGTATTTTTCAAATAAGTAAAGATTTAACTTTAAATCAAGGTTTGAAAACGTCTTTTTCTCAAATCAAAATCTTTTACCCAATCTAAACAAAAACTAAAGATCCTACAAAAGATTTAATAGCAAATACTCAGAAAATCTTCACTTGAAACAGCTTTGATCTCCTTTGATATCTTCAATCCAAGCTCTTGAGTGTTGGTTTGGAATCATCAAAACTCTTGATCCAACAAATTGTTCTTAAATTGTTTATGTCATTTTCTCCATTTGCCCCTAGATATTTTGACCATTGAAGAGAAGTATGTGAGGGCAATCTTGTCCATCAAATCCTTTCACTTTTTTCGATTTTGGTGAGAGAGGAGAGAGGTTTTATTATCTTGCATTTTTACAGACCTAATTGGTTTCGGATTGTGTACTTTTATCTAGGTCTTAAACTATATCTTGTATTCTTTTTATGTACATTATCTGTATGACCTAATATCTTTTTTTTTTACTTTTTCATATGGGGTCTACTTGTTTTGCTTGCTTTTTACATTTATCTTACTTAGTTGATATTCACTATTCATGGGATCTGCCTTTTACTGTACTTGTACTTTTTCCTTCTTCGGGCCCACGTATCTTATATCACTTGTACTTTTATCCTGTACCGGAGTATTATAATATTATTTTCTCTCTTAACTTCTGTAAAATGAACATTTTACCCTTATCTTTTAGTAAAATGATTGTTTTACCCTTTTAAACCTATTTTTGATGTTTTTATACTATTTTGAGCCTTTAACTGATTTAATTATATTTAAAATCATCCTTAATCATCACATATAATTCTAGAGCAATTCCAAAATTTTTTCATAACATCTATTAACCATCGAAATACATGTAGAATATGGGGATGTTATAGTGGCTAGTGCCAACTTTGGTGTGGTTTGGAGGGAAAGATGAGCTCTCTATTTATAGGCAATTCTTCTTGCATCTAATGGTTTCTAATAAGCCTTTTGGCACAATCCTATCCCTTCATCTTATTAAACTACTCCTTAAATCATAATGATACCATTTGCCACTCTCTTACTCTCTTTTTGCTTTGGAGAGACTTGGCTCTCATTTATCGTACACCTCTTCCTTTCTTCCCTTCCTTTCTTGTTGGCTAATTTTTCTACCCCCATTCCATGCTTAATGGTGCCATTTGGTGGGCTTTGGTTTATTAAGAATAGCTTATTTATTTAATTGGGCTTTGGTTTATTAAGAATAGCTTATTTATTTAATTGGGCTTTGGTGCAAGGTTCTTGGGCCATTAAGGTATGTCATACAATATTGGGTTTAGAATATGTATTGTAACCCAATAAGATTCTCTGTTATACTATTGAGTCTAGAGAAAAATTTGAGCCCAATAAAAATTGTCTTTATACTTTTAGGCCTAGAAAAATACATTTTGGCCCAACAATCTTTAGACTTTTTTGGATTACCTTTGAGTTTGACAAAAGGCCCATTTCTTCAATTCTTTCGTTTTTGAGTTTGGGCTCTATATACTAGAGGTTTTTTTTTTGAGTTTTTCTATTAACAAATGGAGGCCTAATTTCCTTAATTATTGTCCAATTAACATAGTAGCCCAATTGTGTCCAAACAATTTTAATAAATAATTCTTAGACCCAAAATAATATTCATAAATTCCAATAAATAATTCTAAGGCCAAATAATAATTTTAGAAAATTAATTTCAATACTCTAAATTGTATTTTAAATTTTTCTTAATTCCATAAACATTTAAAAAAATCACTTTATTTGTATTCATGCCCTTGTTTCAATCATAAAAAAAAATTATAATTTATTAGACACAAATAGAATTTTTGGGGTATTACAGCTTCCAATAATGTCGATGTTGTATGATCCCACCATATTGGTTTGATACGAATTCCAATCATTTCTTCCTCTGTTAGGGATACAAGCATCAACATCTTTGGGTGAGTACCATGGAGCAAAGCATTTTGGAAAGAATAGTGCACTAAGAGTTTGCAATTGCGCCTTATTTACTAAGGATCAATGATTCTATTGTAAATAACAAACTAGACCTTGCCCAAGGCTATTATTCAAAAAACAATAATTGGAATCCACAACCATCTAAGCATCATTGTTGCATCATACCATGAGAACTCAGTTATATCGCCATTCCATTCCAACCAAACCATCATGCTCATAATCACTACACCAAAAATGACTTTTTATAGTGATCAATAGATGGCGTTTCCAATAAAACGCTAATAAAAATCCAACGTAGAACACTTCAGTTGGTGTTTAATTTAAAAGCACCAACTAAAGTTAAGAACTATTGTTAGCATTTCATTTTAATGCACCAACTAATATTTTTATAGGAAATTTAAAAATACAAAAAAATAGTGAGAAATAATTTAGTTGCCATTTGGGTTGGAAAGGCCAACTATATTCATATATCATTAGTCAGCATTTAAGCCACAAATGCCAACTGAATATCTAAAAATGAAAACTGAAAAAAACTGAAAAATATTAGGTGGCATTTACAAATTAAACGCCAACTAATTTTTAAATAGGAATTAAAATAAAGAAATAAAATTTGAAAATTTAGTTCGCGTTTAAGTCTTAAACGCCAACTAAATTGAAGTAAAAAAATAAAGAAATAAAAAATTACGAGACTTGGTTGGCATTTATACTCAAAACACTAACTAAAGTCAATTTTGAGGGTATTTTAATGGCATTTCTAGTGCAAATACCATATAATGTTAGTTGATGTTTCTCTCTAAAATGCCATCTAAGGTTAGGTATACTTGGCGTTTAGGTGGAAATGCCAAGTAATGTTATTTAATAATTTGAAAACAAAAGAGATATACAAGGGTTCATTTTCCTCGACTGCATCACTTCTATTGCGAACAAAGAACAGAGGCCGATAGCTAGTGAGCTCTGTCTTCCACGGCGTCCCTTTGTTCTCAAGCCCGCTGAAGCTTACTGTCGGCATCTCTCCATTGAAGTTTTGTGCTCTCCATCGAGGATTTATTGTCTCTGTCGAAGCTTGGTCCAAATCTCCATCGAAGCGAAACCCTAAATTATCGGTACACTCCTATCTTCTCTCTCTCCTACACTTCAGTTTCTTAAATTGATCTTCATAGTACACTTTGCTTCTTGCTTCTCATATGAAATTGATTTTTGTGCTATCCGTTTTGTTCCTCCCGTGGCCTTCCTTTCCTCGTGGCTGTAAGCTGTGACTCCAACTTCAACTCTGTGACTACAAGCTGCGATTAGGTGTGTGGTCATAGCTAGCATTGTGACCAATTAGGCTCTTGCAAAGCTATGCCTCGAACTTCAACTCTGTGACTCCTACGCTTCGATTTGAAGAAGGTCAATTTACATTCACACTATTATGATAAACTATGAGGCACACTGTTATGATAAACTATGAGGCCAAAATATACTTGTTTTCTATGAACACACTAGCTTTCTATTAAGCATGGACTCTTAAGAAAGATCTATGTTTGAGTTCAATACTTGAATTCATTAAATTCAAGGATTCCCTTGAATTCATTAAATTAGACTGGGCTGGGAAACTTACCTTGTAACTACTAAGGCTGTGCCAATTTGATTTGAAGGCATTTGGTCATTTGGTATAACAGCACTTGAACTTTCTCATGGTCATGCCCCATTTTCCAAGTATCCACCAATGAAAATAATTGCAGGTTTTTTGTATCCTTTAACACAAATTTATCTTTCTTCAATGCACCTCCACTTGGTCCACTTAATTTATATTCTCCAACAATGTATTAGGCATTTCTTTTCATTGTACAAAAGGAAATGGTGGCATTAATATGAATAACTTTTTTTGGTCAAGAGTCAAGACATTTAGTAATAGCAATCTTCACCTTTGTTTCTAAAACTCTTTAGTACTGTGTCTTGATTAGGACCATGGTTCCTAAAGAACTTTGAATTAAGTACTGTGTCTTGATTATTCAGTCCAACCATTACTAATCTTAGTTAGAGATTGCTAAGATTAAAACAAGTCCTTTTGCTGTTGCCTTGATAAAGAAACTAAGATTGGTAATTATGTGATCTGCACCTCACCCATGTGAGTTGTTGGCCTCATATGCCCTCATACATTTAACCCCTCCCAATCCAATCCTCCCTCCCCAAACTCTTCACTGGTCCCTTACCAATACCCATCTATTCTATAATTTAATTCCTTCAAGTCCCTTGTTTCTCTTTTATGTGTGCCTACTTCCCACTCAAGGTACATTTCCTTTCTACCTCGTGATTTTTTTTCCATGAGAAACAGTACACACTTTGTTCAATTATTATTATTATTATTATTATTATTATTATCCATTTCTAACAGATTTTTACATGAGATTAATTGCTATGTTTCTCTTGGAAGAAGCCATGAAATTTTGTAAAGATGCAAAATTACTATCAAAATGAAACCCTCAATGAGAGAAGTCCAATGGTATATAGCAAGAAGGGTTAATGTTCAAGAATAAGAAAATAATTAGTGCTGAGTATTCAAAAGTAACAGTAAACCAATAAAGTAAATTATGGGCCCCACCGATGATTAAAAGGTAACTGGGATAGGATATGGGACATACATAGATATCATTTGGGACAGAAAAATTAAGGAAATATAAAAATAAAATTTGAATAGTCTTGTAACCCAAAAATGCTAAATTACTGTAAAAAGCAGTTTTATCGGTATGGTTAAAAAATTACTCAGTTCAGGATATATCCAGACCAGGAAAAATTAAGCAGAATGGAAACTTAAAGACCTCTCATTGAGCGTGAAATTGGGGCAGCTTGGGCAGCAAAATTGTTTGGTAAAACTTCCTCAAGAAGTAGTTAAATTTTTGGCCAAAAAGTAACTTTAGTTAATTAGGTGATTAACCATTATTAAGTACATTATTAAGCCAACTAATTAAGTCCTTAAGTACTCTCTTTCCTCCTCATTTTCATGACCATTCAATAGCAAAAACTAGAAAAGAAAACGCAAGGAAGGAAGAGAGAAAGAAGAAGAGAAATACCAAGGGAAATCAAAGGCTTAAGTTTTGGTAAGTTGCTTTTCTACTTCAAGCTTGATGTTTGCAAGGTTTGGTGCATGGTTCATGGAGTAGATTTCCTTTTCCACTCCCTTAGCGTTTTGGCCATGGCATGATTAAGCAAGGAAATGAGTTTACAAACCATTAAACTTATGGAAAAGCTTAGAATAACCACTAGAAGCAAGAATCTATGGCTAGTTTGAAGTGTTTTGAAGAAAATATTTTTCTTCCATTTTTACGCCATTTTTGGTCAGAACAAGGGTAGTATTTAGAGAAGGAATTTCATGATTTTGACCTTAAAAATGGATTCCCCATAGTCCAAAACCTTAAAAGCAAGTGTGTTATACAAAGAAAGATCAAAGGAAAGTTAAGTGAAAAACTTAGGGTTTGGTGAGTAATGTGTTGTGTAATTCTGAAAATCAGTAGCTAAATTAATTAAATGATGATATGGCTAGGTTCATGGAAGTTTTAGAAGACCCAAGAAGTGGTGTACCAAGTATGAGAAGCTAAGGAACTCACCAAGGTAGTTATTTCCCTTTACTAACATCACATTGTCATTATTGTTTCTTTGATACTTGACACAATGGCATATATATGAAATGTTTATTTGTGATGTTTCTTTGTTGTTGACTGAGTTGTATGAGGGGTTTGGAGCAGCCCCGAGATGTCCAATTTATAAAATGAAACTTTTCCAAAATTTTTGTAAAATGTATATCTTTCCAATGTGCCTATGTGATGAACTATGTTTTCTTGATGTTTTCATGTTCAATGTGATGATATGATGGCATGTATGGGATTTATCTACTAAGATTCTTTGAATCTCATCCTCCAAAATATTAACCATGATTAGGTAGTAACAATGGCAAGACCTCCAAGGAAGAGAAAGTAGTTATTGGATAGCTTGATAATGATTGCATTGGCCATGTGTTTTGACCTTTTATTTAAATTTGTAAATATGATTTTAAATATGTTTCTTGAAGCTTTTATGTTGCTTTAGGACTTAGTGAAAGTATGGTATGATATGAAGATGATATATGGCCATGTAAATGTTTTATAGCTTTTGTATGGTAAAGTATTAAGATACAAATGGTCATTCTAACCACTACAGAGTTAAACCACCCCTGTTTGAACTTTTTGATGTACAAAGTATAAATTTTATATATGGTTGAAAAATATATAGAAAGCATTTAAAATAGTCTAAAGATCACTCAATTTGGATGTGTATACAAATTATGGTGATTTTTCAAAATTAGCCTAGAAAACTCAAATTTCAAGAATTGACCATGTGAACAATGACAATTTATGAAATTTATTGTACAAATTGGTCATGTCATTGCTCTATTTGACATTTTTTCCATGTAGATAATCGTATAAGCTATATGTAGAGACTTGAATCACTTTCATATGATTTTTTATTGAATTAGTTATGATTTTCTGAAGTTTAGTCGGGAAAAGAAATTTGAATAAATGAACAGTACCACAAAAATTAAAAAAATTATGTCTTAAGCTTTATGTGATTCAAGCTTCTAATTAAGTATAATTGGAGTCTAATGAGATCCAATTTATGAGAAGATGGTCCTAAATAGAGGTGTTACACCTGTTCCTATGGGGGACATGAAAATAATAAGGATGGCATTGGGTAGCTTCATTACATGGCTTGCACACCTCATCACTGCTACTCCATTAGTAAAGGTATTTCATTTAATAATGTACCATCATATTCTGTTATGCAATATTAATGTGGTTTAACCCAAAGTTTTCCACTTTGTTAGTTAGTTGAAGGGGAAAAGTACTGTCCAAGGGTTGAGACAATTAAAGGAATCAATAGCTCAACCACTGAAGCAACCGCCAAAGTATATAGTTCCAAACACTTTTTGAAGGATGATTGTCAAGTTTCTACCATAGTCGCTTTACGGCAAATTCGACAAACTTCTTAAATTTGACTAAAACATTTACAATAAGGTAGTATATGAAAGTATCAATGCTGAAATTGTTGGTTACATCATCCATCGTAAGTGGATCAGGGTCGCGAATGTTAACTTATACATAAGGTACTTCATATTAATCTATTTGTTTTATTTCTCTTTTTTTTCTTGTTAGGCCTTTATATTAACCTATGTTTTTTGTTCTTTTATTTTTTTTCTATTCAAGGTACTTGTATGAGACATTCTTTGTGCCTCTTAATCTAATGGGAAAATTTATATTTATCTATCCCCAAGAGGTAGCGGCTCCAACAGCAAAATTACCTAACACCAAGATAACTGAATAGTAGCAATTAATTGTGGATGCATTCAGTGCAAGAGCTGATAAAGATGTCTTGTTCTTAGTTCCTTATAATAATATGTAAGTAACCTTTCAAATTTTTACTTATTTGGTGTGTCAGTAAACTTATAATTTACTAATGATGCTGGTAATTTTTTTGATAGTTCACATTGAATGCTAATTGCTATAAATCCATTGGAGTTGACTATATACTTCTTGGATCCTTTGAATCATGAGCCCGAACTTCACGAACAAATAATGGGCATAATTAATAAGTAACAATAATTATTCATTTTCAATATATTTAATTTTTCTTATATTAAGCCTTTTTTCCACTTTATTAAGCTTTTCTATTTCTTATGGTTAACAGTGTCGTATCAATATTTCGAGCAGCACGGGGGTGTAGGGCTAACCATAAGGGAAAAATGATAAAACCCCTAGCCTCCTTGTTATATAAATGGAAAAGAATACGAGTACGTATAAATTTATGTTCAATCAATTGCTGAGATTAACATTCACTTATTGTAATTGATTGAATACATCCCTTTAGGGCCAGAGATAGCCAAACGATAATAACTATGGATATTATGTAATGTTATTCATAAAGGATATCATTACGCATGGTCATAGCATAATTCCAAACACAATATGTAATTCCATTATATTACATTAATGCTAATATAATTTTACCAATTTCACTTATGTATAATATTTTAATTTATAGTATTTCCTTGATACCTATTATCCCGAATACTTTGATGCTCAGATCGAAGAAAACATCGAAGAATGGTGTCAGTACATGCTTGATAAGTGCCTATGAATACTATTGGAGATTGTGCCCTAGGCCAATCATTGTATTATGAATATTGTACTTCATTATGAAAAAAGAAGGTGTTTTTCTTTTATTACATTATTATATAGTTTGCATGTTTTTCTTTATAATAATATCCTTGGAAAAATCATTTTATCAGAAATGTCCCTAGTCAATCATCTTAATGGGAACAATGATGAACTAAGGCTAGTATGATTTTAATTGATAATTATATGATAATTATGTATGAAGATACAAATCAAAATTATAAGCACCTGTTAGGGAATAGGTACTGGATCGACTCGTCATGAGATAGCTGAATGGATCAAGTCATAAAATTATATCTCATATATATATAATCGTGTCACTGAGCCCTTAGACTTGAGATCACCATGGCTTTCTACATAGGAAAACTGTACTTTAACATAGTCAAAAGTCACCTTTAATCAGGAGATTATAAAGGCAATGATTGGGTATAGCGGAATTCATGTAGAGGAAGATGAATATCAAGATGGAATTTGTCCTTCTAATTAACAGAGAGATATATCTAAGTCCCTCAACGAGTAAGATTGAGAAATGCATGGCCATGCTCGAATGGAAGAGTTTCCATTTGTTTTATCAGTCTACTCGGAGATCGAGAAAGTGATGGTCGAGTAAGATGAGGATGAGGTTTCAATGCCTCATACTTGACCTATATATCGTGAGACAAAAGGAATATGATAAGATTATATGATAGGTTGTATCAGATCACCGATCTCATATGATTTGGGTAGTCACAATGTCTTGCTATAGGCCACTTGTGACTTGTGGGTACAATAGTGTTATTGGCCCACTACCAACATCATATGGACCTGTAGGGTCACACAAAAGAATGGACCAACTCAAGCTAGAATGTCTAGATTCATTAAATCTAAAATATGCCTAAATTCAATGAATTTAATTTTCAATTTAAGGTGTATGAATTTTATAAATATATATATTTGATATATATACATATCTTTTATAAAATTTGAAATATATATTTATATGCTTGATATATATTATATTTGACATATATTGAATATTTTGAAATATATACATATATATTATTCAAATTTATTTAAATGAATTAGTTTTAAATTCAATTCTTTCTTATAGATTTAAATTTAAACTAATGTCATAATCTAAATTTAATTTATATGATAAATTTAAATTTAGATTTGATTCGGGATTTAGATTATATAGTTGGTATAAATGTTATTCTATTAGATATATTTAAATCTAAACTAATCTATTTAATAAAAAATTGATTCAAATTGATTTAAATTAATCAAATAAAAAACCTTATCTATATAATCATATAGATTACGGTTATTATTTTACATAATCAAGAGAGAGTCTCCACTCACCCTAGAGATTGAGTGGCCATACACTCACACAGAGAAAGTGTATAGATGAACAGAGAACGTACGGACTTTCACAAATAAAGGTGTTAGTACACCGTTTGAGTTGGACTCACCATTTGTGTGAATAACGCTAAAGGGAGCTAGTTAAACACGTTAGTTCCTGAGGTCTGACGGTAGGAAAAAAACGCCAAAGGGATGCATTAGAGGTAAAATTCTTTTCTACATCTCAATCTAAACAACATTGATAGATCCATAGGAGGGAATTCGGTGATGTTTTTTCACTATGCGATAATAAAGATACCCAACAAATACATGTGGAAGATGCTACAGTAAAATCTTCCTTTCTGCAGAATACACAGGGTAAATCCTTGATTTAATTTAATTTTTAGTGTTGCAACATACTAATATTTGATATTCTAAAACATGCAGCTGCATGAGTGCCTTGGTTCTGCTCTTATTGCAATGGGACCTAAAACTTTTCTATCTCTTATGCCTCTAAATTTGGAAGTTGATGACTTATCTAATGCAAATATTTGGATATTTCCAATTCTAAAACATTATACTGTCAGTGCATGTCTAAGCTTTTTTACGGAAGAAATTTTGATTATGATTAGACGTGCAAGGTAGAGGTCTCAATAGGCATGAAATATTATATTATTAATGTGTTGTTTTACCATTCTTAAGAACAATTTGTTTCTTACTTTCTATGTTTTGCAATTTGAGCTACAAGGGCTAATGGTGTCATCAAGGAATGCAAATGCTATTACATACTCATTGTGGTCCTTTCTACCTTTATTTTGCAATTATCCTTTGGACACTATTGAAAGCTTTATGGATTTGGAAAAAATTTTGTGTGTCATGCTTCAAGAAGAACTTGACATTTGTGGAATAATATACACAAGTTTGCAGCTTCTTATTCAACAAAACAAGAAAATTATGGATGAGAAAGATATGGTTGGAGAGCATAGTTTGGTCCATTATGCAAAACAAGTTGCAACAAGCAATTTGAATGTGCTGAAGTCGTCTACTCAAGAGCTATTGGCTATTCTTTCACATGTCTTTTTGAAATCTACAAAAGATGATGGAGGTTGTCTGTAGGTACTTAAGTTAAATCAATTGGAAATGGTTGTTTTATTCCTTTACTGTTGAACAAAACTTTTGGCTGATCTGATTTAAGAATGTTTTAAGATTTTAAGATAAACATTGATTTTATCATTCCACATGTCCTTGCATTGTAATAGTTATTACTCTCTATGGCTTATGTTTCAAATTACATTCTAGATCTGAATTCTATTACAGATCTTGCCACCAGTGCCCATAGATTGCATATTATCTATAATTTGGTTGTGGCACTTGACTCGTTGTGTCTATTATCTGTAATTTGGTTGTGGCATTGGAGTATAGTTTTGTAGTTTAGTTGTTGTTGAAAAATATTAATTATTGGTTTGTCTTATTGGGAAGAAAATACAAATGGCAAGATACAAGTTACAAAGGAACAAATTAAACTACATTGCAAAAAAAAAATTCCTCTTTTAGTTGCCATTTAAGAAGAAGCGCCATCTATGCCTTAATAAAAAAATGACGTTTGAGAAGAACACCATCTAATCCCTAATAAAAGCTGGCGTTTAAGTGGGAAACGCCATCTAAATACACATATAAAAGATGGCATTTATCACAGAAACGCTAACTAAATCCTTATAAAAGATGATGTTTAAAAGAAAAGTGCTAACTAAAATCCAATAAAAGATGGTGTTTAATGAGAAAAAACCAACTCAATTGAAATAACTTTAGTTGGTACTTATGAGGAAAATGCAAACTGAAGTTAAGTAAACTATATTTTTTTTAAAGATAAAATAGAAAGATGGTGTTTCTGTTTGGAAACGCCAACTAATTTAGTTGGCGCTTGCAATCAAAATGCCAACTAAACTTCATTTTAGTTGGCATTCAAACACCAACGAAAGTAGCCCTATTTTTATCGGCGCTGGAATACATGGCATTTTGGAAACACCATTAAAGTAAAAAAAAAAAAAAAAAGGCTACCTATTCTCTTTTTTGTTGTAGTACATTTAGTTGCTTTTGTTACCGTCACCATTTAAACAACATATATCTACAACAACCCAACAGTAAAAGTGCCATCCACCACTTCATAGTCATCACCTCTCATAAATTAAGAAGATGGTTTCTCAAAGTAGAGATGTTGGCTCACATAGGAGAGAGTTGAGTAATTTATTTTTGTTTAATTAATATAAAAAATTTCTTCCCAACATTCTCAATATTATAAACAAAATTAATAGATAACATAAAAATTAAATAATAGTGAATTTAGAATAAATTAATGTTTTAAAAATTATGAATTTGAACACAAAAAATAATTCAATATCAATTAATAATTGTACTACTAATTTCTTATATTTCATGATATATTAGGATTTGCTTGGTATAAATAAAATTCAAATTAAAATAAAAATATATTGCATACCAAGTCAAATTTTTATTTTGATGGCAGATGGTAGATTTGACATTTTTTGACTCAAAAATATTTTTTAGTACTAAAAAATTATTGTTTAGGCCTATAAAAAAGGAACAACAATTTATCGATTTATTATTTTTATCAAAATCAATCTCCATCTACATATCTATAAATTTATCAAATATATAAAAAAATCTATTTGTATAGAGAGTATAAATAATTGACAAAAACTCAATGTAAAGGACGCACTATTTTGTTAGGTTTAATATAATATAAATTTTGATAATGACAAATATAGAGTAATAAAGAACATATGCATCATATTTGTCTAACATATATATTGTTCCTAAAAGAAGTAAAATATGCATTAGCATATGTTTAATTGTGTTTATAATGCATATATCATGCTATGTACTAATATATCCACTATGCTTTTATACTTTATAATACAAGTTGGATATATAAATTGGACTAACTAATTGGTTTGTAAGTGTAATACATTAAATGTAAGATTATCCCAGAAGGAAGAGTGAGCATTGGAATAAAAAAAGGAAAATCAACATCATGTCTCACTCAAAAAAGAAGAGAAATGATGCTTCAAGAATGGACTATCAGAAGAGAGCATACCAAGAATGAGAATGACCAAGTGAAAGTGGAGCTTAACTTTTGAAGACCGAGTTATTAGGTATATTTTATTTTCACTTAAGTCTTGAGGTGATTTAATCTTTGAAATCTAGTTAATTTTGTCACCATATATCTTACATAAGTTAGATTAAGTAAATATGAATGTTAGCATGAGTTTAAGCTTGTTAGATTTGAACATTCTAGGCTAACAGATGAACTTTGCTTATGATTAATGTTTATTTTGTGTAAAATTCGTACATTGCTTGTTGAAATTTGAAGTTATAAAGTTTTCATATCTGATTGATGAATTTTGATTGTGAAATTCAAATTTCAAACTTATAGTTAATGAAAGTGTGCGAAATTCATATAAAACCTAGTTGAAATTTGACTGTTGGTGAAGTTAAAAGTGAATTCAAAGTTACAGCCTTTGACTGATGAAATTTGAACTTCAAAGTGTGAACTTTGAAGTGTGAACTGTTGTGTCATGTTGAATATGTCTCTGATAGATGAATTTTAGTTTATGAAATTTGAATTTCGGTTTCAAAAATTCAAATTTCAGTTTTTGAAATTCAAATTTTAAGTACATTATAAAAACTTGAAGCAATTGTTTAAACCCAACAAACGTACTTCCAATATGAAAGTTTAAATGTTTAAGTCTTGAGCTAACTTTGGAATTATTATCATTACTTGAAATTCAAATTTTATTTGCTGAAATTCGAACTTCAAGGTTCAAAATTAAACATATAACTATGCTAACTCTATGAAATTCGTTTGTTGAGCCTCAAAATTTGAATATTAATGTGTTAAATGCATTTAATACAATTGTTGAAAAGCTTTTTTACAAAGTAATGGTTAGAACTTGTGTCTAACAGATAAATCTTGTGTTTAATGACTAGTTAAATCATGAATTTATAAATAAAACCTCATTTGAACATATATGTAATGAATTTGAGTTTTGTTCCAAAATGCTATTTTAATATATAAAATCTTTCTGTGTTAGCATTAAGAGTTAAAATCACCTCATTAGAGTAAGCTTCAATGGATTATTTATTCTTAAAGAGAGTTTCATTTCTGTAATCTTTCTTTCTACAACTTCTAGGTAGAATCTTAGTGTAGGGAAACACACAACAAAACAATAATCACAAAAAGGGAATGACCCCACACCCACAAGTACTCTTAGTCCTCCTTTCCTAAGCCCTCCTTGGTCTTTTCCTTGCTAGTGCTGGATCCTTCACCTGGGATTGTTAGCCACAAGGTGAGACATACGTCTCAGTAACCATGGGTTTCCACATATACAAATATACAGACATGCTTCCATAATAGTATTAAAATGTAATAATCAATATAAATGCAACTTGCATGATATGCAGGCATAGATCTCGTTGATACATAGCTAGAACCATGAGTTAGTTACCATGATAAGGTAACCTTAACCAGCAGCCCCCTTCCAACGGCCCGTGACAGCAGATTTCGGAGTCACCACCTAGTTCTCCTTCCAATGGTCATGATCCAACCAAAGACCATTGCACTAAAGGTTAGATCATGGCTCTTCTTCCCCTGAACCACCCGAATTGGTAGCTATTTAGAGAAGGTGTACCCCAATTCATAGCTATTGAGTCTCCTGGCCATAGGATGACTATTTAGTGATTGAAATAACACAAGCCACACCATCTAAACACAAGTTCTCATGTGTTATTTAGCGGATTAGCATACCATTTAGTATATAGAGCATCATTACTCAAACAATATATTCCAAAAATATGTACTATGTGACAATGCCCAATGCATGCAAACATATCAACATATGTATCATTTCCATCGTTCTAGCATGCTACAAGAATGTATATAATAAAGCATAGGGTGCATCATAATTGTCAACATGTCAATATCATCATATTCATATTATTACATATTAATGAACACCAATAGTCATTTTCATCATAAAATAGGATAATGATAGGAACTTATTAGCTATGTAGCTACACATATCATGATATAAAAAGGAACCATCATATCTAAGTTATGTGGCATATCATGATATGAAAGAGCAAAACATATACATAAAGCATGCACATCATGATATGAAAAGGACTAAACATGTAAAATTAATTAGAAGACATATAAAGAACACCCTAGTTATCTTAACTGCCTAACCCACTCGATACCTCGGTAGGCCAAAGATAGTGACCACAACCAATTCAATGCTTTCCAATTACAACGCACAGCCAAGAGATCTTAATTAAGCAATATTACAGCCTATACAACATCAAATTCTCATTACCATCACAAAAACTCAATGCATAGCATACACAATTACCAACCTAAACACAAACCAGATGGAAATAGAGCTTCCTCAAGCATACCCAAACATCAAAACACCCAAAACAACTCATAGAACTATAATCATGACACCACATATTCGGATTCCCAATAATATTAAGGTTCAAGGATTTGGATTTGGGAAATATACCACTTAAACACTTAAAATCCTTAACCCGGAGCTTATATACATCAAACACCACATCAATAAAACATTTAGACACAAATTAATTGGTAGAAAAGTATCCCAATCGAAACCCTAAGTTACTCCTAAGGAAATCTACCATTTAAATCAGAGAAAATGGGGATGAGAAAGAAGTATATCAGTTACCTATAAGATTTAAGCTTCTCTAAGGAAAAAATCATGCTCCCAAACTTCAGATCGGTAAAACCACCAAAAATCACCTCTATTTCCTTTTGTTTTGACGAGCTAGAAATGTTCTGATTTAAACCAAATTCATGTTTAGCATCGCAGCACCACTTAAGCTCGCCGTGCCAAGAGATACTACTATCTTGGCCAAGAAGTCAAACCCAAACTTGTTTGCCATGGTGTTGCTACCCCATACCACAGCGTCACTACTTTATTTCCTTTATTCTTCTTTTTCTCCTTCTTTTTCTTTTATCCTTTCCTCTGGTCCTTGTCTCTTTGGTCTTGCACCATTCGATAAGATCCTTCTTCAAATTAAAGTTTAGGGTTGTTACAATTTCTCCATTCTTCATGACTATTTCTTTATAAAACCTCTATTTTCTTCCTTCGTATCTTGTCCATGGGTTGCTTTCAAAGTTTTGGAGATGCTTATGGCTTGATGGAGGAGTAGAATGCTTATAACTTGTTTAGTTCAATTACTAAGAGGTTAGGTAATGTAATGTGAAGGGTGTAAGGGGATGTAATGGGATAATAAATGCATAGAAGTTTATTTGGTATGACATAAAAGAATGAGGTGATGATATTTATTTTTATAAGGAAAAAATACAGATAACAGTCAAATAATCTTTTTGCCCCTAGCCAAAAAAACTACCTCTCCACTATTGTTGTTGTCGATGGTGAAGAGCAAAAAAAACCTCCCTCCTTACCATTAGTGAAGCAACACAGATCAAAACCTAAGACAAGAAAAATACAAATGGAAACCCCAAATTTAAAAGGAACAAGGGTTTTGAAGAAGGTGGCAGTAACATGATATGATGGTCAGATCTGAGATGCTAACAGAGGGAGGATGAAGCTCTGATTGTTGTTGTTGCCGATGGTCAAGCTCATACATTATTATTGTAATCAGTGGTAAATCAAGGGATGTGAATGGAGTAAGTGAATGAAAGCAATGAGGACGCCGATGAAGCTAGAAGAGAAATTGCTGAAGGGAAAGCTGTCACATGGAAAAGGTAGAAGGTAATTGACTGTGACAAAGTTGGAGGGAGAATTGATGATTGCAATGATGATGAGGGAGGAGGTTGATGTCAACAAGGGAGGCGACCATCGGTGATAGTACAGAGATGGAATATGGAGTGAGAATAGAAGGTCTAAAGACAGGGCTATTTGTGGAAAATAGTATGAGGTCAAGGGCCTCACATAGGATTTTAGAGGTGAAGATGATCATCTTAATTTAGATGATCATCATCATCTAAGTGATGATGTAATATGCAACCAAATTGTTTAAAGCAAGGTGATGTAATTCCCTTCACTTCACATACCCTCTTATGTAAATGAACCAAACAAGCCCTTACTAGTGATCATGGAAGGGAACTAGAGAAGATGGCTTCAGCATGGGAGCATCTGTCACACCTCATATTAGGGCTATTTCCCATGTATTAGACTCCAAATACAACCATTTACACATGATTAAAGACTTGAATCCATAAGAAATTAAAATCATAATTTTAAAAATTGTACGATACTGTTCACTTTGTCTAATCCATTTTACTTGATGAAATTTGGAAATTCATAACTAATTCTATGAACATCATCTTGGAGTGATTAAAGTCTCTAAAACTAGCTAAAACGATCCTCCATTTGGGAAAAATAAGTAACTAGTTATTTATTTGGTTAATTCGTATAGTTAAGTTTTCCAAGAAGTATTGGAGCAATGGTCATTTTTCTGAAAACCTAATTCTAACCCTAACTTTGAAAAAGTCATAGTAATTTTCATAGTAATATAAATTGAATTCTCTTTAGACCAAATGAAAGATATTTATAGTTAGTTTTTATACATATATAACACTTATACATTAAACAAAAAGTTTTGAACAGTACTCACGAATTTATAGAGGTTAGATTGTCACTTTATATCCCTTAAACTTGCAAAATAAAAGGGCCAATTGTCCATATATGGCTATTTCTTGTATTCATACTACATGATACATTGCATTATATCTAAAGCGATAAAATTACATGGACATACAGGCCCAAAACCATACACATTAGTTTACATAAACACTCTAAACTCTTGACCAAAGCAAACAAGTTCATTTTAATCAATAGCTTGCTTTTCTTTGCCTTGGATCTCTTGGGTAGCCTTGCCATGACTTGGACCAAAAAAGGTTACACAATTGGAAAGGAATTATAAAGAATCTTAGTAGCAACCACCATCATGCTCACATATTATCACATTTGTTGCAAGAAATCATCAAGGATACATCAAGCATTCAATCAAAATCATTTGTGCACAAATATTTTATAACAATTTGGGCAACATCTCTCCTTGCAATTTGGACATTTTTAGGGTCACATTACCCTCCAAACAATCCAGCCAACAACAACAACTCATCACAAGATAACATTTCAATCATTAAACACATCATTTAAGCAAAGCAACAACAATGACAATATATAGGTATGTATCGGCAAGTCCGCTTTCCAATGATCTCCAAACTTGGTGGACACTTCTTTTGGCCATTAAACACTTATTGGAACCCTAAAACATCATAAAACATCATCCTTATCCACTGATTACACCATCACTTTCACAAAGTGCTCTCTTGAACTAAAAATTCCATTTTACTATCCTTTGGTTTTTTCTTGTACAACACACTTATTCTAACCTATTTTGGACCCAAGAACCATTTTTGGGGTCAAATGCTTTAAATTCGCTTCCTATCTCAACTAAATAGGCCAAAAATTTCAGAAAATTGTGGGAAAATATTTACTCCATGAATTTGCAAACTAATTGCATATGCATGCTTTCTAGGTCCTTTTTAAGCTTTTTTATGGATTGGTTTCTTCATGTCTCAACTTTCTCTCTCTACTCTCTCTCATGGCTAAAAATTTCAGAGATAAAAGGAGGAAGAAAACTCCATGAAAACACTCGTAGACACTAGAATATACAAGCTAGAACTCATAATTCATTACCTTGCAACTTAGAGCTTCAACTTTGCTCTTGAACTTCTCCTTTTTCTCTCAAATTTCTCATGATCTCTCTCCCTCTTCTTGTTCTATTTCAGACCGAGAATGAGGAAGAAATTGGCTTAGCTTATCACTTGGAGGAGAGATATGTAATGCATGAATAGTAACAATGTAACAACTTACCAAATTTGGTTACTTTTTATTAAAGCTTTTCAATTAATTCCTTCCTCATCCCTTCTACCTTAAAAACATGATCTTGAGGGTGAAAGTTTCCAAAAATTGCTTCAATAATTTTAATTGTCTAATATATCCTTTACCGATTAATTTTACCTATACCAATTAATTACTTTTACTATAGTTGTCATTAAATTGGTATAGGATTAATCTAAATTCACTTTTTGACTAACATTATTATCTTGACCCAAAATATATTTCAAAACGGTTCATTTATTATCTTGGATGCTGCATAGCTTTTTCTACAATCTAAAATAACCATTAACTGGTAAAAATTAACTGATAGCTTTAGTTCCCAAAATAAAATCATTTTGATCTACCTAACTACCACACAGTATTCCATTGGACTATGCCCATGAAGAGCTTTATTTTAACTATAATTTTTTATATTTATAAAAATACCCATGACTCGAGAGAAATTTATAATTTTTGAAACTTTCAGACCATTAACTATAATTTTTCCTTAAACTTATTTCCACTTGACTTCCCACGTGAATTTTCTCCTTCAAGAGGCTAAATTGCAAAGAATTTAATTCCTAAAATCAAAATCATATTAATTCATACTTTTTAGGGATCATTTGGTGAATAATTTTTCTTTGTTAGGGAAAAATTATAATTTTCTCCTTTTCAGTTTTAACCCAGAAAATTATCCTTTTTTCCCTTTTCTGCCTATTTCTGTGTCTCTCGTTTTCTATAATTCTAGACACATTTTGAGATGACATCATTTTTATCATTCTGTATTATTTAATATCTAGTAAAATTCAAGATATTATACTTTTACCCCCCTTAAAATAAATTTTGTCCTCAAAATTTAAATAATAACTCAAATAAATAATTCTTGATACTTTTGTTTCATGTCTGCTTCCATCTCCCAAGTTGCTTCCTCTACTGATAAGCCTTTCCAAATCACCTTCTCTAAAGGAATGTTTCTATTCCTTAGCTGGTTGACCTGATAATCTATAATCTTTCTTTTCAGGCATAACATTAAAGTTAAAATTATCTTGTAAGTTAATACATTCGTATTCGATAACATGTGAGGGGTTTGGCAGGTATTTCTTTAATTGAGAGACATTGAAAACATTGTGTATTTGGCTCAGATTAGGGGGTAAGGCTAATTTGTAGGCTATAGGTTCAGCTTTAGAAAAGATTTCAAAAACTCCAATATACTTGGATCTAAGCTTTTTAGTTTTAAGAGATGGATTGATCCCAATTGTAGGAGATACTTTGAGAAAAACATGGTCTACTCTGAGTCACATTAGTAACTTTTTCTTTATCACTTCAATATGCCTAGAAGTCTGGACAACTATCTCAGGAACAATCAGTTGCCTTTCACTTAACTCAGTCCAACATAATGGGGACCAGCATTTCCTACCGTACAACACTTCGTATGGAGCCATCTGAATACTGGAATGGTAACTGTTATTGTATGTGAATTTCACCAAAGGCAGGTATTCATCCCAATGTCCTTTCATTTCTAACACACAAGCCCTCAGCATATTCTCTAATGTCTAAATTGTCCGTTCAGTCTATCCATCTGTTTGAAGATGATATACTGTGGTAAATGTTAACTTGGTACCTAGGGCTTATTGCAACATAACCTATATCTAGTGTACTTTCTATCTTGGACCCAAGTAATATAGTTTTATTTTTTCTTACTTTTAAAATTACTATTTTGCCCTTACTCTTAGCAAAATGATTTGCCCTTTTTAGCTCATTTTTTGTTCTTTATGCCCCTTTAAGCATTTTGTTTCTTATTTATTTAGGCTTTTATACATCCCTAGGCAATGCAAATCATTTCAAAATAATTTCATAGCATTTCTCAACATTTGCTAATCATCCAATGCATATGAAAATAGAGATGTTACATCTTAACCAAGTAATCATGCATTGGTATAGTGTAAAGGTCTAAACTAGGTCATCATGTGCTAACTTGCACCATAAGGATCTGAAGTAGTTAAGGCTAGTTAATTGCATTTGTTGCTTAATCTCCCTAATCCTAATCAATTAAAAATGAGCTAAGAAGCTTATATTCTCTAGTGAAATTCCAAGCTTTTCACTCTTTCATTATGTCGGTTGCTAGTCAATTTTATTGCATTTTAGTCTAGTTGGTGTCTTTTGTTATCTATTTACTTTCTTGTGTTTTTATTTTGATTAACAAAGCCCCCAAAATTTTGTATTCTCATTTCTGCATCTTCACTTAATCACATTAACTTGACCAATTCTAATCGTCCATTCCACGGATTTGAGCTTTAAAGAATCATGATGTATTGATGTAACCATATTTTACTATGTTTTTATTCCCTAAATCTAATATTTTTATCACATTAATTTGACTATTTTCTGTGTTTTATTGCGTATTTGTGTTTTAGCTGCTTTTGTATAATTTGTGAAAAAATGTGTTAAATCCTTAGTTTTAAATTTAATTTGTGACATTTTATTATATTCCATGAGCTAAGAAGGTTATTTTCCACATTAATTAGCTAATTAAGTGCTTCTTTTGCCTTTTTCGGGTGATTCAATTAGAGTTTTCTGTGTAATTTTGGGTGAGATTTTCCAAAGAGTTTCCATTCCATCATCCGTTTAATATTATTAATTATCCCATGTGATTAGATTTTCATCCATGTTGGACCCATTTTTCACTTTCACAAAATATCCCTAGTTATAGTCCCACTTGAAATTATATATAATTATCGTTAATGATTCTTAGATTAATTACCTAATCATTATCTAGAGCATTTAATTAGGATTAAATTGAGTTATCAAACATGGCCATAGTGATTAGAGTTTTCATTCTAGAGCTGGTCAAAGTTTGGTCAAATAAGGGTATTTTAATCAACTTTCATATAAAGCTTATTTTCTAGCTATTTTCTTAGGGATTTTTCTTGCTTTCCTTTGCTTTATTTTCTGAGTGATTTCCCCTTAATAATCATGTTAAAATTCATGCTAATATGTCCTCATAATTGGAGTTATTGAATTTATTTCATTAAACTATAGTTTCATGCACATAGTTTTACATAGTTATATTCTATGACCTAGGTACTTTAATTTGTCACATTTTTATGTGTAGGTCAAGAGCCATGAGAGAGGACATGGAAGACCTTATTGGTATTTTAAAAGGGTAAGGATGGAAGATTTGGAGGAATTAAATTCATTATTTCCTTATTTTCCCATTTTTCTCAAATCCTAGGCTATCTACTTAAAAATCAATGGCTATGATCCATCCTAAACCCATTGCCCTTATTTCTTTCTCAGTTTTCATCTCCTAAAGTTCTCATTAGTTTCACTTTTTAGCTACATTCTCATTCTATGCGTTTTTAACTTTTCTCTCGCAGTCTCTCATTTTTTATTTTCTCCATCTATTTTCTTCGAGTTTTCTAGAAAAACTCATCATTTTCCTAGAAACTTTAAAGATTTTCTTGCATTTTCTCACCAAATCTAGATTTTCCTACCTCCCAAACACTCTCCTTCCACCAATCTAATCCACTTTCTACCGATTATTCTTGCTCCTTTTCAAGATTCCATGGAGAACTCATTGATTCAAGGCTTGCAAGTGGCTAATTTCATGTGAGCTTGAATAGAAAGGTTGTGATTTCAAGGAAGCTAGAATGAAGATTCATGGATTCGCTAATCTACAAGGGGATGTTAACTCTATTTCTACCCTACTCTCCATCTATGGTTTTGTTTCAGATTAATTCTTTCATTCTATGTTGGATTGTAGCTTATGGTTTAGTTTATGATTGGATCTTGGATTGTATGTGTTTAAACCTATTGTAGATATTAAGATTTTTGTAGTTGAATTGCTAATTTTGTTGTTAATGGTAATGCAAAATTCGGACAGCTTTCTTATTCTATCTTTAATCTTGATTTATCACTTTAATTGCATGGTAAATAAGTTGAAGTTGCTAGGTTTTGGTTAACAGATGGATAGGTAGCTTGTTTGATTGATGTTTGGGCTGTATTGATGACTAAATTGCCAATGGAATCAATGGATAATTCAATTACTCAATTTGGTGAGAACTTGTACTATGCCTTAAAGATGTTTGATAAAATGCATAAGTTAGAGTATTCTTGTCCTATGTCATTTTATCATTGGTCTCTATTTAAAGATTAATATGGTCATTGAATTGGCACTTAACCTCACTAAATTTTGCATAATTCTCTAGTGGAATTATTAGAGTCTCATAATTTGCATTCCTTCTAGTTGATTTGAAATTACCACACGTTCATTCCGTCACATTAATCTACACATTCTTCCATGGTTTCCACCATTTATTTACAAGTTTCAAATTGTTCATATTCTTAGTGATTTGCTTAGTTGATTGTCATTAGCCTTTCAAAGAACCAAAACCCCTTCATAGTTTTAGTTTTAGCTATTGCATTGCATTTAGTTAGGTTGTTTTTTCATAACTTAACTTTTGTTAATCAATGTTCTTAGATATCGTTCGTTTAGAAACAACCTAGGATCATCCTTGTACTACATTCCTTTGCACCCTAGTTTAATTGGAATTAACCTTGTAACAAGGTTCAGTTTCATGTACCACAAAAACTAGTTCTTTAGTTTTCTCTACGTACACAACCTCTCTGTTTCATGCTACCTCTGACCTTGCTACCATGTTTGGTGATACTTCCTCTCTGCCAAGAGAACAAGACTGCTCTCCAGGGCATGACTGTCTCCTAGATTGGAATTGTTCTCCCCCCCATCTAGCACTATTGTATTTCTAGACCTCAACCCAATTTAGTAGCACATGAGGGCTTTGCTTTTACAGAAGCCTACTCTTCAGACCTTAAGATCATTGAAAAGGAAGAAGCTTAACCACTCAATGAAGCCAACCACATGACAAACAAAATATGAACTGAGACTCTTGTACCCAAGCATGACAATATGTTGATAGATGGGAAAGAAGAGTAGTAGCTTGTGAAGGCACACATAGCTCCTTTCTTGCAAAGACAAACTCCTAGCCAATAGCCTAATTACTAAGTCCCCCTTCGACAACTTTAATGAGATTGTCCTTGCAGAAGGGGACTTTACCATTGGCACCAAAGGTGACAACCTATCTATAACCTTCTTTGAAAAGATTAAATCCCTCTTTTACAAAAGCATGGAAAAAATTATGGTTGTTCAACTACTTAGGAGGAATATTGTCTATAGAACCCTTCTTAACAAAATCACAGAGCTTTGGAAACCAACAAGGTACTTCAAATTGGTAGACCTTGAAAGCAACTACTTTCTAGCAATGATTGGCAATGAGTACGACTACGAAAAGGCCCTTTTTTAAGGCCCACATGTAATCTTTGACCACTACCTTATGGTCCAGACATGGGAAGCCAGGTTTAACCCAACCACGGCTTCTGTCTCTGAAACCCTAGTGTGGGCAAGGCTACAAAGACTAGCTTTCTCCTATTACCATAAGAATATGCTTAGAGCTACAGGCCAAATGCTAAGACAAGTCACTCGTATTGATTATAATACTGAAGGAAGGGGAAGAGGTAGATTCGCTAGAGTAACTTTATTCATGGACTTGTCCAAACTATTAGTCTCCAGAGTTTGGGTTGATGAACAATTTCATATGGTAGAATAGAAGGGCTTTCCCACCATATGCTACTGGTGTGGTTAATATGGACTTCTCCAACGCCATTGTAATGGAAGGTTAAAACAAACCACATAGGCCTCACCAGAAACACCTATCGAGTAAAGTAAGACCTCTAACACCTATAGACAATGACCACGTGTAGGAGATGAAAAGGACAAATTTAGTCCTTAGATGTAGGTCCAACTATGAATTAGGAAAAATGACAAGGATAGGAAGAAATTTAGGCTAGATAAGAACACTAGAGGTATAAACTCTGGATTGAGATTTGAGGTGCTTGCTGCAAATAAGGAAGATAAGATAGACAAAGTCGATGAAGCATAGGCATCTCAGGGTGCATTATAGAATGAATATTTAAGCATACCTACCCTACACAAACACCAACTTCATAATGAAATCCCTGGCCAAAAAAAGACTGCAATTCCCAAGCATCAAAAGCTGAACCCTAGTACCCATACCATCTATAGATCTCATCCTAACACAGCTTCATAAAACTAAACAAAACCAAGCCCAAATCACAACAACTCACTCCCATAGCTTAGCTATCCCAAGCCCATTAACATTACTACCTCTCGGATGCCTAATAATGCTAACACAGTTACCCTTGATAGGTCCAAATCCACCCTTTCAACCAAATACACTAGCCCAATCTTAGAACACCCTATGTAAATCAATGACCCTAGTCTCAGCCCAAAGCCTTACATTTAGCATTCTATAACCACCACGCTACAACAAGGATCCCACTCAACAATCATTATTGAAGACCCAAGAGATATCCCCATCCTACCCCAAAACTCTATAGGCCAAAATGCTACTCATTGGAAAGGGTAATGTCCCACTTGACCACAGCCCCCTAGAACATTGACCTTATAAATAAGGCATTAAACTCCAAAAATGCCCTTAAGAAGTGTAGTCCCAAGGTCATGAAAAAGGAAACCATAAGGGTACCCTTGTGGAGTGTTTGGAATTTCACTATACACACAGTAGAAAAACTATAAGAAATTCCCTCCCGTGGATCCGTCAACGTTGTTTAGATTGAGATGTAGAAAAAGAATTTACCTCCAGTGCGTCCCTTGGTGTTCTTTTTTATTTTGTTGGACCCCAGGAACTAACGCGATTAGTAAGCTCCCTCTACCAGTATCCACATGAACGGTGAGTCCAACTCTAACAGCGTGCTAGCACCCTCTGGTTGTGATGTCCATACAATTCCGTACAAGTCCGTACGATTTCGTATGCCTTCAGTTTTCGTCCGTATAGTTTTTCTTTCTAAGTGTACGGCCGCTCTCTCTTTAGGGTAATTCGAATTCTATTGATTATGTATCCTAGTCTATATCAATATATAGAAAGGATTCGGTATTTATTTAATTTAAATTAATAATTTAAACTAAATCAAATATTAATTAAATAGATTAGTTTGAATTTAAATCTATCTAATAAATTAAATTTAAACTAACTATCTAATATATATCCAGAATCAAATATAGATTTAATTTATCATATAAATCAAATTTAGATTATTAATTTAAATTCAAATTTAGAATCCAATCTAAATCAAATTTAGATTATGACATTAGTTTAAATTTAAATCTACCATATAGAATTAAATTTAAAACTAATTAATTTGAATTAATTTAAACAATATATATTTCAAAATATATATATATCAAATATATAATATATCAAACATATATATATTTCAAATTTTAATATATATATCAAATATATATATAATTCTATCACCCTAAATTGAACATTAAATTCGTTGAATCTAAACACATTTTAGATTCAATGAATCTGGACATTCTAGCTCGAGTTAGCCCATTCTTATGTGTGACCCTGTAGGCCCATATGATGTTAGCAGTGGGCTAATAATACTATTGGACCCACAAGTCATAAGTGGCCTTTAGCAAGACATTGTGACTACCCAAATCATATGAGATCAGTGATCCGATACAACCTTTCATATAACCCGATCACATCCCTTTTGTCTCATGATATATGGGTCAAGTATGAGGCATGGAAACGTCATCCTCATTTTATTCGACCATCACTTTCTCGATCTCTGAGTAAACTGACAGAACAAATAGAAACTCTTTCATTTGAGCACAGCCATGCATTTTCTCAGTCTCACTCATCAAGGGGCCCAGATATATCTCTCCATTAATTAGAGGGACAAATTCCATCTTGATCATTCATCTTTCTCCACACAAGTTCTATTATGCCCGATCATAGCCTTTATGATCTCCCGATTAAAGGTGACTTTTAACTATGCCAAAGTATAGTATTCCCCATGTAGGAAGCCATGGTGATCTCAGGTCTGAGGGCTTAGTGACACAGTTATATATGAGATATGCTTATGACTTGATCCATGCAGCTATCTCATGATGGGTCATTCCAGCGCCTATTCTCTAACAGGAGCTTATGATTTTGATTTATATCTTTATACATAATTATCAATCAAAATCATACTAGCCTTAATTCATCATTGTTCCCACAAAGATGATTGACTAAGGATATTTAGGATAAAATAATTTATCCAAGGATATTATTATAAAGAAAAAACATGCAAACAATATAATAATGTAAGAAAAAAAACACCTTTTTTTTATAATGAAACACAATGTTAATAATATAATGATTGGCCTAGGGCACAATCTCCAACAAGGAGGCCATTACCTATGATGATAGTAAAAGTAGATACGAAGATGCCATTGATGATGAAGAAGTCCTCTTAGGCTCTAAAATAGAATTCTAAATGTTTACAAATCTCATGGATTACAAAATCTTCATTTATAATTGCCAGAGGGCAGCAAGTAAAAAGTTTGCATAAGCTCTCAAGGAATTCTTGCATGAATATAAACTAGACTTGGATGTACTCCTGGAACCTAGAACCTTTGGTAGATTAGCTAATAGTTATAAAAAATTTAGGCTTTAATATTTCAAATAGACTCGAGGCCAATGGGTTCTCTAGGGAAATCTGCCTCTTATGGATGAACTCCTCTTGTGTCTCTGTTAAGATGAATCATTAGAAGTTTATTCACAACCAGGTGACCATCTGCAACACTAATCAATCCTTCCAATTCATAGCTACAAATGGAAGCCCCAATCCTTTGGCAAGATCTTCTCAACCCCAAATTTATTGATTCCCCATCTCCTTGGATCATGGCTGGTGACTTTAATTGTATCCTTTCCTCTGACAAATAATGGGGTGGCTCAGCTAAAAGATCATCTAGTTGTTCCATATTTCCAAACTTCATCTAGACTATGGGCTTAGTTGATCTTGTCTATAAAGGCCCATGTTATACATGGAGAAGAGGCACTCTTCTTGAATATTTAGATATAGGGGACATTAATTGCTCTTGGATCTCACTCTTTCCCATTGCTATTGTGCATCATCTCACAAAAATTTGACCCATTTTGCTTAATGTCTTATACAAACAACCTAATCACCTCCTCAGCCTTTCCATTTTTTGGCAGCCTATACCATACATGTATACTTTCCAAACCTCACTAGTAGAGTTTGGAATTAGAACAACATGGTTGAGCAAAACATTGAGTGCTTTAGTGTTGCATCTCTAAAATGGATGCGAACACCTTTGGCCACATCACACAACACAAAAGAAGACTAATAAGAAGAATTGCTGGTGTGTAGCAAACCTTAAACGAACATCCTTCCATTTGGCTCTATGAACTTGAGAAAGAACTCCTGAATGAGAACAATCAAATTTACATATAGGAAGAAATTGTTCAGCTCTAACATTCACAAGTTGATTGGATCAATTGGGGGGATAGAAACACAAACTACTTCCACGGAAAAATCATTGTGATAAGGTGATAAAGCATAATTTCTCTCCTCAAAAATAGCGATGGAACTTGGCACTCTAATAAGGCAACTTTGAAAATAGCTTCCCACAAATACTTTAAAGGCCTCTATACCTATAGAGCCCACAACTCCATCCATCTACACAAGAGGTATGTTTCTGACCATTAGTTCCTTGAACTTGAGATATTTGTTAGGTCTGATGACCAATATGATTAGTTTTGATGATATCAAATAGTAGAGCAAAAATTTTGCATAATATACGTATTTAATATTTATTGTATCTTATAAATCATTCTTATCATCAAAAATGAAAATGAAGAGTGACCATTAAAGTGAAAAAATAGATTATCAACATACTCAAAGATGAAGAAAAAAATGCTCCAAGATTTGCTGAATATAATGATGATGATGATGATGATGATATCAAGGGAGCAAATGTTTGAAGAAAGTATAAGACTAAGAGAAATATGGAACTTAAGATTGATTCCTATATTTGTTTCTCTTAGGTTGTATAATGGTAAAGCTTTGAATGCACATATTATGATCATGTCTTAACTTGTTTTCTTACTTGATCAAAATGGAGTTCATGTTTTTCAAAATGTTTTTGAACCTTTATGATTCTTAAACATTCATGGGAATCAAGCTTAAACATTTAAGGTTATGGGTTTCTCATATTTTTCTCTTTGAAGACAGTTTGAACGTTAATAGTTATTCTCTTAAACATATTTAGGCTTGTTGGTTAATATATGGAAGTTATGTGCTAAAACCTGAATGATCCTACTATTCTTCTTAAACATTCAATGTGACAGGAAGAATAAAGTGTCTCTTCTGAAACACTCTTACATGATCCAGTTGATAAACTTGAACATTCATCATGGTTCACAAGTCTCACTTCTATTTACTACTCACACGATGAAGGGTTAAGATTAATTCTCTTAAATGTTCAAGTGTTACTTTGAAAATCTATGTTTTAAGTAATATCTTGAAATTTTAACTGGATATTCAATGCTCAATATTTTAAAACCTATAAGAAATTTACAAAAATATGTATACACCATTTTGTGTAAAATAGAACAAAGAGATCAATTATCTCGATTGGAAGGAAAAAGGAGAAAATGATGATTTTACCCCTGAAAAAAAGAAAAAGAAAAAAAAGGAAGGGAAAAAAGGGCAAAGGCGGTTGACGTGTGCATGAAGGTGAAGAAAAAGTTAAAGAATTTTGTGACAATTGCACCTAATAACTCAGAAGTTTTAAAATTTTCAATTTTGCCTTAGGTAAAGAGCAATTTTGGAAATTATAAAATTATAGTCAAAATGAAACTCTCAATGAGTTAAACCCAGTGGAATATAACATGAAATTTATTAAGATCAAAATAATATTTATTAGTTAATTATGGTTTAATATTAATATTTTATCCAATAAAAGTCAATTTAGACTACAGGAAGAGGTAGTATTAATTCAAGAAAATTAGTAGACCTTGCTAAAGTATATTTGAATAAAAATAATATTTTTGATGAAAATTAATTGTTAGATAATTCTGTATCAATTCAATGACAATTTTGGTAAAAATACTCAATCAGTACAAGTGACTTTTAATTGGTAAAGGGTATTTTGATCGATAAAAATTATTGAAGTAATTTGTGGCCAAATAAGAAGGCAAAGGATGTCTACAAATGGATTTAGACATAAGAATAGTGAAGGGAATAATTTTATTACCAAAGAAGTAATTAAAGTTAAAAAAAAGAAGTTACAAAAAGGTTAGTTTTATTATTTAAATGTTAGAAAAAACTTAAGTAGCTATTATGTTCATGTTATTCAACTTTAGAAGTCTGAACCAGAGGTAAGAGTAGTGAAATTGTCAAACACAAGGAAGGAAGAGAAGACACGGAAAAAGGAAAGCTTTGATCATCAAACTCTCAAGGTAAACTTCTTTGGTTACTATCTTAGTTATGTCTAAGTTTTGTGAAGCTTCATGGAGTATTTCTCTCCATTATTGCTCAGTAAATGATGCCTAGAGAGGGAGGGAAGAGAGATAAAGTAAGGCTATGAAGAAACTAATCCATGGAAAGTGAAATATAGGTCACAAGATGCAAGGTTATGGCATTTATTCCAAAGTTTGATGAGTTGTTGTTTTTCTACAATTTTTCTTATTTTTATGTGATTTATGGTTTTAAAATAGGAATATAATTTCATGAATTTAATCCCAAAAATGGATTCTTTGGGTTCAAATTATGTAAAAACAAGTGTGTTGTACAAGTAAGGCCAAGTGGAAATCAAGTTGGAAATTTAGGGTTTTTATTGTACACTTTATGATTGTGATCCAAGAATCAGTGGTTAATGTCATTTTTTTATGATACAATAGGATCCAAATGAGTTTTAGAAGGCTAAAGGGAGTTTCCACAAAGTCTTGAGTTCAATGGAAAGCTTGAAGGTAGTTTAACTTACCTATGTATGCCTATGTATTGTTATTGATGTCAAGTTGAAAATTTAGGGTTTTTGTTGCATACTTTTGATAGTGACCCAAGAATTAGTGGCTAACATTATTGTTTTATGATGCAATAGGATCCAAAGGAGTGTTAGAAGGCTAAATAAAGTGTCCACAAAGTCTTGAGTTCATTGGAAAATTTGAAGGTAGTTAACTTACCTATGTATTGTCATTGATGTTGCTTGGTTTGAATGATGAGTTTAATGTTTAAAATGTTGTCTTGAGATGATTTGGTATTGTTCGTTGGATTGTTTGAAGGGCAATGTGACCCTGTATATGTCCAAATACCAGGGGAAGTGCTATCCAAATTTTTATAAAATATTTGTGCCAAAATGATTTGATTGAATGCTTGATGTATTTTTTATGAAAACTGGCAATATATATGATAATATGTGAGCATGATGGTGGTTGCTACTGAGATTGTTTGAATCTCATTCCTTTCCAATTGTTTAACAAATTTTAGGTCCAAGTGATGGCAAGGCTTATCAAGAGGCAAAAGGAAAGGAGAAGGAAGTTGTTAATCAAAATGAACTTGCTTTCCATGGTATTTTGTTTGGAATATCTTGCAAAAATGATGTGTATGATTTTGGGACTATAATTGCATGTGATTATGCCCCTTTAGGTCCAATGTAATGAAACATGTAAAGTTGAGACAACAAATGATCATGTTTGTAAATATTAATATGTATTTGTAAAGTTAAAGGATATAAACGGCCATTGTGACCACTATTGAAAAACACATGTACTGTGTAGACTTTTTGTTTATTTGATATTTAAATATTTAATATGTCTATAAACTAGACACAAAGAGATTTGTACAAACCCTAAGATCACTCAATTTGGAGTTGTGTGTAATTTATGGAGATTTTTCAAATTCAAAGATAGTTTTAGTGAACTTTAAAATTTACCATTATTATAGTGAAGATTCCATGAATTTACTATATAAATTGGTCTAGTATTTGCCCTATTTAATATTTTTTCCATCTAGAGAATCTTTTAATATATTTTTAGAGACTTGAACCATGTCAATATGATTTTTCTATATTTAGTCATGAATTTTCAAAGTTCATCGGGTAAAATGAGATTAACCAAAGGAATAGTACCCAAAAATGAAAAAAATTGGTTTAAGTTATTTTATGCAATCAAATCTCTAATCAAATATTAATGCACTTAAATGTAGTATAATATATGGGAAATAGGCCTAATTATGAGGTGTGACATTTTACCTTCTACATATTTTGAACGATCATGATTGTTCTACTTAAATGATTAAGTTTTTGGGTCCTGCATCTTTGAAACTCTTAAACGTTCAAGTCATATATCTTAATAGTTCATTATGTTTGGACTTTCTTTTGGCCACCTTAAAACAACACAATAAATGATCAAGAAGAAACTCTTGAACATTCATTGTGTTGAATTAGAAGTTTTGATGATTCCAAACAACTAGAGTTTAGAAAGGAGAATATCAAAGAAATGTGAAAGGATCAGGTGAAGAAATCTAATGAAGAACATGAGAAAACTTAGTTGTTTGGATTTCTCCATTTGTAATTTGGGTAAAAAGCTTTGATTCTCACTTATTTTTGTTGCCACATATTTTAAACAAGTGACTAGTAGCCATCCTGTGTTAGCATATGTTAGTTTTGAAAAATACTGACTAGTAGACGAATTTTGCATTTTGACTCATGAATATTTTATGCAAAATTCAAACTTTGCCTAGTGATATTTAAATATACGAGGTTTCATCTCTAACAGACAAATTTCAGTTATGAAATTCAAATTTTGGCTTAAGCATTGTTAGTGAATATGTGCAAAATTCATATGAAGCATAGTCAAAATTTGAATGTTAGTGAAGTTCAAAGAGAATTCAAAGCCATCCTCTCTGAGAGATGAACTTTGGACTTCAAAATTTAAATTTCAAAATAAGAACTTATAAGTCTCGTTAGAGCATGCCTCTAATAGATGAATTTTATAATTTAACATTCAAATTTCATTGAGAAGAACTTTTGTGCCATGTTGAACAAGCCTCTGACAGAAGAATTTTAGCTTTTGAAATTCGAATTTTGAGTGCATTGTGAAAATGTGAGACAGCTGTTCAAACTCAACATATGCACTTTTAATATGAAAATTCATATATTCTAACATGGGATAATTTTCTCAAACTCAAACTTTGAATTTCACTCTTGCATAGACAAATGTTGAAGTTCAACGTTGAAATTCTTAATTTTCCATCTCTACGAAATTCATCTGTTATACCCCAAAATTTGAATTTAGGAATGTCAAATGCATTAAATGCAATTGGTGTAATGTTCCAAGATTTTACTGGATATCAAATAATGAAAGAGAAAATAATAAATGATAGTATAAAATATACAAGAAATTTATGAAAACAAATAGGCATTGTTTTGCGTGAAATAGGACAAAGAGGTCATTTTCTTGTTCAGACGGAAAAATGAAAAATTTCATTTTTATCCTAAAAAATTATGATAATTGCATTTTAGACCCCAGGAGGAAAAGTCATGCTATATACATGTGATTATATGTTTGGGAAAAATTACAACTAATAACCTAAAAGTTTTAAAAATTATAAATTAACCTTGGGTCAGGGGTATTTTGTAAATATGCAAAATTACTATCAGAATGAAGCCTACAATGAGCTAAGTCTAATGCACAATGAGCTAAGTCCAATGGTATGTAGCATGGAGTTAACTAATTAAAAATAAGGAAATAATTAGTATCGAGTGACTAAAAGTAACTTTATACCGATAAAGAAGATTGTGGGCCCAGAAACTATTAAAAGGTGACTGGGATAGGTTATGGGCCTCACATAAATACCATCTGGGACAGGATAATTAAGAAAATATCAATATAAATTTGGAATAGTTCTATAGCCTAAAAATTTTAATTTATTATAAAGAATAGTTTTACCGGTGCAGTTAAAAATTACTAAGTTCAGAATATATCTAAATCAAGAAAATTGAGCAATTCTTGGACACTCAAACCTCTCTCCTTGGTGTCAGAAATTGGGCAGCAAGGGCATGGAATTTTTGGTCAAAACTTCCCTTAGAAGGCATGGATTTTTGTTACAAAAAGTAACCTTGGTTAGGTTAATTAACTAACCACAATTAGGCATGTAATTAAACCATTAATCTTTCTCTTTCCTCTCCATTGTAAACGTGTTTTCCAACAGCAAAAATAGAGGGAGAAAATGCAAGAAAGAAAGGGAGAAAAGAGAGAAAGAAGAAGAGAAATCTTGAGGAAATTTCAAGGATCAAGTTTTGGTAAGTTGCTTTCCTACACCAAGCTTCTTGGTCATAGTATTTAGTGCTTAGTTCATGGTGTGGTTTCTCTTTCTCTCTCCCTTAGAGTTTTGTTCAAACCTTAATCCATGGAGAAAGTGATTTTTTTCAACCACTAAACTAGGGAAAAATGCTAAACAAGTCACCTAAAGTATGCAAATGGAAGTAATTTGAGGTATTTTTGGCCAGTTAAGGTTTATATTTAGAGTTGGAATTTCATTTTTTTTGACCCAAAAATGGATTTCTTGGATCCAAATCAGTTAAGTACAAGTGTTGGTTTCAAGAAAATCTCAAAGGAAAGCAAAATGAGAATTTTAGGTTTTATGAGTACTATATAGTATTACTCTTGAAACCAGTAGCTATGATACTTAAATGATGATATGGATAGGTTCAAGAAAGTTGTGAAAGGCTCAAAAAGTAGTGTACCAAGTGTAGGAAGCTAGGGAACACTTAAAAGGTGGTAAATTTACCAATTTTGCACTATATTGTCTTTTATGATTTCTATGAGCATAATCACTTGTCACATGGTCTATTTGATGATTTGTGATCATTTTTTGAGCTAAATGAAGAGGTATTTGACCTCTGGATATCCATTTTACAAATTGGAATGCTGCCCAAATTTTTTGTAGAATTATGTCACTTAATGTGTTTAGGTGGTTATTATATGTTTCTATGAACCCTAATGTGAAATGTGATAATATATTTGCTTGATTTCATAATTGCTACTAAGATTCTTTGAATCTCACCATCCCACATACTACTCATGTCTAGGAAGCAACTATGGCAAGGCCACTAAGGAAGAGAAAGGAAAGGAGAAAGAACTAGGTGATTAATACGTTATTGCTTGCAATGGCCATGAGCTTTAAACTTTTGTGTAAATTTATAAAAATGATATTAAATCTTCTTCTTCATGATTTTATATTCCTTTAGGTCTTACTGAATGTATGGTATGATTTGAGGATAAATTATAGCCATGTAAATATTTTATAACTTTTGCTTTGCAAATTACTTAGATGCACATGGTCATTTTGACCTCTTCATGTTAAACTGCCACTGTTTTAACATTATGTTGTCAAAAGTATGAATGTCATATATGATTATAAAGTAGACAAAAATATATTTCAAATAGTCTAAATATCACTCAAATTGGATATATGTACGAATTATAATGATTTTTCAAATTTAGCTCTAGAAAACTGGATTTCCCAAAATTGACCATATGAACAGTAGAATTTCACAAAATTTGCCGTACAAATTGGCCCAGTATTGCTCTATTTTATATTTTTTTTCATGTAGAAAATATTCTAAGCTATTGTTAGACTTGAATCACTTATATATTATTTTTATGAAATTAGTTATGATTTTCCGAAGTTCAGTTAGTAAAAAGATTTGGTTCACATGAATAGTACCAACAAATTTGAAAAATTCTGTTTTGGTATTTTCTTTGATTCAAGCTTCTAATAAATTATAAATGGACTCTATAGTGGTCTAATACATGGGAAAAAGGTCTAAAATCAAGGTGTTACAGTTGGTGAATGGCTATTTCTGCAGAGTAACCATTGGTTAAATTTTCTAACGGCTAGATCTTATGTCTAATGACTAGTTAAGCCACAGGAACTTCATTTGAAATTATGGGTAATAAATTTAAGTCAATTTTCACTGAAACTCTATTGAATTTATTAGCTAATGCTTTTTCACTCTTATACTGCATTTATTGTACTCCAACTTTCATATCCACTCTAATCTACAAAGTATTTATTCTATATAAAAATATTTTCTTCATCTAGAAGAAGGATTCTTTGTGAGGGAAGTCACAAAGAGAATTGAAAAACACTTTGTAAGAGTGTTGAGTGTGGATTTTGAGTTTTCTAAGAATAAAGCACAAGTCTGTTCTGAGACATTGTAAGGAGCTCATTGAATTCTTGTAGATAATGAAAATCCCAAGTGGTGGCCTGATGACTGAACATAGGTCAAGTGGACCTAATCAAACCAGGATAAATTTTTGAGTCATTTCCTCCTTTATCTTGCAACTACTTTCATTTTCATTGCACTCTATTTTTCTACAAACTTTTGCTTTCACTATAAACTTACATTTTTACAGAAAAATTTTAAACTTCCCAATTTACTCCCCTCTTAGGAAGCCATCTATTCTAACACATTGAGGCTCTATACCTTAGAAACCTAATATAGCAAACTAGCTTAAACGATCAAGCTGATCATCTTAAATGTTTAAGTTCTGACAAAGTGCATTAATTGTGGTTAGTGAATAGCTAGTTCTTCTAAGTCATGGTTATAATTTGTTTCTAATAGCTAAACTAGCTTGAAAATCTATAAATGGAACCTCATTAAAGCTATGAAGCAACAAATCTAATTGTACATTGAGGGGATTGCTCAAGTCTTATCTATTAGCCAAAGCCTTATCTATCATACTTAAGTCATTCTTTGTGCTTCAATGTTTTTATCCACTCTTGTAAGTGAGAGTTTATCCATTATAATCTTCTTTTATCTATGAGAGAGATTCTCTAAGTGAGGTATTCTAGAGGGATTACACAATGTTGGATTACCTTGAGGGGATTTGTAATCACACTAGGGAAAGTGTGGGAGAGTGACAAATTTATTGAGAAGTCTGAGATATACTAAGATTTCATAATTGCCTAGATTAAACTTATGAGATATAGTAGAGAAATCTCAAATGATGACTTAAGGACTGGATGTAGGTGAAGTGGTTGGACTGAATCAGGATAAATCTCTTATGTATTGCTTTTCATCTTATTATCCTCTCCCCTGTTTATCCTTTTTTTGTTCTTCACTTTAATACATTAGATTGTTCCTTATAAAGACAAAATTTTGTAGTACCCGATTCACCCTCTCTCTTGAGTAACCAGCCAATCTAACAATATTGAGTGCTGATGTAAGTTTGAATGAAGTTAGGAAGGCATTATTCAACGAACCCCCTAAAAGCTTCTGGTGTTGGTGGAATTCATGCCCTATTTTACTAGAATCAATGGGATATCATTGGAAACTCCATTTTTACTTTTTTTAAGAACCAATTTGAAGGGGGCAAAATCAGTCGCAAGCTTTACAGAACCCTTATCACTTTGGTCCCAAAAATTGAAAGGCCAGAAACAATAAGAGACTTCATACCCGTCAGCCTTTACTTTGTCCTCTACAAAATTGCCACAAAGGTGATCACTAACAAGCTCAAAAATCTAATACCCACTCTTGTAGACCAACAACAATCTAGCTTTATCAGGGGAAGGAACATAATTAACAATATTGTTATAGCCCAAGAGGTCATTTACAATATGAGGAGGAAACAAGCGAAAGTTGGATGGATGGTAATCAAATTGGACCTCAAGAAAGTTTTTGATATATTAAGCTAGAGTTTTATTAAAGATACCTTTCATGATGCAGGTATACCTTCTAAGCTCATTCAATTAATTATGAATTGCATCACCACTGCTTCCATGCAGGTACTCTAGAATGGCATTCCATCCAAATCCTTTTCTCCATCCAGAGGTATCTGTTAAGGTGGCCCTTATAACATCCCTAAAATGTCTGAATAGTATACAATATAAAAGGATATGAGAAAATTTGAGATCTAATAGATATGAAAAAGGGTAAGAAGGTCATTTATCAAGTCAGGGAAGTAAAATATGAAAATTACATTTCTACCCCTGAGTAAAAGAATTTCATACATTTTAGTCCTTGGGGAAAATTATCAAAATGGACTCAAAAGAATGAAAATTCACTTTTTTACCCAACTTAGGGGTAATTTTGTAATTTTCAAAATTTATATCATACTGAAGCTTATGACATACTGAACCCCATGAAATAGTGCATTGGATTTAACAAAATCAATTTAAAAGAAATTTGATTTCCAAATATATTAGAAATTATACTATAAAAGTAAAGGTACTATAAGCCACACAAAAATTGAAAAAGTAAAAGGAAAATTATGTGAACTCCACACAGATGTTTTAGATCATAGTATATTAAAGGAAACATATATACAAAATTATTTTAATCTTGTATTCATAAAGTAATTTAATACTACAAAAAGTAACTTTATCAGTCCAGGTATTAAGTAACCGGTACAAAGCATAACTGGACTAGAAAAATTATGAAGTATTTTGGACAATATTACCCCTCTATATGGCTCCACATTTCATATTATTATTTTACAAAACTTAATTGTTAAATTTGCAAAAAGTAACAAAACCATAAAATAAACATTTATTAAGCATGCTTTTATGACTCCCTCTCCCTTTGCACAACACACTCCCCTAGAAAAGAGAAAAAGAAGCTGCAGTGAAGTGAAAAAAGTAGAGAGAACTCGTGAGGAAGAGAAGGAAAGAAAAAGAGAAGAAAAAAAGGAAGGAAAATTAAGGAAAAATTGGTAAGCTTTCTAAGTTGTGATCTTTATGAGTTCTGGCCTATTTTCCAAGTAGTTTGAGTTGATTTTATTGAGTTTTCTCCTCCTCCTCTTGCTATTTAAGTTTGGCCTAAGCATGGTAATGTGAGGGAAGGTGTTTTTATGCCATAAATTAAAGAGTTAGTGTGAGATTTTGCAAGAGAAGTAAGCATATATGTGTATTGAAGCAAGTAATTGAAAAACTCATTTTTCCCTCCTTGAGCAGTGTTTTGACCAGTATTAAGGGTGTCTTAGAGTTGAAATTTCATTAATTTGATGCCAAAAGTGATTTCCTCATGATGGAAACCTGAAAGACAAGTATTGGAATCAAGATAAAGCTAAAGATAAGCAATATGAGACTTTTAGGGTTTACTAGAGACTTTAAGAACTAAGTCATGGAATTAGAAGCTTAAGCTAGTGTTTGATGTTGTTTAGGGGCTTGAGTAAGTCAAGAAAGCTTGAAGAAGCTTTGATTTCAAAAGAGAAAGAGAAAAGTACTCCAAGAGGTTGTTAAGTTCATTTTATTGCTTTATATTCTTTCATTATGTTTCTATGATGAAATCATGTTGCCATATTATTGTTTCATTTTCTTTGATTGGTTCTGGCCATAAAATGATGGGTTTTCTTTCCTAAGATGTGCATTTTCTAAGCCATTACTCTGCCCAAATTTTTACTTGACAATATATGGCAGTTTGATGTTTTATGTGTTCAAATATGAATTTTATGTGATTTGAATGATAGAACTGCATAAAATAAACTTGTTGCTGGGATTGTCATAATCTTATTAGCTCAAGCATTCAAATAATAGGTCCAAGTGATGGCAAGACGCCCAAAAAGGCAAGAGGTAATGAGAAGATTGATGATGATTAGAGTTTTAGTGACAATTGTAACTTGTTTTCTTGCAATTTTGTATAAAATTATCTGTCTTTGCGAGGCTTTGCTTTGCTTCCATATGTTCTTGTAGGTACCTTGTAATGTTTTGAGCTTAGTCTGGACAAGTTTGGTCAATGTAAATATTGTATATTAATACTTTTGCATAGTTATACCATGTTCTGCCCAATCTGAACACTCTATGATCAAGTAACCATTGTTCAGTCAGGAGGTGTGGAAACATAGGAGTCTTATATATGTTAATAACTAGACAAACAAAGATTCCCAAGAAGCCATAGATCACTTGAGTTGGATGTATAGACTATGAGTTACGAATTTTTGAATATGGGTCAGAAAACCTAGACAATACATTTTGACCATTTGAACAGTAAACTTAAGGCAATAAACTGTATCAATTGGTGTGTTCAAATTTAAGTTTCATATTTTTTCCATATAGAGAATGTTCTTAGATATTTTTGGAGACTTGAATCACATTGATACTATTTTTCTAGAACTAGTTATGATTTTTCAAAATTCAACCAGAAAAATAGGATACCAAATGAGCAGTACCCACTTTTTTGTTATTTTTCTTATTTGGTTCCTTTTATGATTTAAGCTTCTAAAATGACTTATTTGGATAATAGAAATGTTATAATACATGGAAAATAATATATGAAAGCAAGGTATTACAACCCCTCTCTCCATACATCTTTGTGTTATGTATGGAGAAGTTGTTGCAAGTAATATCAAAAGAAGTCTCCCTTAGGAATTGGTGGCCAATTTAGCTTGGGAAAAATGGCCCACCACTATCTCATCTATTCTTTGCAAATGACCTCATTCTCTTTGTAGACACATCTACAAGCCAAATCACCACATTGAGGAAGGCACTTGATGATTTTTGCAATTGCTCAGGGCACAAGATTAGCTCTAATAAGACATGCATTTACTTCCCCAAGAATGTCAATAGAACTGATGCCATGAACATATATAATACCTTAGACTTCCAATAAAGAGATAACCTAGGCAAGTATCTCAGAGTTCCCTAACTAAATGGCCACATGACAAAAGCCACCTATCAATATTTTGTGGATCGAGTTCAAAAATGTCTTAGTGGTTGGGAAGTCAAATCCCTATCACTAGTAGGTAGAATCATGTTGGCCAAATCTGTACTCTCAACTATGACTTCTTACACAATGCAAATGGCCAAGTCCCAACAGCCATATATGACAAGATAGAAAGACTCCCTTTGCCAATGGGGAGGCAATGGCAGTACTCACGATATTAGCTTAGTCAAGTGGGACTCCCTTTGCCAATCCCATGCTAATAGGGGCTATGGTTTGAAAAGCCTAGAAGCACAAAACAAAGCCCTTCTAATGAAGCTTGCCTACACCATAGTAGCATAACTAGAAAAGTATAGGTTTGAGTTCTTACACACAAGTATGGCTGGGAAAGGCATCGTGAGTATACCATTCACAGGAAAGCAAGCTCTCACATATGGAGAAATATCTGTATTGTTTGGGAAGTTACACACATGGGTATCAAATGGGACATTGGTAATCATTCTCGTATAAGGTTCTAATCGGACAACTAGGTGGGTGATCTTAGACTACTTAAACTCATATCACTAGAAAAAATTGGTGTAAAGGACCTAAACAAGACTATGTTGACACCCAAGGTGAATGAAATTGGGGCTTCCTTCAATCTTTTGTTACCCACAAACATCAAATTACATATTGTTAAGATGAAACCCCCTCAACCTAACGATAAGGAAGAAAGCTGTTGTTGGTCCCTCTCTCCAAACAAAACCTTTATTGTGAGTTCAACTTATGAGTCCATTACATGGTTCTCTTGGAACAACAAAGACCAGAGATGTAGTCGAGTATGGAATTGGCATGGTGCATAGCAAATCAAGACCTTCCTCCAACTAGCAATTGAAGGCAATCGCCTAACCAATTATGAGAGAACCCGATGACATATGATCAACAATGCAATGTGCTCCATATGCAGCAACAAAGAAGAAGACATCAACCATATGATGAGGAGATGTTACCTAGCAAGAGAATTATGAAGTGAGTTGGTCCTTAAAGAATAAAGTAGGATTTCAACTCCAAAATTGTGAAGGATTGGTTCTATGACAACGTCCAACAACAAACAAATAACTATCACAACCTCTTCAACATCACATGCTAGAAATTATGGAAAAGCACGAACAAATTCCTCTTCATGGAAAAGATCTGCAACACTAAACAAATCTTTCATTCTATCTTCTACAACTTCGATCAAACTAAGGTGGCTGTTGGATAAATCTTGCTTGTAATTGTCTTGTTCAAATTGCATTTGCCGCACATTGTTTTTACCTTTTGATATGAAGGGCCCTATGGTATGAGTTTTCTATTGTAATAAAGTTCTGTGCTCATCCAAAAAAGAATTCCATGGATTTGACCTTGGTTCACCACTAGTGCTACATTTCTAAACATAGTTAATTTGGTTGCTTAATAACAAGGTTCCCACCCACCATTACCTCATGTAACATCCCTAAAATTTTATCTATGTTATAAATGATTCGTCCTGAATTATGATATGAAATAGGACTTAGGTATATATATTAAGAAGGATACTGAATGATTATGAAGTATTTAAGGTAATATTTGATTTTTGATTAAAAGAAATGCTATTTCACAAATTGGATCCTTATTGGTAATAAATGAAAAAATGTGGTCCTTTATTGTAAATATGATGGGTCCTTAACTATTAATATTTTTAACGTTTATTTTAGCAAGAACTTACTAAAATGGCCCCTAGAACTTTTTTATAGAATATTAACTTATGCCATTGGGTCTTATACAAATAGAAAAACCCAAAAAGAAAAGGAATTAGGCTTAATAATGATTTATTGGAATTATCTTACATAATTAAGGAAATTGGGCCATCAATTGTCAATAGTAGAAAAGGCCAAGGCAGAAAAGAAAGAAAATGGAATAATTGGATTTTTTTTTGCAAGCCTAGAAATTTGATAAAAAAGGCCTACGGGTAATTCGGCCAAGTTGATCCCTTTAGGCCCAATAAGCATAAAGATTCTTTATATTTGATCACATCACTATTTATAAACCCAAGAATGTTAGGACAATTCTTAATGGAAATTGCTTTTCAAAGCCCAACAATATGTATAAAATTTTATTGGACCAAAAATGCATAACTTAAATCTAAAATTACCATGAACACCTAAATGGGGCTTTTCTTTACAATCAAGGCACAAGCATATCAAGAAGACTTCTTAATAGACCAAGAAAGCCTATAAGAGGAGGGGTATGTATAACACCTTACATTCATTCATCATTTTCCATGTATTAAATCTCATTTAATGTCCATTTAAAAAATTTTATAAGCTTGAATCACAAAAGAGACCAAAATAAAAAAATTTAAAATTTTGTTGATATTGTTTATTTGGTCACCCATTTTTTCAGTTGAATTTTGATAAATCATAACTAATTTTAAAAAAATCGTATGAAGGCAATTCTAGTCTTCAAAAATAGCTTAAAACAATCTCTACATGAAAAAAAAAATACAATTGGACTTTGAACTTGCCAATTTGTGCAATATTTAGTTCGAAATTTACTATTCATTTGGTAATTTTGCAACTTTCCAAGTTTTCTACCTTAATTTTGAAAATTCATAACTTTCTCCACACTCAACCAATTTGATGCTTTTTGACATTCTTGAAAGCTTATTCTATCTACTTTCCAAGCATATAAATTATTCATATGTAATGTCTTGTTTTGGACAAAAATACCCTTACTAAACTTTTACCATACCAAATGAACAATTTCCAAGCAATACCTGACATAACTATTTCAATACCATATTTACATTACCATAACTTGTTCATACTTCATACCTAACATTATGAGAAGCTCAAAGGAACATAACTACATAGAGATATAGCTTCATAAATTCATACATAATTTTACATAATATGGTAAAAGAACATAATTCCAATTAACATTCTAGTCATCATAATTCTCCTTCTTGCCCTTTGCCTTTCATGGATTCTTGCCATGGCTTGACCTTATCATGTTAGTGTTTGGGATGATGAGATTATAGAAATCTTAGTAGCAATTACATTCATGCAATTATATCATTATGTATGCTTAAAAACATCATTCAAAACATTTTCATACATTTAATCACATCATATATCATATTGTCAATAGAAATTTCAGCAGAGTTTTCTCATAGAAAAAGCACATCATGAGCAAATCCCTCACATTAAAATCAGCCAAAACTAGTCATAAAACATCAAAACAACAATATGGCAACCATAAATCATCATAGAATCATTCAAGACAATATAAAAGGCAAGAATGTAAAATGCTACCTCAAGTCCTTTCCTTTGCTATACCACTTTGTTCCAAACTTTCCAAATGCTTACTTGAGTTATGCCAAATCTAAATACACCATTAAACACTTACTCTATTAACCAATTTGATGAACTACATCATAAAATACTACTTGAACCCTAAAATTTCATATTCTTTGTCTTTGCCTCTTTCTTGAAAACATAACTTGTCTTTAACTAATTCTACCATGAAGAATCTATTTTTACCATTAGTTGCATAAAATTCCAACTCTTTCCTTACCCTTGGACTTGGTCAAAATTGTTAGCAAGGCTGACTTTCCAAGAGGGGGGTGAATTGGGAAGATTGAAATTTTTCTGCACAAAGTGAAATGGGTGAAGATAGCACAGTGTAATGGAAGCAACGTATAAAACAGAGCAAGCTGAAAAGTAAGGATAAGGAGAAGAAGACTCGGTAATTTATCCTGGTTCGGTCTATCCACTTGACCTTCATCCAGTCCCCAAGATAACTCTTGAGATTTTTCACTATACAGCAAGAATTTTAACGTGCTTCTTGCTAATGCCACAGTACAACGAGTATGCTCTGTTTCTAGAGCTTTCTCAATCTCTCTAAGCACTTCTACAATGTGCTTCCCAATCCCCTTGTGATTTTTCCTCACAAGTAAATCTATCTTCCAGATGAAGAGTAGATAGTTTACAAAGATATAACTCTTTTGAGTAGAGTAGATATGAAGGTTAAAGTACAGATATTGAAGTTGAGAGGTTAAAAGCTCTTGAGAAGAAGATTTGGCAGAAATTCGATATATACAAGTTTGATTCGTTACCCACAACTTCAAATGATGTTGTATTTATAGATTTTGGTCTTAACTATCCGTTAGAGACTAAATGTATCCGTTGGGGAAGTTATCCAACGGTTACTCTGAAAACTATCCGTTTACCAACCGCATTTAATGTTTCTGACATACTGAAATTTGAATTTTGGTTGGTCAACAGACGAATTTCGAAGGAACCGAAGGTTAAAGCTCCAACGTAAAAATAAGAAGTTCATCTGTTCATGAAGTGAAATTTGAATTTTGAAACTTGTAAAATGTTTTCACGTTGTGACATACGAATTTTCAAGAAGAAAGTTTTTCTGTTAAGTATGAACAGTGTTTTCAAATTTCTACAGTGCCCTCGAAATTCAAATTTTGGAAGGCCAAAATTCGTCTGTTCTTAGTACATTCAAAAGGCACAGTGTTTCACTTTCTTCAAAATTCGAATGTTGAAAGAGTGAAGTTCGTCTGTCAGAGAGAATCTTTTCAGACTAACTTCAACATTCGAAGTTACAAAACTCTGTCATTCGTATGTCAACATTTCATTCCAACTGACTCACAACCTTAGCTTCTGAAATTTGAATTTTAATGTTCAAAGTTCGTCTGACAGAAAGCAGTTTTGAAACTTAAATTATTCTTGATCTCAGATGAACTTCAACATTGTTTCAGACGAATTTCTTCCATTTTCATAAGTTGTGTTTTGTCTGAAATTCAAATTTTTAAGACTCGAAGTTCGTCTATTTCAAAGAAGCTTCTTTCAGGTTTATATGAAAATTCGAATGTTGGAAAGCCAAAGTTCGTCTGTCAGATAGTATTTTTGAAACTCAATTTTATCTTGATTTCAGATGAACTTCAACATTATTTCAGACGAATTTCTTTGGTTTTCTCAAACTGCATTTTATCTGAAATTTGAATTTTGAAGACTTGAAGTTCGTCTGTCACAAAAGGCTTCTTTCAGGCTCATATGAAAATTTGAACTTTGGAGAAACAAAATTCGTCTGACAGAGGAGCATCTCTTCAGACTTATTCATTTTTAGCTCGAAATTCGAATTTCCGAAGGCAAAGTTCGAATTTCCCATATGACAGTTCAGTTTAAACTTTCCAAAATTCGTCTGTTTGTGGGTGTTTTTCAAATAAATCAAGATTTCCCATAAAATCAAGGTTTGAAAACATTTTTTCTTCAAATCAAAATCTTTTACCCTCTCATAACTAAAGCTAAAGATCATACAGTAGATCTAGCAGCAATTACTTAGAAATCCTTCACTTGAAACACTTTGAGCTCCTTTGATATCTTCAATCCAAGCTCTTGTATGCTGGGTTGGAATCATCAAAACTCTTGATTCAACAAAAATCACCATCATAGGATAAGAGATGGATTTTCTTTACAACTTGCTTCAAAACTCCTTAAAACACACTTTCTTGCAACTTTTTCATGCTTTCTTATGATTTCTTCTCATGAAAATACTTCCCTCTTAATTTTCTATGCTTGGCCGAAAATCACCCCTAGAGAAAGGAGAGGAAAAACCCAACGAAACTAACTTATACAAGCTAAATAGAATTAGAGAAACCTTAGAGAATTAAAAGATGAACTTACCTTAGACTAGCTTTCTATCTTCTTTTCTTTCTTCCTCTTCTTCCTTATAGTTTATCCCTCTCTTTCTCTCTAAATTTTCTACATACTTTTCCTCTCTTTCTTCCTCTCTTAAGTTGGCCAAAATTTTAACACCTTAGTCTTATACCATATTTCCCATGATTTAGACCCTATTAGAGTTCATTTGTACCATTTTACAAACTTGAATCACTTGAGGGTTTAAAATAGAAAATTTTAAAATTTAATGTTGCTATTCATTTGGTAAGTCCATTTTATTGATTGAACTTTGAAAAATCATAAGTAAATCTAGAAAAATCATTTGGAGGTGATTCAGTCTCCAAAAATAGCTTAAAACATTCTATACATGGAAAAAATCTGAAACAGGATTTTAATTGTGCCAATTTGTACAGTAATAAACATGAAAATTACTGTTCAAAAGGTCATTTTATATACTCAAAGGAATTTTATCCTTAATTTTAAAAATTCATATCTCCCTCTATCCTAGGCTAATTCTTGAGTTATTTATTTCATATGAAAGCCCTAAATGTCTACTTTATATACATATTTTTCTTGTGTATTTATTCAATTTGTATAAGGCATGGCACTAATTTGAACCATTAAGAGTCAAAACACTACTTTTACTGGAAGAATTTTAGAAAAACTTATATATCTTTTATTATATAGCTTCATTTACTTTCAAACCAGTGGCATCTTAAATCTTTCCACACATGCAAACTACTAAATTTTTGGAGCTCTGTACAATTTTATATTGCCTTTTGAATTTTCCAGTGTTCATAGTGAATCTTTCAATTTTTGATACATTGTCCAGTTTTGACTCCTAAATTCAACAATTCACCATAAATTGTTTACTTAACCAATTTAGGTGTTCTTTCAGTTTTAGTGCATATATTTTACTTAAGCTAATTGTCCTATTTTATATGAACAGTAGCTATGTTTCTATCAAGATGTTCAAATTGTGCCTTTTCATTCATAACTTAGCAAAATAAGCTTCATAACTTGTTTACATCATCATTGTTGGCTCCAAATCTATACCTATCATTTCATGATGCTCAAGAGAACATAATAACATTGAGGTACAGATCTAGTAACATATTCATCATTTCACATAATATTTCAAAATATAACATCATAGCTTGGTTTATCAATTCAAACATCATTTTCCTTCTTCCTTCTCCTTAGCTTCCTTGTCATCCTTGCCATGATTTGAGCCTATCATGCTAATCATTGGGGGTGAGATTCAAAGAATCTCAGTAGTAATTACAATTCATGCAATTATATTATCACATTGAACATAGGATAATCGTAAAACATCAAATGATTACTTTAGAACATTTATACCATAATGTTTTACAAAACTTTTGATAGAATTTCATTTTATACAGCATAAAAAACTTACCTAGCTACTTGAACCACCAAGCTTGCTCCTTGCTCTCCCTTCTTTTATTCAAGTTTTTTAGCACACTCTCTCTCTATTCTAGGATGCTAGTTTGGACATGTAGAATGAAGAAGAATGAAGGCTTTAAGTTGCTTAACTCATGGTCTTAATGAGAGATCAAATGAGGGAATACTGACTTATGGTTAATTACCTAACTTGGTTAAATTTTAATGCAAATATCCACTTCAATGAAATAAATAAATTCCCTCCATGTCTAGTAGTTGTATGTCACATCACTTAAGTGATTTTTTATCCAAAAATTACTTCATAATTTTTATTAGTCTAAAATAATCATTACCGATAACTTTTACCCATACTAATTAATTACTTTTGCCGTAATTATCACTTAATTTGTACAAGATCATTTTAAATTTAATTTTGAACTAACTTTACTATTTTGATCCCAAAATATATTTGTGGAGACTCATATCCTGTTCTCTTCACTTGTCTATTTTTATAGAACTCACAAACTTTTTTTTTTGTTTAAAAATCACTTTTGACCTTAAACTTGAATTATAAATTCATATGAATTCAATTAGCCTCTAAACAGTATTCCACTGAATTCGGCTCGTCTAGAGCTCCGTTTTGATAGAATTTCTAAAAATTCTAAAATTGCCCTTGACCCATGACAAAATTATATTTTTTAATTCTTTCAAGCCTTTTCTTGTAATTCTTCCTATGGACTTAAATGCCATTAATTCTTCCCTATTAAGGACCAATTTTCAAATAATTCTTCTTCCTTGGGCTAAAATACAATTTTCACATTTTATTTTCTAACCTAAGAAATGATCCTTTTGCCTTTAACCTGAGTCAAAAACATAAATACTGATTCTTCCAGGTTCTTTCTCATAATTTCCCCCAAAAATAGTTTTTAATAATTCTTTTTATTATACTTTCAAATTAATATCTTTTAACCTAGACCTCACAACTATATAGTACTCATACTATTGAACTCAGCTTAACACAAGCTTACATTCAACTGGTATATTACATTCGACTCAGGTGTAGAATTAATTTCTACTAAGAACCTTATAGAAAAATTAATTATAATTAAGAACCAAACATAATTCCTTCTAAGGAGCATATGGAAAATTAATTTGATTTAAGAACTGAGCATATAAGATCACCATCTTACTTCATTTCTCATCTTTTCATGCATTTTATGGTGTCCCATAAAAATTGGGATATTACAAAAATGAATGGAGTAGAAGGATATATATTAACATTAAGTTTCCATAAAAACTTGTCCAAGTGTCCACCAATTTTCATCATCCATGATATCATGTTAGATAAAATAACCCTTTCCCTCACATGCTCAATTTTCATCCAATCGGAAAGGAGGATGTGTCCTTTATACTGCATATTTTTCCTAGTCCAAATATATTTTATCCTAGTTGTTTTTTATCTAGATAATAAAATTGGTACTTTTATAGTATTTTTTAATATTGTTTATTCCTTTGTGTGTACAAGATTACTCTAGTTTAGAATCTATATTTATCTTTAATAACTATCCCAAATAGTATTTTTTGTAGGGCTCACATGCTTTTTTTTTTTACTTTACCTATATTGTGGGCCCACAATACTTTTTCTATTACTGTTAAATTTCTACTGTATTATGCAATTTATTTCTTTTTAAATTGATTCTTTTAAACTCAATATATTATTCCAATGGATCCAGCATGTGATAAGATCCATTTTGACATATATGTCAATTTTTCAAAATTTTCCTGGAAAAGGACCAAATTGCAAATTAATGTTTTTTAAGGACCAATCATGTGAAATTACTAACTTACCCTTCACAATGTGTCACATGCTATACATTTTCCAATCATGCCTTTATTGTCACCATTTCTTGCATATCGTAATATTCAAAAGATTGGGGATGTTACAGTATATGTGTGGGTGAGAAGTAAATACCCTAGAAAAAAGAGGAAATGGACAGTAAGCAAAAAGAACCATTGGATTTAAAAGAAATCAATGGTTGAGATTTCATTAACTTGCCTATAAGTAGAGAGGCTGCCCTCCTCCATTTTTCACACCAAAGTGGCACCATGCACTAGAGCAAGAGAGAAGAGAGTGATGCATTGGGAAGAAGAAAGGCTGAAAGGAAGGAAGGAAGGCTAGGAAGAAGGATATGAAGCTAGGGAATTCTCCAAGGTAACATTTTATTCTTATTCTTACATTTTATTTTTATGTAATTGGTTTTATTTGGTTTTGTGTTGCATTTATTATAAAAGAAATGATGTTTCTATAGAATGAAAGTGTTTATATTTGGATCAAAGTATGACCATGCATGAATATGTTTGAATATTGAAGAACATGTTTGATCTTAAAATGTTATGGCAACATCATGAAATCTTGTTTTTATGTCAATTACTTTATTAATATAATGTTTAAATGGGATAATAATGTTATTGAGATTTACCCAAATCTCATCCCCCATGATCTCTAACCATACATAGGTTCAAGTCATATAATGGAGAAAGGAAAGTAGGTGGAGCAATGAAGATACAAAGTTATTATGATATTATTTTGGAATTGTACTAGAAATAATGTATTTAAAGATATGGATTATGGCATATTGTAATATGTATTTGACATGAATACTAATATATGAAATTATGTTTTAGAACGATCTATGTGATGGTTTATGGTTTATTAGCATTTATTTCATGATTCCTAAGTTTATACAAAGGAAACTTAGAAAAATAATAATAACTTAGGAAAATTAATGAGAAAAGATGAATAATTAATGATATTGAGAAGAAAAATCCCCAAGCTTCAAAACAAAACCAAAATGACCCTAATTGGTTAAGGGTAATATAAGATATGAAATTTTTAAGTGGAAAGGTTAATATTTGGAAAAGTTGTTGACCAAATAAACAATAACTTTTGACCAATAAAATCTATTAATTAGTCTGATGAATTTCTAGTTGAATATTTTTTTCTTATAAAGAACTTCTAGAGCTGTAAGTAAAAATTTGAATCACCTAAAACAATTTTTGTAAAATCAATTATGAATTTTCAAATTTGGGTAAAAAATCATAAGTTACCAAGTGAATAGTAACCCATTAAGATATTTTGTCAAATTTTAATTTTGACCCATTTTGGATTTCAAATGTATTACAATGGAAACTAAGACATATAAAATAGATGGTCAATAGTTCCTAAAGTAAGGTGTGACACCTCGTGGGAGATTCAAATGGCTATGAGGCTTGTACTGCCTTGCGAGTTAGTAGCATGTCGTATCTGAGGGTACTAAGGCCATCACCAAGTTTACTAGCTCTTAAAATTGATGTGGCGTTTTGTCTTAGCAATCTTTGAATTAGGGATTTAACTTTGTAAAGGGTTGAAAATGTAGTCCATGCTCTATGTTTGAAGCTTGGCATTGAAATTTAAATGGAAATATTTCTTTTTTCCTGTTATTAATTCTTTCACAAATTATTATGCTATGACAGTTTGAATTGGTGGTGTCATTATGTTGTTTGTGTTTTGACATTGTTTTTTTCATTGTCACTGCACTTTACTTGTCAAGTGATAGGGAAGTGGCCCATTTAAGTAGTGGCTTCTTAGGTTTTCTTTGATGACCAAAGCATGCAACACTTTGGCCTGTAGTTTTGTATCAAAATTGTTCTTGAGATCAAAGTTAATCATGCCTTCATGAAATTTGTGCACTTGTTCTTTTGTTAAAACTAGGGTGCCACAGCCACTTGATGTGCTTATGAATCAGTGGCTTGATATGCTCGCTAAATCATTTAGTTTTAGTTTCGGATGTCACTACACCAAAAATGATCTTTAATGGTGTTTATTTTCTCGCTTTATTGGCGTTTCTAAAATGCCAATGATTGCAGTACTGATAAATGGGAGTAATGTTTTATTGGCATTTATATAAATGCCAACTAAAATTGGGTTTTGTTGGCATTTATAATTCAAACGCCAAGAAAAAAGCCCATTTTAATTGGCATTTGCATTGCAAATGCCAACTTTTCCTTTTCTTTTTACAAAAAAAAAATTGACATTACCAAGCCCTAAAATAGCATCCCGACGCCCTGACATTTGTGAGAAAAGGGTGTTGCAGCACCCTAAAATGGCATCACAACGCCTTGACATTTGTGAGAGAAGGATGCTAAAATGGTGATGCCCTGACATTTGTGAGAGGAGAGTGTTGCAGCACCCTACAATGGAATCATAACGCCCTGACGTTTGTGAGAGAAGGGTGCTATAGCACCCTAAAATGGCATCACGACACCCTGATATTTATGAGAGAGGAGAGCTACAATGCCCCTAAAATGGCGTCACAATGCCCTAACATTTGTGGGAGAGGACCACTACTGCAATCTAAAATTGGTGTCACGATGGTTATAGGGCACAGAGACACAACCTTGCCTTATGATGTCTGCCATGCACTGGTTCACTGAGTCCAGCTACTCCAGTATCATTCCCCTGTATCTGCCTAATGTAATTCATAACCCACGAGAATAATGATAGCACAATAAAAGCACTAGCTCCCGAAGTACAAAAACTCGCTACCGTATGCTCAATGACCATGGTGGCTAGCACCAGAATGGAACTAAAGAGGATGAAGAGTGGCATGGCCACTGCCAATCCTAGAAGGGTTGCCAACACCGCAAGACCGGAAAGCAGGAATAACATACACAATCAGATAATATTGCTCCCTTGCTAGATCTGGAAGAAGAAGATGATGAAGAGAAAGTATGAGAGAGAGAGAGATCGAACACGTAAAGAGAACACCTGGATCTCGAAAGAGAAGACAACAAAGAGAGAGAGAGAGGTTGAACGGGTGAGGACAAGGAGAAAAAAGGCAAGAGAAAAGTAAGGAAGAGTTAAAAAGGAGTAAGAGTCATGGATCATTTTTAATGAATGGATAAAATTCATGATCTGTGCCTTACATTAAAAAATATTAAAATTTTTTCTTGGCATTTCCGTAGAAATGCCAACAAAAGTATAACTTTTAGTTGGCGTTTGTGCAGAAACGCCAACTAAAGATCATTTTTTAGTTGGTGTTTGCCAAGAAACGCCAACTATAGTCTTCTCGCCTAATTTTTTATTGGCATATTTTTATCATACGCCAAGTAAAGGTCATACTTTAGTTAGCATTTTCCCAGAAACACTAACTAAAGTCTTCTTGGCTTATTTCTTATTGGCATTTTTTTAACAAACGACAACTATTGAGCACCAATAAAGCTTGTTTCTAACATAGTATGTGTTCCAGGGTTTAGGTAATTGGATAGTCATTTTGTCTCACATAGTTGAACATGTAGATTTGTATTAAGATTTAAATTTTGATTGAGTAACATATGCTAGATGTATGGAAGATTGAATTCTCCCATCAGGATTGCCAAGTTTTGCTGAAGGTCGAAGAGCAAATAGATGGTGTCACATTAAACTATTGTCCTATTAGGATAGACTATTTCTGTAACTTAGTTCTATTTCCTGGACTTTCGGATGGCTTTTTAGTGTCCTATGTCTCATTTTCTAGTTTAAAATTATGGTTCTAGCTTGAGGGGCTTTCACAGTGGCTGCCCTGAATGACAAATTTGGTAATTGTTTGCTACATAATTTTTTTTTAAAGGGAAGGAGTATATATTTTATTTTTAGAGCACATACATTATTAGTTGTAAAATGTTAGTGTGTTTTGATGTGTTTGAATTGAAGTAAGTTGCCTTAATTAATCCTTCACTCTCTCACACACACATTCACACGCACACAACCTTCATTATAGTAGGCACTCTTATACTTTATTTCTTACTTGCCAAGTTTGGATACTTGAAACTAAAAATTGGGGCTATTAGGATTTGAAGTTTGGCATAATAGGTTTTTCCTTGGATTCTGCTCTAAGCAATTTAGTAGCTTAAATTGAAAATTTAATGCCACAAAGAACATAGCATTCTTAGGTTCAGTTGCTGAAGTTTTATCTTGTAGTTTTGTATCATTAGCTTGAATATGCTTCAATGTTTTATAGGTTCAACTAAGGGGAACATTAATATTCTTTTTGTATGGAAGACAATTTTTCCCCAATACATACTAGGATGTTTAGATCACCAAATTTTGAAATTATGTGGTTTATTGACCAAAGAAATTATTACTTTCATCTAATTTCACCCATGGTTTTTTTCTCTTAGTAAAGTATATTTTAGACTTACTAAAACTAATTTTGTAACACCTTGTTTTTATATATTATTTTCCATTTATTATAGCATATCTAATGTTAAATTATAGTATATCTAATGTTCAATTAGATCATTTTAGAAGCTTGAATCATCAAAAGAACCAAATTATGAAAATTAAAAATTTTTGGATTTACTATTCATTTGATATCCATTTTTCTGGTTGAACTTTGAAAAATCATAATTAATTTTAGAAAAATTGTATCAATGTGATTAAAGTCTCTAAAATAGCTAGAAACATGCTCTACATGGTAAAAATTTGAAACTGGAATTTTATTGGGCCAATTCATATAGTATATTGCCCAAATTTTACTATCCCAATGGTCAAAATGGTTTTTCCCAGATTTTGTGGCCTAAATTCAAAAATTCATAACAATTTGCATACTTAACCAAATCTGGTGCTCTTTCACTCATAGGAACCTATTTTGTCTACTTTCCAAGCATGTATAACACTTAGCCATTCTACCTTTTTTCGTCCAAAAAGTGCTTGGATTACTAACTAATGCTTAGATTGGATAGTTCTATGTACAATTTGCAATATAATTTATACGACATATTTACATTCATATATTTTGTCCAAACTAAGTACCAAACATTTGAACATGCTTAGAGGCAACTAATAACATAATAGCTTGACCTCATATATTCATATACAATTTTATACAATTTACAAAGAGACATAAAACAATTAGGAACATTAATCCAAACATCAAGTTTCTTTTCCTTGCTTCTTGCCTCCCTTGGGTCCTTGCCATAACTTGAGCCTATCATGTTAGCATTTAGGTGATGAGATTTTGGAAATCCCAGTAGTTAGTCACATCGTACATATTTATATTATCATGCATACTATAAAACCTCAAAAATATCAAAAAAACTATATCAAGACATAAATTATCACATTGTTTATAAAAATTTCGGCCATATAACAACTTAAAATATAGACATCTCGGGCAATAGCCCTCTCATAAAAATAGCCAAATCCAGTCTCAAACATCATAAAAACAATATGATAAGACAACATTCACAATAACATATAGCAAGATAATAAAATGCAAAAAAATATTCTTACAAAAAAAATTCAAAAAAATATAACTATGCTATCTTTATGAAACCTTAGGCTTTTCTTCTTGATTTCAATCCTTTAAAGGACCTCCTTTAGCTTTTTCTTGGATAAAATATATGTATGTAAATAACCTTAAAAACCAATTAACAAACACTAACTAAATCAACTAGAACCAAGAGTTACTTCATAAAGAACCTTTAAAGCCCTAAAATTCCATTAATTTTACCTTTGAGCTTTTCTAGAATCCAACACATATTCTTTACTAATTTGAACTCAAGGAATCTATTTTTGGCATTAATTTCATAAAAATACAACTTCTCCCTACACTATGGTCTGATCGTAATTCAAAACATGGAAAAGAAGAAGTGGTTTTTTGAAAAATTTGCATCAAAACATACCTAAACTTACTTTTCTTGCAAAATCTCATGCCATCTCTTAAATTTATGGAACAAAAACACTTTCCCTCCCACAAATCATTCCTAGCCAAAACTGGATTAGCAAGAGAAGAGAAAATTTCATCCCAACCAACCCAAACCACTTGGAAAATAGGCTACAAGGCTTAAAAATCAAAAGTGATACACTTACCTATTTTTTTCTTGGATTATCCTTCTCTTTTTCTCCCACAAGTTCTCTCCTTTCTTGCTTTGCACTAGCTCCTCTCTTTCCTTTCTAAGTGCTTGGTCGTGCAAATGAAGGAGGGAGTGATATAATAGGCTTAACCAAAGTTAATTGCATGGTTTAGTCACTTTTTGCAAACTTAACCGTTAAGTTTTGAAAAATTAATATTTAAGCAATCCAATTTTCCCATGTGGCTAACATGTGATGCCAAATGGAGTGGTTAGGTTATCCAAAATATTGAATAATTTTCTTAGTCCAATTATATCATGTACCAGTTACTTTATACTTGAACTAATAAAATTACTTTTTGCAGTATTGAACTACTTTATGGATATAGGATAAAAATAATTTTGTACCTGTGTTCTCTTTACTATCTCATGCCCAAAAATATCTGTCTAGAGTCCATATAATTTTCCTTTCATTTTCCAATTTTTTTTTGGGACTCACTGTGCTTTACTTTTACAATGTAACTTTTATTGCATCCTGTAATTTAATTTCTTCCTAATTAACTCTATTGAGCCTAGTGCACTATTTCATTGGGTTCAATATGTCATAAGCTTAACTCTGACATAAATTTTAATAATTATGAAATTATCCCTGACTGAGGAAAAATGGGATTTTTCATTCTTTTGGGTCCTTTTTGGTAATTTTTCCCATGGACTAAAATGTAAGAAATTCTTTTACTTAGGGACAAAAATGTAATTTTCATATTTTACTTCCCTAACCCGGCAAAAGACCTTTTTGCCCTTTTTTATTTCTACTACTATATGCCAAATTTTATCAAATACTTCTAAATTTCATAATATTCAGAATTTTTATGGATGTTACAAATTACATCTAGCATGAATGATCCATTACATTCATCTCTCTTTATGCTCCTAGATTGAGTAAAACTAGGGGACTGTATATTGTAAAATTATAAGGTAATGAGGAGGTTCTTTTTGTTAGTTTTTACCGTAAGTCTATTGAGCAATTGACATTTTGTTTACAAGTATAGTTAAATAACTTAGTCTAAATACCTTTGGTTTGCTTCAATGCCTTGTGTAGCTTTTTAGCAATTTACTCAATGCTTTGTAGTTAATCATTATGAAACTTTTCTTTCTTTTTAGTGAATGCAAAATTGACGAGACTTTTCTTACTTTGTTGTGGAGAAAAAAAAAAGGAAAAGAACTTGCACCTTGTCAAGCCATATGCGTTATGCTTCTTTTAGGAATGGTTTACAACATGTTAATATGCTAATGTAGAATTAATGGTGAACTGCATGTCATGTTATAGTAATTGTAATAACTTGTGGTGCAGTGATAATACTAAATTTTTATACATTTAACCCTTTATATTTAGTATTTTTAATAAAGAAATGTGGCTAAAATGGTTTTAATTGAATAATATTTGAAATTAAGAGTCAATTTTCGTGCTTGGCCATTAAATGACACCAAATTAGGATTGTAGTTCTTCTTTGTAATTATTTATTTGGTCACTAAGTGCAGTCAATTGAAAATTATAGATTTATACTTGTTGTAATGCTCTTAATTTTAGATGAATTATGTCACACCTTGTTTTAGGAACCATTTTCCCTTCATTTTATATGTCTTAGATTCCATTGGAATGCATTTGGAAGCCAAAATAGACCAAAATTAAAATTTGACCAAAAATCCTTATGGGTATTATTCATTTGGTAACCCATGATTTTTTTTCAAATTTTTAAAATTCATAACTAATTTTACAAAAATTATTTTGAGGTAGTTTAGTTTTTTACTTAAAGCTCTTAAAGTCCTCTACATAGAAAAAATATCCAACTGGAAATTCATTAAACCAAATAGTATAGTTTATTGGTCAAATTTTGTTGTTCATTTGGTTAACAAATTTTCCAGATTTTGACCATTTTTCTTTAAAATTCCATAACTTAAGTCTTACTTTGCAAAATATGGTCAAATTGGTCTTAAATAAAAGCTTAGAACTTCTTTTTCATAATATCATCAATTATTCATCACAATTCATAATTCCCCTAAACAATTTTCTTTACAACATACTTTTTCACATTAATGATGTCAAATACATTATAAAACATGTCATTAATGATAACTTAAGATACATAAGTTCCTAATACTTTTCCAAAATAACATTGTAACAATAATTCTAGCCTTTCATTGCTTCAACTCTTTTCCTTTCTCCTTTATATGACTTAGACCTATTCATTGTTAGAGATTATAAGTAGTGAGATTTGGATAAATCTCAATAGCATCATTATCATATTTTAACATAATACTTCCTTCATTCCTTAATATAAGAGACATTTGGGAGACTTTTTTTGTTCCAAAAATATAAGGGACAAAGGGGGGTTATTTGGTGTATTTAATATTTTTTCTAAAAATGCCCCTAATGAAGATTGAAAGATATAGGAATAAGTCAATACAATTCATTATTATTAATTGCATGATGTAAAAGTATTTAATATTAAATAAGGGCTTTTTTGGAAATTATTTTGCATTTATGATAAATTTAATGATTCTAATGGCTTTTCTTAGTCTGTAAGATTTATTTTTTATTCATTATATTAAGGAACGAAGGTAGTATTATTTAAGTAATTGACATAAAAACAAGTTTTCACTAAGTTACCATAACATTTTAGGATCAAAGTATATTCTCATCATGTTCATACATGTTCTTCAACATTCAAATGTATTCATGCATGTTCATGCTATGTTCTAAGCAAAATCATGATTTCCAAACATAAATACTTTCAAAATACTAAAACACGTTTTTCATAATCATAACAACATAAAATTAAATCAAACCAATTACTTAAAAGTACAACACAAGAATAGAAAAAGATGCTACCTGGGCAACAATATGCAAAAAATGATATTTGTAGGCAATTACTTTTATCTTTTGTAGGTGGTTCCAAACTGCCTTGTAATTGTAACATTGGCATTTTCAGGGCTATGTTCAAAAGAAAATGCTCATTGTTAAGGCAACATTTAGAGAAAGATTCAATGCCTCTATAAGGAAAGAATATGATGATTGAAAGGAATGAATTATGAATTTAAAGGAATTTAAGGATTGTGGTAGGCCATTAGGGATTTGTGAAACTTTGAAATAGTTGATTAATAAGCTTAGTATAAAATCTAGCTATATAATGAAATTTGTTGGCCAAAAGATCTCACAAGAAAGTATAATAGAAATCCTCCATGAGTTGCCAAAGTGAGATAAAAGGGAGGTGGCTCTTGGGACTATGAAACCTAATTGAGCAAGAATAGATAAAATCCTCCATAAACTGAGGCAAGACAAAAGGGAGGTGGCTCTTAAGGATACAAAACCCAACTGGGATAGCAAAAGACTATTGAAAGATTGAGAGGTTCCCTTAAGTTGGCAAACCACTAAATAACCTTGGTAAGGTAGCTAAGGAAGTTATGAATGGAAAGCAAATGGAATAACAATGTTCATAAGTAAAAAGTAAGTAACCACTGCCTTGATATCCTAACCTAAAGTTTCCAAAGGCCCATAATGATGTAAGCAAAGTACAAGGTCTAAGGATGTGCTTAAGCATAAAGGCAAAGTAATAGGCTAGACTTCTAAGTTAGGAGAGGCTAGAGGGAAAGGATGTTCTCCCTTAGAATCAATAGCAGTGGTGTAAGCCCCTGAATAATGAAGCAGCATAAGAATGAGAAATATGTAAGAAGTAAGAATAGAAAGATTATGATGTGTCTTGGTTGAATGAGTTGAAAGCAGGAATGGAAAACATACCACACATGAAATATTGAATGAATTTCACATGTTTGGTCCATAAAAGAAATTAATTTTCCTTATAGTCCTTAAAAGAAATCACGTTTGGTCTATAATTGGAATAAATTACAAATTTGGTTCTTAACTATAATTAATTTCAGAAATTGTAGAAAAATAATATATATATCAAAATGGACCTCATGACATGTTATACCTATTAGAATAATGTATTGAGCGTAAAAGAATCAATTTGAATGGATACGGACTACAGAATGTAGTAGAATTAAACAACAAAAAGAAAGTAATGTGGGCCTCACGAATATGCAAAAAGTAAAAAGAAAAGTACATGGGCCCCACAAAAAATATAATTTGAGATAGTAATTAAGTTAAATACAGATCACAAACTAGTTTAATATTGTGTACATAAATGAATAAACAATATTAGAAAATACTGTAAAAGTACCAATAAACTGTCCAGATATAAAGTAACTAATACAAGATATATCTAGATCAGGAAAAATATATTGTATACAAGATACATTGATATAGATCTATGAGGCATTCAAAGGATCCATAGCTACTCATGGAAAGAGCTCATTTACCTTGATATATTGGTTATATCTCTAAGGCCTAATCCAAGAATAAGCATGGTGTTTTCAAGTCTCAATCAAAGTTCAAATGAATTAATCCACAAAAAACCATGTGCTTTGAAGACTTAGTTTTGGAGAGCCTATAGACAAAAGAGTTATTCAAGAGCTTACAAGAGCAATTTGGAGCCTATGTTATCACAATGAAGGCCCAAAGATTTAATATGCACATGAAGTCCAATGAAGTCTTAACAGTTCATATTCAAGCCCAAATGCAAGCTCTTGTTGCCCATGGAATTAATGTGACTTGAACAGTATTTTGCGTTCATTAATTAGTTATTTAATTGTATTTTGTTTTCTTGGGCAAAACTTGAATTATTTAAATAAGCCCATTTGTTGAGTCTTTATTGGGTTCCTGATCGTATTTCAAGGGCCCAAATAGTGTTTTAAGAGTCTTAGGTCTATTATGACTACTTGGTCCTCAAATAGATCATATATAAGGTATGTTTTTGAGTCAAAAATGTCACTTTCTTTGTGGCTTTCAAAAAGTGACATTTTGCACTTAATTTCCATATTTATTTTGCATCATCTAGCATCTTCTAGGATGTTCTTGCTTGATTAGTAAGTTGGAATGTTTTAAAGTGTCTTAGTTTCCAAATAAGTGAGATTCTTGCAATCTCATAAAATTTAGTCTTAGAATTTAAGTAATTTCCTATTATTTGGAATTCCTTAGCTTCAAGAATAATTAGTTGCCTATTTTATGAGATCCTTTAATCATTCTAGAAGGTTCTAGGGGTCATTAGAAATAGATGTATTTAGACATGCGTTTTTGAACAAGTTTAATAAGAATTATTTTCCTTCAATTCTCTTGTATGAGAATTATCTAAATTTATGTTCTCTTCAAAACTCGTGACCTACCAATTGGAGTGATCAATCAAGTGGGCATCATTGTTAGAGCTTAGGGACAAATTTTCTTGGTTCTAGCATGTGATCATCTTCTTGTCTTTGTTCGTGAATATTCATTTCTGCTGTATTTACTGATTTGTTTAGTCATCCACTAAGAGGGCCATATCACACATGTTCCCTGCTTATTGGCCAAATTTTTGGCACATGTTATAAAGAATATTTTAATATTTAGAAAGCTTTAGAAAGCCAATTTTAACAAGGAATTAATATTAGCCATACAACTCAATGGACACTTGGCAAGTTTGAGAACAAGTTTTGAAGTCTTTATATACTCCCTTTGGCCAACCTTGAGAGAGAAAAGAGAGAAGAGTGAGCTAAAAAATTAAGCCAAGAGAGGGAGAAATGTGAGAAAGAAGGAGAAGAAAGAAGAAGAGTATTCAAAGCTTAAGGTAAGTTTTCTTTCTAATCTTCTAGGTTTATGATTCAAGTTAGTTTACATGGGTTAAGGTTAGTTTGAATAAGTTCTTTTCACAAGGTTAATTTCAGCCAAAGCTAGGGTAAGGGTAAGGAATGATGATTTCAGGAAACTAAGCCAAGGGAAAGCATGTATTTGATGTAAGAAAGCATGATTACATGAGTTTTACGGATGGAATCATAAAATTCCTTTCCTTGCTCTTCCAAGCTTATGTTTCAACCAAGTGAAAGGAGGAAGAAGGAGTTAGAATTTCATGAATCCAATGGTAGAAATGGATTCCTCATGCAAAAATTAGTAAAGAGCAAGTTAGGTTTTTAAGAGAAAGTAAAGTAAATGATATATGAAATTTTAGGGTTTAAGTGATTCTTTAAGAAGTGGCTCATGGAATTACATGATTTAGCATAGTTATATTTTTGTTTATAGACTTGGGAAGTTACAAGAGAGTTATTAGGAAGAGATTTAAGCAAGAGGAAGTCAAGCTTGAAGTAAAAAAGTTAAAGCTTTTAGGTAATAACTTGCCTTACCTTTATGTTATTGCACAATAATGTTTATGCATGTTTTATGTTATGATAATGTTGTCATGTTGTTACTATGATTGTTTTCTTAACTAGCTGGCTATTTATTTGATAAACGATAACCCCAGGAAGTCCTGCTTGTTGCTAAATTAACCAACATGATATTTTTTAATGTTTAATGATATTGTGCAATGTTCATGATATTTTTCATGTTATGTGATGATGTGATTGCATATGCAAATTTACTATTGAGATGTCTAATCTCATCCTCCCAAGTTCTAACCATGCTAGGTAATGCAAAGCAAAGAATGGAGGCTAAGGAGAAAGTGATGAAAAGCAAATTAATGATTATGTTATAATGTTAATGATGAAGCATGCTTGTAAATTATGATATGATTTATGAAATTCATGTATTATGATCCTATATGATATATAGAAAAGCATGCTAGATGATGTTAAGTGATGAAATGAAGTTAAGGATTGAAAGTCATGTATGTTTCCTTTATTTGGGAATTTATGACATGTTAATGTGTAGAAATGTTTAAGCATCTTATATTAAAGGGAATGAGCTAAATATAGTTCCTCCAATTAGAAGACATGTTAACTTTAAGCCAAGATAGATTTTGTGTTTGGCTAAATAAGAATAAGGGTAAAAAATTGAAAAATTATAGGAAAACTATATTTTTACTACAAATACTGTTTACTTTGAATGACTGTATAAAATTATGCACTGCTCCAAAAATTCAGCTAGTTGCATTATGAAAAAAGCTATGGCTTATGAGCAAAATAGCACTAGTTTGAATTCAATTGGAATTTTGTAGTGTGAGTTATGTATGTTTTCTCAAAATTGTTATAGTAAAGATTATATTCAACCCTTCACAATTTATAATAGTATTCTGTCCAGTGTGCTTAGAAAGTAGACACGCAAAGCTTTATAACAATACAAAGATTTCACAAAAAAGCTCCTTATTTTATAAGTTATGAATTTTTAAAGTTATAGTTCATAAATTAGACAAAATTTGGAAGCTAAAAAAGAACAATAAAATTGGACAAATAAATTGAACTAATTGGTGCGTCCAAATTTTAATTTCATTTTTTTTCCAGGATATTCAATATGTGAATAATTTTTAGAGACTTGAACTACAGTAAAAAAAATTTTGTAGATTTAGTTACGATTTTCCAAAATTTGCTACACAATATTATGAACAATGCACAAAAATAGAAATCTTATGGTTTGAGTTTCTAATTGGTTCAAGATTTCATAAGTCTCTTTACTGCATATAAATGAGGCAGTATTCATGAAAAAGGTATCCAAATATGGGATATGACACTATTCAAGTGCCAACAAAAAAGAGATCATTTTTATTAGCAGTTAAAGGGGACTTTTGTAGGTAGTTATCTAAACAATCGCCTACAAAAGAGGACTTTTGTAGGTAGTTATTTTAAACAACTACCTACAAAAGTCTTATTTTTATAGGCAATTTTTTAGATAATCGCCTGCAAAGGGTCTCAATTTTTTTTAAAAAATGAAAAAAAAAATATTTTCCTAAGCATAGCCAAAGGAGATGTAGAGAAGACAAGAACATGGTACAAAATTAAGTGCAATATGGATTCATTCTAAGGTTGGTATATTATAACTCTTCAAATACAAGACAAACAAAACCACTATGGTTCAACATTCAGCCAAAAAAATTACAACATATAGTCATCCTAACTAGCATATACTACAACTTGTGAATAAATGGTTCAGAAACCTCGTCTTTTTGCTGCATTTTGCAAGTTCCTTCCCTTTGATTAGATAATGATCCATCAAGCTAATAAAATACATTGCAGAAATAGCACACCTATAAAATTGGGCAAAACAACATTAAACACCACATAAAGAAGTATATTTCAATGTTAAACGAAAATTAAACATAAATATATGAATCTTTTGATATAGCATAAGGAAAGAAAGAAAGAAATTAGTTGATACCTAGAAGAGGGGAGGAGCTTGACCAGATCGATCAAGAGATTAGACCAACAACGACAAGATCAGACTAGTAGCAACAAGATTAGATTGGACCAACCATGATGAGATCAAAGGAACCCATGGAAGTGTGAACAAGATTGGACTAGAATGAACCTTAAAGTGTGAACCACGACTAGCAACATCTCAGCCTCTCTTGTGCCAAAACCTCCTCCGCCGGAATCCATTACCTCAAATCCATTCAATTATATCTTTTTTTGGTCAATTTTCTAAACTTGCCAAAAATGTCCAATTATTCTATTCTCTTCCTTTTTGGACTTACAATTTTCTATTATTAACCATTGATGGCCCAATTTCCTTAGTTTTGCATTTTAATCCTTTTTTTTTTTGGACTTAGACTTTTCTATTATTGACCATTGATAGCACAATTTCCTTAGTTATGCATTTTAATCCTAATAAATTATTTCTTAAGCCAATTCCTTTCCCTTTGAATTTTTCTATTTAAATATGGCCCAATAATATAAATTAATGCCCTAAAAAATGTTCTAGGGTCTATTTACTAAATTAATACCAAAAAAAATATTTACCGTTAAGGACTCACATATTTACACTTAAGTACCAAAAGTTTTTCAATTATTACCAAATAGGACCCAATTTGTGTAATATATTATCAACATCCTAACATTTCATTATCCTAAAAATCAAGTATTACCTCATATAATTTATATTCATACCCTTAATCAATCAGAAATCAAAGATAACAATTCATCAAATATAAATAGAAAGCTTCAAGATATTTATCCCTATTTTTAATTGTCAAAATTAAGCTTCATTCGATAAGAATAATCAAGTTCAATTTGATAAATCAAGGCTTGTACTACTAATATGAGGATTTTCTAATTAAATAAAAATAAAAACAATTCCACTCATTCTCTCTTCTATTCCACTACCATTTTTATTTTCTTTTTCATTTTCTTTTTATTTCCCTTGTCTTTTCTACCTTGCCTCTTATTAAATGGACCTTGGTTTTTATTTTTGGCCTATGGGTATTCTCGGAAGAATGCAGTCTTCTTTTTCCTATTTTATTTTCCATTTACTTATTGTTCCATTTTGCAAATTCTCTCTCCATTTCTTCTAACATATAGTGTCACATTCTCTATCTTTTCTTGGCCATTGGATTGCCTTTTTATTTTACATAAAGGGCCTATTTTAATTTCCCACATATACATTTAATTATGTGACATTTTCTAGTGATAATATCTTCTTCTTTTAGGGGATAAGTCTTAAAGAAAGGACCTTTGGAATTCAAGCATAGGCATCTAAGGAAAACCTAGTAAAGACAAATCTTACTATTTTCTCTTTTTCTTATTTGTCTTTTATTTCATTAGCTCTCCAATTTTTCATTTCTTCTCATTGGCCCAAAACTATTTTGCCCTTCCTCTATTCCTAGCCCTTCATTCTTTCTATCTAATCTCCACTATCCACTGTGTTAGGTCTGCTAGCTTCCCAAGAGGAGGGATGAATTGCGAAGATTGAAAATTTTCTGCAAAAGAGAGCAATGAAAGCAAAAGTGACAGAAAAATAAAGTATAAAATATAACAAAGTAGAAAGCAAGGTAAGGGAAGAGAAGATACAAATATTTATCCTGATTCGGTCTCTTTCTCTTGACTTATATCCAGTTCTCAAGCTACCACTTGAGATTTTCCACTATCTTGCAAGAATTCGGTGGGCTCCTTGTAATGCCACAATACAACCCTATGCTCTGTTCCAAGAGCTTACAATTTCTCTCTTTGCACTCTAGCTAAGTGCTTCCTAAATCCCTTGTGAAATCCCCTCATAAGAATATCTTTCTTCCAGAAGAAGATAAGATAGTTTACAACAGAATAGACTCTCTAATTTAGAGTATATATGACAATTGATACAAAATATGAAGTTTGTGAGAGTATAAGGCTTTGTCTAAAGAATTTAACAGAGTTTTAGTATATACAACGTATAATTGTTACCCACACCTTCAAATAAAGTTCTATTTATAGATTTATGTCTTAACTATACATTAGAGACAAGATCTAGCTATTAGAGACGTTACCTAATAGTTACTCTGCAAAACTATCCGTTCACCAATCACATTTAATGCGTCTTACATCCCAAGTTCGAGTTTTGGGGTGTCAACAGATGAATTTCGTAGAGACCATAAGTTAAAGACTTTAACATTGAACTTCGAAGTTCGTCTATTCTAAAGCAAAATTCAAATTTTCATCTTTGACAAATATTTCCCATGTTAGAACATACGAATTTTCAAGTTTAAAGTTCTTCTAATAAGTGTGAATAATTATTCCATATTACTACAATGCCTTCGAAGTTCAAATTTTGGTGCCCAAAATTCATCTGTCAGTGAACGACTTAATATGGTACAAAAGCTCTTCTTTTCGAAATTCAAATTTTCAAAGACCAAAGTTCATCTGTCAGAGAGACTTCTTTCCGACTTATTTCAAAGTTTGAATTTTTGAAGACCAAAGTTCGTCTATCAGAGGAACACCTGAGCAGACTTACGCAACATCTTTCCAAAGTTCAAATTTGCAAAGTTAAAGTTTGTCTGATATAGGACTAACTTGGAACTTATTTTAAACTTCACTTTCAGATGAACTTTGAGATATCTTCAAATGAATTTTTCATTTTTCACAAATTATACTTGACTTGAAATTCAAATTTTCACAGGCTGAAATTCGTTTGTCAGAGATAACAACTTTGTAAGTTTGAATTTTAGCTATCAAAGTTCAAAATTTCAAGGTAACATGAATTTTAAAGCTTCAAAATTCATCTGTTAGTGAGTATTTTCCAAATATATCATAAGTTAACAAAGGATTTGTTGAAAAACACATTTTAAAAAATATTTGGTGAAAGATTAAAGCCTTTTACTCTTGTGATTACTGTGATAAATCCTACAACTTAATTTTGTGCTCATTTCTTTCTGGATTAACTGGAGATTTCTTGTGCTCCTTTGATATCTTCCTTCCAAGCTCCAATTTGTTTGGAATTATCAAAAATACTTGATTCAACATTCTCCCCCTTTTTGATGATGATAAAACAACTTGTAAACTGGATTAGTACTTGAGTTTGCTTCTAAGAGCTCCCCCTCAACATATGCATTAAAATTCGAAGATAAGTGCAACATATACTCAATAGATCAAAGGAAAATAGAGAATCTCATTTAATCAATTCATTTAAAGTTTCAGTATAAGCATATGACATTGCAAACACAAGAATTTAGGACAAGATAGTCATTCAATACACAAGAAATACAAAAAACATAAACAGAAATACAAGAAAGACCAAGCAATCCTAAGATATAATCACTTCATCTTGGGCTTGGATTTCATGCTGTAGGTCTTACCAAATGATTCTGCAGCAGTCTTCCCTCTAGACTCCCTAGTTTGCATAGATGTCTTCTCCCTCTTTTTGACATCATCAGAAACTTGAACATGTATGGCCGGAGGAGGTACCTAGGATACTGGAATGGCATGAACAGGTACAGAGACAAAAGGCAAATCAAGATCAATCTAAGGAAGAGGTTCAATAGCTTTAGAGCTCTCTACCTCATCATCAGTGTCATCAAGAAGTTCTTGGATTGCCTTCTTAGTAAGAGCCAATTGAGCTCTTCTTTCTTCTGTGAGACCATATGCTAAAAGAAGTGAAGGTTCAAGAGCAGAAAGAGGAAACATCTCTTCAAGTCTCAGTCTTTGAGCTTGCATAATAGCATCATGTGCAATAGCTGCAAGATCCACGTAAGGCACAAGGCTTCTCTCCTCATTCAGAGCAGCTTGGATAAAAGGTTCAATAATGATGGCTGCTACAAGGCTCTTCATTTGCTCAGATTCTTGAGTAGAAAGAATTGAATCCTGAGCATCTTCAACAATAAGCTCATGGGAGCTTGCTTCATGAGCAGCCTCTTCCTCCATGCCATAGTGTAAGGGTAGACCAGGGCTTGCCTCATTTCTAGAGGCCTGTGGAGTGGCCAAGTTCCAGTAACCTCAATAGCAGCATGTTTATCATCATCTCGTTCAGGAGAGGCTGGCTCAAATGGGCTAGAAGGTTTAGGAGTAGGAGACCTGACAGGCTCAGAGGATACTGGCTGAAGTGGAACTGATGTGGATGGAAAAGCACTCCTGATGTCTTCATATGTATCAACAACCACTTTCATATTCTTTGCCAACTGAAAAAATTTGATCTTGCATATGAGCAAACTTAGAATTTTGCCCAACTCTGATGCTCAACATGAGTACAAATAGGCTATCATACAACTCAGTGATCTTTGTTGGCTTAGCCCAGGTGGAAGGAGTGGATGGCACAGGTGTTTTATTAGGCTGAGATAGAGGAGAAATAGGTTAAGAAGGCTGAGGTGTAGACTGTTAGGGTGGAGCAGCCTCAGAAGTTCCTACTTGCTAATATGAGCCACCTTTATCAAAGAATAGATCTTCTGACTTTCCAGCTCCTTTTTGAATCCATCTGCCATCTTTCCTTTCAATGCCCATCCTTTGCAATTCTTCTTCTTTAAATACTTCAGTAGGCTTGCCTTTTCCTTTCTCTAGATGTTGAATTCTGGCATACTGAAGAATTTTGGAGATGATTGAGGCATAAGGCAAAGTATAGTCTCTCCTCAGATCTCTTGCTTAGATCATGAGTCGAAGGATGATGCGTCCCATATTAATCAATTTTCCATGTATGATGACAGTCATCATATGTGCTTCAGCCCTTATGATCAGATTGAAGCTTCCCCCTTTGTTGAATATAATCCTAGACACAATGTAGTGTAGGATTTTAACTTAAGCACTAAGATCAGTGGGCTTTAGCAAACTCAAAGGAGGCCTATTTTCACACCTTCTGAACAGAGTATTGAGCACTGTCCTTTCTTTGTAATTCAAGAAAGTGCCACCTTTCTCATCTGTAGCTTTATCCTCATCCATGTACTTTGAGGTGGTGATGTCAATTTTCAACCCATCTTACCTGGGGATTTCCAACACCTCATTGAAGGTCTCATTGGTCAACCAGATGGTTCTAAACTTAGATTTGCCCCCCATTTTTCTTTCTTGTTGTTGTACCTCAGGGCAGCATAGCAAGTTTTGACAACCTCATCATCATATCTTTCAATAATTTCTAATAGGTTTTTGTATCTAATCATCCATAGCCCAGCATCAAAACTGTTAGAAATAAAGAATTCTTCCATATTTGTATAGTGAGGCTTTATTACCTTCTTGCTGATAAATTTGGTAGTATATTCTCTCAGAATATGTGCATTGCTCCATTACAGCATTGTGGTTAACTGGTATTCTCCTGACTCAGTGCTGAAGGAGAAAGAAGAATCAAGAGAAATATGAGGAATAGAAGCAGCAGCAACAGTTTTCTTCGAATCTGCCTTGGAAGTTATTTTCTGTTTCTTGGAAGGAGTTCCCTTGCTAGATTCACCCTTCCTTTTATGAGTTTCACCTTCCTTGGAGGCGTCTTGAGACTTGACTGCTCTTTTTGGCCTTGACTCCCCTTTCCCCACTTCAGGATTCTTAACTCTTGCCATTCTAGTAGAAGAATGTTGCAGAAAGATACAGAGAATGGGTTTAAAAGATGTGAAAAGAAGTTTAATCGGTGGGAAAAGAGGATTTGTGAACATAATTAATGGGAATTTAAGAGAGGATCTGAACAAACTTGAGAGAGAGACAAATAGGGTTGCGTCTATTCAGAGGAAGACCTTTGGTTTTAATGTCTATAACCGTTCAACAGGCAAATTTTGAGGGGCCAAAATTTGAACTTTGAGCAATTACAAGTTAACCCACAAGCAAAGGCTTAGTGACAGATGAATTTTCATCTTGAAGTTCATCTGACAGAAGCTAAGTTCAGAGAACAAGAAGCAATAGATGAACTTTGAATCATCAAAGTTTAAATTTCACAATTTCAAGCATTTAAGCAAACATGAACCAGACAAGCAACAAATGAATTTTACTTATGAAAGGTCATCTTACAGAGACTTAATCATGAAAGCATGTTTCATCAGACGAATTTAGAAATTAAAAGTTTGAATTTCAAAGTTTTGTAACTAGTTTTTTAAATTCATATTTTGAGATATGGAAATTCTCATAGAAAGCATTTTGAGCAAAGTCATCATTCAAATTATATTTTGGAAATTCGAATTTCGAATGTCTAATAGATGAACTTTGAGGGTTATGAAAGTACTGTACCAGTGTGTAAGCTATTGAAATTCGTCTGATGAGCATCTAAGTTCAAATATTGAGCATGATAATTCATTCAAAAACACAATTCAACATGGAAATTTGTCTGATAACCTTTTAAAATGTGAATTTCAAATTTCTAAACTTACAAATATGCCCTAAAGGATTGAATTTCCAGCTTCCTTCAGCATCTTTTGATTATGCACGTTTGATTCTCCAGTATATAGATTTGTTATCATTTAAACTCGTGTGAAGCACATGCAAAACATCTTAAACACACTCCAATGCTAAAGTTAGCATTAATTCAATATCAGATACATTAAATATATAGATAAAATCTTACTTACTGTTCTTTGGAATTTACCATTCCCAATTCTCTTCTGATTTTGCAGTATCTATCTTTTGTAAGAGGCTTAGTCAGAATGTCTACAATTTGATCTTCAGTAGGGATGTATTCCAGCTTAACGTCTCCTTTTAATACATGATCCCTAATGAAGTGATACCTTACTTCAATGTACTTTGTCCTTAAATGTATGACAGGATTCTTTATGATGTTGATAGCACTTTGGTTATCACACTTTATTGGTATCTCCTTCATCTCAATCTCAAGATCTTCAAGTTGCTGCTTCATCCAAAGGACTTGGGCAAAACAGCTGCCATCTATAACATACTCAGCTTCTGCTATGGAGAGAGCCACACTTTCTACTTCTTGCTAAACCATTAAACCAGAGATCCATCAAGGAACTGACACATTCCACTTGTGCTTTTTCTGATTTAGAGTATATATGACAGTTAAAGTACAAAATATAAAGTGTGTTAGGGTAGAAAGCTTTGTCTAAAGAATTTGATAGAGTTTCAGCATATACAACGTATGATTGTTACCCACATCTTCAAATGAAGTTCTATTTATAGACTTATATCTTAACTATATGTTAGAGAAAAGATCTAGCCGTTAGAGACATTACCTAACGGTTACTCTGCAAAACAATCTGTTCACCAACAGCATTAAATGTGTCTGACATCCAAAGTTAGAATTTTGGGGTGTCAACAAATGAATTTCGCAGAGACCATAAGTTAAAGACTTTAACATTGAACTTTAAAGTTCATCTGTTCTAAAGCAAAATTCGAATTTTCATCTTTGACAAATATTTCTCATGTTGGAACATACAAATTTTCAAGTTTAAAGTTCTTCTGATAAGTGTAAATAGTTGTTCCATATTACTACGGTGCCTTCGAAGTTCAAATTTTGGTGCCCAAAATTCATTTGTCAGTGAGCAACTCAATATAGTACAAAAGCTCTTCTTTTCGAAATTCAAATTTTCAAAGACCAAAGTTCATCTATCTGAGAGACTTCTTTCAAACTTATTTCAAAGTTCAAATTTCTAAAGACCAAGTTCATCTGTCAAAGGAACACCTGAGCAGACTTATGCATCATCTTTCTAAAGTTCAAATTTTGAAAGTTAATGTTTGTCTGTCAGAGGACTAACTTGGAACTTATTTTAAATTTCACTTTCAGATGAACTTTGACATATCTTCAGACAAATTTTTCATTTTTCATAAGTTATGCTTGACTCGAAATTTGAATTTTCACAGGCTAAAATTTGTCTGTCAGAGGTAGCAACTTTGTAAGTTTGAATTTCAGCTATCAAAGTTCAAATTTTCAAGGCAACATATGAATTTTAAAGCTTCAAAATTCGTCTGTTAGTGAGTATTTTCCAAATATATATCATAGTTAACATAGGATTTCTTAAAAAACAAATTTTAAAAAATATTTGGTGAAAGATCAAAGCCTTTTACTCTTGTGATTATTGTGAAAAATCCTACAACTTAATCTTATACTCATTTCTTTCTGGATGGACTTAAGATTTCTTGTACTCCTTTGATATCTTTCTTCCAAGCTCTAGATGTTTGAAATCATCAAAAACACTTGATTCAACACACTCTCACCCAAGTTAGCTAATCCAAACTTTGATCACTCAACTCTAGTTGGTAAACTCTTTTAATCTAGGCCATTCATCCCTTGACTTGATCCCCAGGAACCCATCCTCAACATTCATCTTTGCAAACACTAACTCTAGGTAATATACCTTTCCTTCCAACATCATTCTCTCATTATCACCTCTCCATTTTCATTCATCCTCCTTCACCTTCTCTTCTCATCTATTTTCTTTCATTTTCCATCATTGTCCTTCATTTTCCCATAACCCCCAAACATATACCTATACCCTTCCACCTTTATTTCCACCATCTTTCCACCACTAAACCTTTATCCAAGCTCTATTGATGGAGACCATCTAGGAAACAAAGCCCAACTTCATGTTTGGAGAAGTAATGTTCCAAAAAATCCTTTAAAACAAATTGGTGGAACAATTACAAAAGCAAGGGCTAACGCTATGAATGAAGCATTGAATGGGCTTATCCAAGACTTACAAGATAAAGAAGTTTTCTACCTTGATGAGATAGAGGCATCTTCCAAGCCCAATAATGTTGAATCAAGTATTTTGATAATTCCAAACCAACCTTCAAGAGCTTTGAAGTAAGTCTGAAAAAAGGTCTCTCTGACATATGAACTTTGCTCTTTCAAAATTCAAATTTTGAATCATATGAACTACTGTGCCTTATAAACCAGCTACGGACAGACGAATTTTGGGGTTCCAAAATTCGAATTTCGAAGGCACTGTAGCAAATTGAAAATAGTGTTCACACTTAACAGAAAAACTTTCTACTTGAAAATTCGTATGTCACAAAGAAGAAACATTTTCTAAATATCAAAATTCGAATTTCACTTCATGACAGACGAACTTCGGGCTTTCAACGTTGAAGCTGTTAACCTTCGGTGTCTGCGAAATTCGTCTGTTGACCAACTGAAATTCGAATTTCAGTATGTCAAAAGCATTAAATGCAGTTGGTTAATGGATAGTTTTTTAGAGTAACCGTTGGATAACTTCCCCAACGGATAGATTTTGTCTCTAACGTATAGTTGAGACCTAAATCTATAAATACAATATCATTTGAAGTTGTGGGTAACGATTTTAACATTGTATATACTGAAACTCTGCCAAATCATCTACTCAGTTTCTTACTCTCTCACTTCAATATTTTGTACTCCAACTTTCATATTTACTCTGTTTAAGAGAGTTTAATCTTTGTAAACAATCTTATCTTCATCTGGAAGATAGATTTTCTTGTGAGGGGATATCACAAGGGATTGGGAAGCACTTTGTATGAGTGCATAGAGTGATTGAGTGAAGCTCTAGAAACAGAGCATCATCTTTGTACTGAGGCATTTGCATGAAGCCCACTAAATTCTTGCAGAATAGTGGAAAATCTCAAGTGGTGACTTGAGAACTGGATGTAGGTCAAGTGGAGAGACCGAACCAGGATAAATATCTGAGTTTACTTCTCTTTACTACAACTTTTCAGTTAATTTACTCATACTCTGTTTTACCCTCTACACTTTGCTTTCTTCACTTTCTTGACATTTTGCAGAAAATTTTCAAGCTTTCCAATTCACCCCCCCTCTTGGGAAGCTAACCTAACTAATAAGTGGTATCAGAGCCCGGATTCTCAATCAAAGAATTTCACAGTCCGGGAATTAAAATGGCTGGCTTTGGAGAAAGCATATTACCAGAAGGCAACAACACAAATAGACCACCTGGCTTCAGTGGAGAACACTATGGGTACTGGAAGATGAGAATGTGGAACACCCTGCAAATTGCTCATGAAGAAACAACTGGAGTCAGGGAAAATAAACTAAATACATGCATAGGAGAATATGAAAGCTTCAGAATGGCTAAAGGAGAGAATGTAAAAGAGCAATAGAAGAGATTCACCCTCATTGTGAATCAACTAAAGAGCCTGGGAAAGGAGTATACTCAAAAAGAAAAAGTAATAAAGATCCTAAGAGCTCTCCCTCTGGAATGGCAACCCAAAGTAACAGCAATAGAGGAAGCCAGAGGAGAATCAATGGCCTCTATCACAGCTCTCTTTGGCAGCCTCGAGGAGTATGAAGGAAAAATAAAGGCACTCAAGGAGGCTGGACAAGACAGAAAGAAGAAAGGTCTTGCTCTCAAAGTTGCTGAGGAAAAAGAAGAAGAATCTGACGATGGAGAGGAACTCGATGAAGAAACTCTGGCTATGATGGTCACAAAATTTGGAAGATTCTACAACAAAAAGAGAAACAAGAAAATCTTCAAGAAAGAAGCAGCTGAAGATAGCAAGAGGGAAACAAAATAGCCTATCACTTGAAATAAATGCAAAAAGCAGGGACATATTAAATGGGATTGTCCACAATTTCTCAAGAAGCAAGAAAAAGAAAAGAAAGCTGCAGACAAAGGCAAGAAGAAAAGAGCTTACATCTAATCAATATGGGGTAACAGCTCAGATGAAGAAGAAGATGATGAAGATGAAATTGCCAACATCTGTCTCATGGCACTTGCCTCTGAAGAAGCTGAAATCCCATGCAGCAGTGATCAAGAAGATGAAGTATATGAATCTGAACCTTCCTATTCTGAATTACTGGATACATTTCATGAGCTGCATGATGAGTTTGTTAAGGTTGCTAAAGAATTAAAGCAAGCTAAGAAAAAGATTAACAAACTAGAATCTCAATGCAACACTTCTAAAATTGCTTCTCTACGTATTACTGAACCTGTTTGCTGTAAATCATGCATTGAACTAAAGCAAACAAATGAATATCTAGTGAAAAGCATGTCTAGGCTTACTAGAGGTAAAGATATGTCATTTGCTTTAATGGGAAGCCAAAGAATATCTAAGGGAAAAGCTGGACTTGGCTATGATCCTTGTGCTGTAAAAGAAAAGATTAGGAAGAAAAATCAGAATGTATACATGAGACATTTTGTGCATGCTGATGGAAATAGAAAGAAAGATCATATGTCACAACACATTGAATCATATAATCAACCAAGGCATGCTAAACAAAAATATTATCTGCATTGTTTTCTTCCTGCTTCTCAATCCAGCAGTCCCTTTACCACCTGTCACTTCTGTAACAAAAAGGGGCATATTTCGAGCTTATGTGCTTTAAAGAAAAATGGACTTGACAGGAAGGTTAAATGGATTCCCAAAGGTACATCTGTATCTAAGGAAAAGACTACTGACATAAAAGGACCCAAACAAATTTGGGTACCTAAAAGGAAAATATGAACTTTGTTTTACAAGTCTGTCTTAAAGCTAGAAAGAACAATAAATAGTATATGGACAGTGCCTGCTCAAGTCACATAACCGTTGATAAGGAGAAATTCATAACCCTTAGAGACAAGAAAAGAGGAAAGGTGACCTTTGGAGATGATCAATATGGCAGAATAGTTGGCATTGGCATTATGGGCAAGAATCCTGAAACATCCATTGAAGAGGTGCTGCTTGTGATTTGTCTCAACCACAATCTGCTGAGTGTGAGCCAAACATGTGACAAAGGAAACTGGGTACTGTTTGACTCAAAATTCTACCTAGTCATCAGAAAAAGTGATCACAAAGTAATCCTCAAAGCTTAAAGGGATAATAACTGCTATACTATTGATCTTGATGAATTTCCTCCATTAGATTATGTTTGCTTGATTAGTCAAGATAATGATAGTTGGTTGTGGCATAGAAGACTAGCTCATGTTAACATGAATCAGCTTTCGAAACTGGTTAAAAATGAATTAGTCTTTGGCCTACCAAAAATCAGTTTTGAAAAGGACAAAGAATGTGATGCATGCCTAAGAGGAAAACAAACTAAATCTTCTTTTAAACCCAAAAACGTAGTCACCACAACTAGACCACTAGAACTACTGCATATGGATTTAATTGGTCCATCTAGGGTAAAAAGTCTTGGTGGAAATCTGTATGTGCTTGTAATTGTGGATGATTACTCTAGATTTACATGGACATTGTTTCTTTCCTCTAAAAGTGCTACCTTTGATGCATTTGTAACCTTAGCCAAGAAAGTGCAAAATGAGAAAGGTATTTCCATTGTGTCTATCAGGTCAGACCATGGAGGAGAGTTTGAGAACTCATATTTCCTGGAGTATTGCAATGAGCATGGAATTGATCACAACTTCTCAGCTCCAAGAACTCCTCAACAAAATGGAGTAGTAGAGAGGAAGAACAGAACAATTGGAGAGATGGCTAGAGCTACGCTGAATGAAAAGGAACTCTCTCAAGTATTCTGGGCTGATGCAGTAAACACAGCAAGCTACATCATAAACAGAGCCTACATCAAACCAATCCTTGGGAAGACTCCTTATGAGCTATACAAAGGAAGAAAGCCAAATCTCTCACATCTCCATGTGTTCGGCTGCAAGTGCTTCATCCACAACAATGAAAAGCAGAATTTGGGTAAGTTTGATGCCAAATTTGATAAAGGTATATTTTTGGGCTATTCTAGTAAGAGTAAAGCATATAGAGTTTTTAATAAAAAGTCTACATTAGTAGAAGAATATGTGCATGTAGTATTCATTGAAAATGAAACTGTTTCCAAACATGTCACTGGTAAGGATGATCTTATTCCAAACTTTAAGAATTTAAATCTTTCTGATGGAAGTAAATTTGAACCTCCAAAGATATCTGAATCTATTAACATAGAGGAAGATATTCAGGAGAAAGATTTTGAAGAAGAAAATAATGAAGAAATATCTCAAGAACTCCCTAGAGCTTAGAGATATCAAAGGAATCATTCTGTTGATCAAGTGATAGGGAATGTTCAAGGAAAAGTTAAAACTAGAAAACAGTTAAGGGATCAAATGATAAACTGTGCTTTTATTTCTCAAATTGAACCTAAATGTACTGAAGAAGCCTTAACAGATAAATACTGGATTTTAGCTATGCAAGATGAATTGAATCATTTGAAAGAAATCAAGTTTCGGATTTAGTGCCAAGACCCAAAAATCATCCTGTCATTGGCACTAAGTGGATTTTTAGAAATAAACTTGATGAATCAGGATCAATTATCAGAAATAAAGCTAGACTGGTTGCTAAAGGATATAATCAAGAAGAAGGTATTGATTTTGAAGAAACATTTGCTCCAGTGGCTAGATTAGAAGCAATCAGAATTCTGTTAGCATATGCATGCATCAAAAATATTTTGTTATATCAAATGGATGTGAAGAGTGCTTTTCTAAATGGATATATCATGGAAGAGGTTTATGTAGACCAACCTCCAGGTTTTGAGGACTCTACAAAACCAAATCATGTTTACAAACTGAAGAAAGCTCTTTACGGTTTAAAACAGGCCCCTAGAGCATGGTATGAAAGACTGAGTAATTTTCTAACTGAAAAGGGGTTCAACAAAGGAAAAGTAGATACAACTTTATTCAATAAGAAAGAGAATAAAGATTTACTTATCGTTCAAATCTATGTTGATGACATTATATTTGGTGCTACTAATGAATCTCTTTGTAAGATTTTTTCTAAGTTAATGCAGGGAGAATACGAAATGTCCATGATGGGTAAACTCAACTTCTTCCTTGGATTGCAAATCAGGCAGTGTGATGATCATATCTTCCTCAACCAATCCAAGTATCTGAAGGAATTGCTAAAGAAGTTTGGAATGGAAAATGCCAAGCCAATGAGAACACCTATGGCTACTACAACAAAACTGGATATGGATGAAAAAGGAAAAATATTTGACATAACCCAGTACAGAAGAATGATTGGATCCCTACTATACCTAACTGCCAGCAGACCTGACATTATGTTTAGTGTTTGTATGTGTACAAGATTCCAGTCATGTCCCAAGGAAACCCATGCAACTACTGTGAAGCGTATCTTCAGATATCTTATTGGAACTTCACAGATGGGTCTTTGGTATCCAAAGGGCAATGGAGAAGATCTCAAAGGATACACTGATGCTGACTTTGCAGGATCCAAAACTGACAGAAAAAGCACAAGTGGAACATGTCAGTTTCTCGGAGGGTCCTTGGTTTCAGGGTTTAGCAAGAAGCAAAACAGTGTGACCTTATCCACAGCAGAGGCTGAGTATGTTGCAGCTGGAAGCTGTTGTGCCCAAATCATATAGATGAAACAGCAACTTGAAGATCTTGAGGTTGAGATGAAGGAAATATCAATCATGTGTGACAACCAAAGTGCCATTAATATCACAAAGAATCTTGTCATGCATTCAAGGACAAAACATATTGAAGTTAGGCACCACTTCATACGGGATCATGTTTTGAAAGGAGAAATCAGACTAGAGTACATCCCAACTGAAGAGCAAGTTGCAGATATCTTGACAAAGCCTCTATCAGAAGATAAACATTGCAAAATCAGGAGAGAATTGGGTATGGTAAATCCCAATGAAATGTAAGTAAATCCGTGTGCAATTCTATTTTTAAATTTTCCCACATTAAATTAATTCTAACTTTAGCATCGGAGTGAATTTAATTTAAGTTGCAGGTGCCCCTCATGAGATTCAATGGCAATAAATCTGAAAAATGGAGCACACCAGAATGGAACAATCAAAAAGTGAAGAAAATGGCAAAAATTCTGAGTTTCTGGATCCATTCTATAAGTTTTTAAAGTTGAAATTTGTATATTAATTGTGTGTTAAACGAATTTCCTTGAAAAACTAAGGTTCTGAATAAGTCAGCATGGTCAACATTCGAATTTGGACGCCTAATAGATGAACTTCAGCCTGTTATACGTTGCAACAGTTCTTGGTGATGCCTCGAAATTCGTCTGTTGGACCATGAAAGTTCGAATTTTCAAAAATAAAAAAATTTCAAAGTTATGTTTGTCCAACATGATGATTATACAAATGATTATTTCTTAATGTACGAATGTTGGAAAACCTTTACAAAGTAAAGAAATTTGAATTTCTGATTTAAAATTCGTCTGTTGAAGCATGCTCTTCATGTTGAATCTTTGAAAGATGAAATTTCATATGCATAATTCATCTGTTGTTTGCTGATTTGATTGCTGTTTGATGTTTGATCTTCAAAATTTGAACTTTGTTGAAACAAAGTTCGTCTGTTCATCTTGTGTTGCATGAACCAAACCTCTGTCAGACGAACTTTCAGAAGAAAATTCGTCTGTCAGTAAGCTTTGCTGAACGGTTTAACTTTTAATTGCTCGAAGATTGAATTTTGACCCCTCAAAATTCATTTGTCAGACGGTTACTTACGTTAAAACTGACATTTTCCACTAAACAGACGCAACCCTACTCTTTTCCTCTCTGAGTCTATTCAAATTTTCTCATCAATACTCTTCAAATCTGACCGTAAATCTTTAACTCTCACCGTTTAAACTGATTTTCGCACCCTATAACCCAAATCTCTACCTCATTCTGAATCATTCATCCACGGAAATGGCAAGAGTAAAGAATCCTGAAGCTGAAAAAGGAGAGGCTCATCCAAAGAGAACGGTCAAATCCCAATATGCCTTAAAGGAGGGCAAAAAATCGAAAAGAAATGCCGAATCAAGCAAGGAAACTCCCTCCAAATGATAGAAAACTACACCAAAGGGTGAATCAAAGAAAGCTGGACCCTCTTCCTCGAAGAAAGTAGAAGCCTTCGGTCCCTGTTCCTGCTGCTGCTGAGACTATTGCTTCCACTTCCTCCTCCAGTAATGAATCTGGAGAATATCAACTCACTACACTGCCATTATGGAGCATTCCACAGATTCAAGAGGAATACTCTACCAAGTTTACCAATAAAAAGGTAATCAAGCCTCATTGTGTGAACTTGGAAGATTTCTTAGTCTCAAACAATTTTGATGCTAGAATATGGATGTTGAGATATAAAAATCTGTTAGAGATATTGGAGAGGTATGATGATGAATTGGTAAAGACATGGTATGCCTCTCTGAAGTACAACAGCAAGAAGAAGAAGTGGGAGGTTAATCTAAGATCAAGGACCATCTGGCTCACAGATGAGACCTCTAATGAAGTGCTGGAAATCCCAGGGCAAGATGGCCTCAAGATTGACATCACTACCTCTGGTTATATGGATGAAGGAGAGACTGCTTATGAAGAAGGTGGCCCCTTTCTGAAATACAAGGAGAGCACAATTCTAAGCACATTATTCAAAAGAAAGGAAAACTGGCCAACCATAAACCTGCTAAAGCCCACAGACCTCAGTGCTCAAGTAAGGATCCTACACTACATAGTGTCTAGGATCATATTCAACAAAAGAGGCAGTTTCAATCTGATCACAAGGGCAGAGGCACATGTCATGGCAGCAATCATGCGTGGAAAGCTCATCAACATGGGACATATCATACTTAAACGCATGATCAAGGCAAGGGATCAAAGGAAAGACTCCACACTCCCCTATACAGCAATCATTTCCAAAATCCTGCAATATGCTAGAATTCAGCACCTTGAGAAAGGGAAAGGTAAACCCACTGAGATCTTAAAGGAGGAGAAACTTCAAAGAATGGGGATTGAGGGAAATGAAGAAAGATGGATTGGGAAGGGAGCTGGAAAATTTGAAGATCTTTTCTTTGTTGAAGGTGCCTCCCAACAGCAAGAAGGTACCTCTGAGGCTCCTGCTAGACATACACCTCAGCCTTCTCTGCCTGTCCCATCTCCATCCAAGCCTACTCACATTCCATCTACTCCCTCCTCTCGTGCCAAGCTAACAAAGATCATCGAGTTGTATGACAGCTTGTCTACACTCATACTTAGCATTAGGGATGAGCAAAATGCCAAATTTGCTCATCTACAAGATCAGATTCATCAGTTGGCAAAGAACATGAAAGTAGTTGCTGATGCCTATGAAGATATTCGGAGTGCAATTCCTACCATATCAGCTCCACCTCAGCCAGGGGTCTCTGTGCCTGTTCAGTCTCCAACTCTTGAGCCTCCAAGCCCCTTTGAGCTAGCCTCTTATGAGCATGATGATATAGATGGTACTAAGCCTGCTGATACAATGAGGACACCAGGTCCTAGTCCACCCTTGGACTATGGATTGGAAGAAGAAGGTCCTCGGGATTCAAGTTCTCATGATCCCATTACTACACATGCTCAAGAGTCAATCTTGTCCCAACAAGAATCTGAGCAAGTAGAAAGACTAGTGGCAGCCATTTCTACTTCATCAATGATGGAGGTTGCCAGCAATGAAGAAAGAAGCATTATGCCTATTATTAATTTGGAAGCTATTGCTCGCAATGCTCTCTTGCAAGCTTAGAGAAGAAGGCTCGAAGAAATGTTCCGTTCTGATGACCCTGCTCCTTCATCTGTCACTGCATACGTCTTTCAGAAGAACAAAGAGTTCAATTGGCTCTTTCCAGACAAGAGATGCAAGAGCTCCTTGAGGTCTCTGATGATGAGGATCTAAGCCCTGAGCCTCATCTGCCTTTTTCTCCTGTGCCCCTCAAAGCTATTCCAGTTTCTCAGATCCCTCCTCCGGCTGATTTTGTTCACCTTCCTGATGATACCAAAAAGGGGGAGAAGAGTAGGCAAACTGGCAAGACTACTGCTGAACCATCTGGAAAGACTTACAGCAAGAAGACCAAGCCAAAGAAGAAGTGATTAGAACTTAAGCTTGAGTCCTCTTGTAGTGTTGTATTATGAGTTTCAGTTGTTTGTTTGTATTCTGTGTTTGTATTTTATGCTTAATTAGTGTATTTTGAAGAACTTTGCATAAATTGATTTCTGTAAAGCAACATTTGGTAAAATGAAAGAATTCCTTGGTTGCAATAATCTGCTCTTAGTATTCTTTGAATCTCTTCACATGATTTACTATATATGATATCTTTTGATATATAATGCATATGTTGAGGGGGAGCTTGTTAAAGCAAACCCAAATACTAATCCAGTTTGCAAGTTGTTTTGTCATCATCAAAAAGGGGGAGATTGTTGAATCAAGTGTTTTGATAATTCCAAACCAATCTTCAAGAGCTTGGAATAAAGATATCAAAGGTGCACAAAAAGCTCAAGTGAAGAAATCCTGGAGAAATCAGTGCAAAGATTCATGTAGGATGTTTAAAAATGTTTTTATTTGAGTAAAAGACTTTGATTTGGTGAAAAGATGTTTTAAAACCTTGATTCTATGTTAAATCATGGAATATTTGAAAAACACCCACCAACAGATGAAGTTTGAAAAGTTAATACTGATCTGTCATCTTGGAAATTCAAACTTTGGCTTTGGAAATTCGAATTTCGTATTGAAACTGAACAAGTATGAAGAGAAGCCTCTCTGACAGATGAATTTTGACTTAATAAAATTCGAATTTTGATAAATGTCTGAAAGGAGCTTTCAGTAACAGACGAACTTTGGGTTTTGGAAATTCGAATTTCAGACAAAATGTAACTTATGAAAACTAAAGAAATTCGTCTGAAATTATGTCAAAGTTCATCTGAAACCAAGTTTGGATTGGATATCAAAATTGCTCACTGACAGACGAACTTTGAATATGAAAATTTGAATTTCAGAAACTAAACTTGTGAGTCTGTTACAATGATATGTTGACATATGAATGACAGTATTTATAAATTCAGATTTTGAAGTAAGTCTGAAAAGAGGTCTCTCTGACAGACGAACTTTGCTCTTTCAAAATTCAAATTTTGAATCATATGAACTACTGTGCCTTATAAACCAGCTACGGACAGACGAATTTTGGGGTTCCAAAATTCGAATTTCGAAGGCACTGTAGCAAATTGAAAATAGTGTTCACACTTAACAGAAAAATTTTCTACTTGAAAATTCTTATATCACAAAGAAGAAACATTTTCTAAATATCAAAATTCAAATTTCACTTCATGACAGACGAACTTCGGGCTTTCAACGTTGAAGCTGTTAACCTTCGGTGTCTGCGAAATTCGTCTGTTGACCAACTGAAATTCGAATTTCAGTATGTCAAAAGCATTAAATGCGGTTGGTTAACGGATAGTTTTTCAGAGTAACCGTTGGATAACTTCCCCAACGGATAGATTTTGTCTCTAACGTATAGTTGAGACCTAAATCTATAAATACAACATCATTTGAAGTTGTGGGTAACGATTTTAACATTGTATATACTGAAACTCTGCCAAATCATCTACTCAAAGTTTCTTACTCTCTCACTTCAATATTTTGTACTCCAACTTTCATATTTACTCTGTTTAAGAGAGTTTAATCTTTGTAAACAATCTTATCTTCATCTGGAAGATAGATTTTCTTGTGAGGGGATATCACAAGGGATTGGGAAGCACTTTGTATGAGTGCATAGAGTGATTGAGTGAAGCTCTAGAAATAGAGCATCATCTTTGTACTGAGGCATTTGCATGAAGCCCACTAAATTCTTGCAGAATAATGGAAAATCTCAAGTGGTGACTTGAGGACTGGACGTAGGTCAAGTGGAAAGACCGAACCAGGATAAATATCTGAGTTTACTTCTCTTCACTGCAACTTTTCAGTTAATTTACTCATACTCTGTTTTACCCTCTACACTTTGCTTTCTTCACTTTCTTGACATTTTGCAAAAAATTTTCAAGCTTCCCAATTCACCCTCCCTCTTGGGAAGCCAGCCTAACTAACAAATAATCCCTCAATAATGGCGTCTTCATATGGAGTAAACAGCATGGTAATTTGTTTACAAGTTCAAGTCCAAGAGAACCAAGCTTCTAATAACCTCACAATTGAATAACTCACTAGCGGATCAATAACACTACTCTTAAACCCAAATCTTTAATGTTTAATTCTTAATGAGCTTTAAATTATTTTATCCTAGTTATTTATTTAAGTCTTTGTTGGATTCCTCATTGTATTTCCAAGGGCCCAAATTAGTATTTTAAGTATCTTAGGTCCATTATGACTACTTGGCTTTCAAGTAGATCATAAATTAAGTATGTTTTTGGGTTAAAAAAGTCATTTTCTTAGTGGCTCTCAAAAAGTGACGTTTTTAAAGTAATTTCCATATTTATTTAGTGCTATCTGGTGCCTTCCAGGATGTTCTTACTTGATTAGCAAGTTGGAATATTCTAGTGTGATTTAGTTACCAAATAAGTGAGATTCTTGCAATCTCATAAGATTTAGTCTCACAATTTACGTAATTTTCCATTATTTGGAGTCCCTCAGCTTTAGGAATAATTAATTGCCTATTTTACAAGTTGAATAAGAATTATTTTTCCCTCAATTCTCTTATGTGAGGATTATCTGAATTTGTGTTCTCTTGAGAACTTGTAACCTATTAACCGAAGTGATCAACCGCGTGGGTGTCATCATTAGAGCTTAGGGAGAAATTTCCTTAGTTCTAGCATGTGATCATCTTCTTGTCTTTGTTCATGAGTATTTGTTTTCGCTGTATTTTGTGGTTTGCTTAGTTATCCACCAAAAGGGCCATATCAGTTGGCATCAGAGTTCAGGTTCGAGTCAAGGGTATTGCATTCTTCTTGTCTCCTTTCCCTTCTTTCACGTCTTCTTCTTGTGTCCTTATATTCGTCCTTTTCCTTATGCCTTCTTAAGTCTAGATTTGTTTTTCCTTTCATCTCCTTTGTGGCATCTTGCTTGTGAGTATCTGTGTTACATGTTTTCATCCTCACCATCTTCTCCTTCCTTCCACCTGTGGCTTTCTTAGTGTTGTTGCTATTTGTTTTTTGTGTTGCTTAAGTCATACTATTCAGTGAAAAAAAATTTCATCCAAAAAAATTGAAAGAAAAAAAGTGGATAGCACATTGAAAAAAAAGTGCTGAAAAAAATAGAAAAAAATTCATATTTGCTACTTTATTTGGTTTCCTATTTTGCAGCATTACTTGACAATCAAGTTTAAGGCTACTACAAGTCATTGGAGGTTACTCTATTGGTAAGATCTTTCCAACTTGCAACTCAAGTCATTTACTTTCCTAAGTTTTATTTCTTAAATGCCACTCTTTTTCCTCTTTCATAACCTTTCTATTTTGTGTTGTTTCCTATTTTGTTCTTTCCATCCATTGTTGTTCTAATTGTGTGTTTCTTTTTGTCAAGGAATCAAGTCATTTACTTAAGTGCCAAGTCATCTACTTGGACCCTTATAATAATGCCCTCCATCCCTTTCTTTCCTAATCCATCTTGTTTCTTATTCTTGTGTTCCAAGTCTTCATTTTGTCCTCCTCGTCTCTTTTGAATTTAATTTTGCTTGTTGACCATATTTGAATTAAAATCTCTTTCTTGATTTATCTCTTAATTGATCACATCACACACACATCTGATTTGGAAAATTGTTTTCTAAGTTTTAAATTGGTGATTGTTTGCTCTTATTTCCTAAACTTTGTTTGGTTTGGTTGCTTGAGTTTTATTGAGAACATTTGCAATTCAGAATTTGCGTGGAAAAAGGAAAGAGTGATTACATGTTTATAAAAGCCAAATTGTGTTATATTTGAGTGATTATTAACATCGATTTGAGAGAAACACATGAGGTGTGTGCTTTGTGAGGTTCTTTCTTGTTTACTTTCTTGTTTCTAAATTTCATGATGTCTGGAGGTAGCGGAGGTATTAGTAGTGGAGAGGAGTTTCCACCAAATCCTAACCTCAAGATAGATGCTATGGCACGACAAATAGACTTGATCTTTCAGAAATTGGAAGACATGGATTAGACTATGAAAGGAAAGAGATGTCAACCACGAATTGTGGAGATAGCAAATACACTTTCTGATACTGAGGATTCTAGTGCTAGAACTAGACTAAATATAAAGAAAGATAATGTCTTGGGGGTATTAAATTGAAAATCCTTTCTTTCCAAGGAGTATATGACCTGAATGCATACTTAGAATGGGAGAGAAAGGTGAAGCATGTATTTGCTTGTGATAACTACTCAAAGGAAAAGAAAGTTTACCCATTATGCAAGCATATGGTGGGATGAACTTTAATCTCCTCGAAGGAGGTATGATGAATGGCTAGTAAATACTTGGGGCGAGATGAAAAGTGTCATGTGAAGACAGTATATCCCTAGTCACTATTATCATGACTTGCACACTAGGTTGCAACGATTGGATCAAGGAAACTAATATGTAGATGAATACTTCAAAGATATAGAGACCGCTTTGATTAAGGCCAACATTAAGGAAGACCCCAAACACATCATGGCTAGATTTGTGAGTAGATTACGAACTGAGATCAAAGACAAAGTGGAGTTGGAGCATTACATTAGTATGGAGGATGTTGTCCAAAGAGCTATCCAAGTAGAAAGGCAACTAAATTCCAAGAAGCTCATCATCCACGTGGAAAGATTCCAAAATGTGGAGCAACTCAAGGCCTAAGGAATATTTAAAGGTTACACGCCTAGCATAAGGCCAAAAGAAGATTTCAAGCCTAAAGATGCCAAGGATAGAGATAAATCTGAATCTAAGAAATTTAATTCTTCTACTTCTAATCCTTCTTCTAATTACTCTTCTAGAGCTCGAGATGTGAATTGTTTCAAGTGCCAAGGCAAAGGACATATTCAATCTCAATGTCCTAATGCTAGAAGAGCCCTTAACATTCAACCAAAATTGGAGGAAAATTCATATCAAAGGGAGCAATTGTTTCATACCAAGTGCATCATTAATGAGAAGGTATGTAGTTTGGTAATCGATAGAGGTAGTTGTATTAATGTAGCAAGTATTTTGTTCATTGATAAATTGAGTCTACCAACTACAAAGCACCCTACTCCCTATAGGCTAAAATGGTTTAATGAAAGTGGTGAGTCCCAAGTTACTAAGAAAGTCTTGATTTCTTTTTCAATTGGAAACTACCATGATCAAGTACTTTGTGATGTTGCTCAAACGAATGCAGGGCATATTTTATTGGGACATCCATGAAAGTATGATCGAAGAGTGATGCACGATGGATATAAGAATCATTATTTTGTACAACATCAAGGAAAGAAATTTGAGCTCAAGCCTTTGAAGCCTATTCAAGCATATGAGGATCAACTAAAAATTCAAAGAGAGTATAGAGAGAAAGAAAAAGAATAGAAAGAACAAGAGAAAGAGAAAAAGAAAATGAGTAGAGTGAAAAAGAAAGAAAAGAATGAAAAAAAAGAAAGAAAAGAAAAGAAAGTGATTAATAATGGAAAAATGAAAGAAAGTTTTCTAATTGAGAGAGGAGAGTTAGAAAGAGCCATTGAGGCCAAATTTGAAATTTATGTACTTCTCTTGAAAGATTATTGTTTAACTAACTCACTTGACCCTAGTTTGCCTTCTAGTGTTATGTCTTTGTTGCAGGAGTTTGGAGAGTTGTTTCCAAAAGAGATCCCTGATGGTTATCACAAATTAGGAGAATTGAACACTAGATTGATTTCATTCCAAGAGCTCCCCTTCCCAATAGACCGACTTATAGGATGAATCCGGAGGAAGCAAAGGAGACACAACATCAAGTGGAGGAACTGATGAAGAAAGGCTTTGTGCGTGACACCTTAGCCCGTGTGCAGTGCCTGTGATTCTTGTCCCTAAAAGGGATGGAAAATAGAGAGTATGCATAGATTGTTCAACCATCAATAAGATTACGGCAAAATATCGTTACCCAATTCCTAGACTTGATGACATGTTAGATGAATTGAATGGAGCTTGTTTGTTTTCTAAAATTGATTTGAGAAGTGGGTAACATCAAATTAGGATGAAAGAGAGGGATTAGTGGAAAATCGCTTTCAAAACAAAATTTGGTTTGTATGAATGGCTTGTGATGCCCTTTGGATTGACAAATACCCCTAGCACTTTTATGAACTTAATGAACCATGTTTTTCGTGCTTTTATAGGGAAGTTTGTAGTTGTGTACTTTGATGATATTTTTAGTTTATAGCAGGAGCCTTGATAACCATGTTGAGCATTTAAGGATTGTCTTTGTGACTTTGAAAAAACACAGGCTTTATGTGAATTTAGAAAAATGCACATTTTGTATGAATTTTGTGGTTTTTTTGGGTTTTGTTGTAGATGCCAATGGGATTACTATGGATGAAGAAAAGATCCAAGATATCAAGGAATGGCCTACACCCAAGAATGCTAACAAGGTGAGATCTTTTCATGGACTTGCTAGTTTCTATAGGAGGTTTGTGAAGGATTTTTCTACCTTAGCCGCACCCTTGAATGAATTGGTGAAAAAGAATGTTATGTTTAAATGGGGTGATTCACAAGGGCATGCATTTAATGTGTTGAAGAATAAATTGACTCATGCACCTGTCTTAGCATTGCCTACCTTTAGTAAAGTGTTTGAAATTCAATGTGATGCTAATGGAATAGGAATAGGTGCTATTCTTATGTAGGAAAACCAGCCAATTGCTTACTTTATTGAGAAATTGAGTAGAGCCGAGTTGAATTATTCCACCTATGATAAAGAGCTATATGCATTAAAGAGAGCTCTTGAAACATGGCAGCACTATCTCCTTCCAAAGGAGTTCATCATCCATAGTTACCATGAGAGCTTAAAGTGGCTTAAATACCAACATAAGCTCAACAAAAGACGTGCAAGGTGGCTAGAATTTATTAAGCAATTTCCATATGTGATCAAGCATAAGAAAGGTAAAGAGAATGTGGTTGCTAGTGCACTTTCTAGAAGGTATACTCTCTTGACTTCTTTTTGCATGCTAGATTGCTAGGATTTTAGATGTTGAAATCTTTGTATGAAATTGATGATGATTTTAAAAAGATTTGGACTTTGTGTGCTTTGCATGGATATAAAGATTTTTATCGTCTTGATGGTTTTCTTTTCAAAGGAAATAGATTGTGTGTGTGCCTAAATGTTCTATTAGGGGTTTGCTTGTGAAGGAAACACATAAAGGTGGTTTGCTGGGTCATTTTGGTGTTGATAAAAGTCTTGATATGTTGAATGAACACTTTTATTGGCCTAATATGAGAAAGGATGTAATAGCTTGTTATGATAGATGTGTCACATGTAGACATGCTAAGTCTAAGGTGTAATCCCATGTTTTATTTTCTCCCTTACATGTCCCTGAACATCCTTGAACTGATATTTCTATGCATTTTGTGCTTGGCTAGCCTAGGTCTTCTAGTGCAAATGATATAATATTTAATGTGGTTGACAAGTTTTTTAAGATGGCACATTTCATTACATGTAGTCAGACTCATGATGCCATGCACATTGCTAACTTGTTTTTTAAATAAATTAAGAGATTGCATGGCTTGCCTAAAACAATTGTGAGTGATCATGATGTAAAATTCTTGTCTCATTTTTGGCATACTTTGTGGAGTAAATTAGGTACTAAATTGTTGTTTTCTAATACTGCACACCCACAAACCAATGGCCAAACTGAGGCAGTTAATAGGACACTTACAACTCTATTAAGGGCTATAATTCAAAAGAATTTGAAGAATTAGGAAAGTTGCTTACTTCATATTGAATTTGCTTACAATAGAGTTGTGCACTCTACTATTTCTTGTTCTCCTTTTGAAATTGTGTATGGTTTTAATCAATTGTCTCCCATTGATATATTGTCATTACCTTGTTCTAAGAAAGCTAATCTAGATGGCAAAAAAAGAGTTGAGATGGTGCAGGAATTACATGCTAAGGTGCCAACATTGAAAGACAGAATACCCAATACGCTAAGGAAGGCAACAAAGGACGAAGATGTGTGATCTTTGAACCTGGTGATTGGATTTGGGTGCATATGTGTAAAGAAAGATTTCCTAATAAAAGGAAATCCAAGTTAGCACCACGTGGACATGGTCCCTTCCAAGTCCTTGAGAGGATTAATGACAATGCATATGAGATTGATATCCCTGGTAAGTATAATGTAAGTGCTACATTTAATGTTAGTGACTTGAGTCCTTATGATGCAGGTGGAGATTCGAGGGCAAATCCTTTCCAGGTGGGGGGAAATGATGGAGACCATCAAGGAAGCAAAGCCTAACTTCATGCTTGGAGAAGTAATATTCCAAAAGACCCTTTGAAACACATTGGTGGACCAATTACAAAAGTAAGGCCCAAAGCTATGAAGGAAGCATTGAATGGGCTTATCCAAGACTTGCAAGATAAAGAAGTTTTCTACCTTGATGAGATATAGGCATCTTCCAAGCCTAATAATCCCTCAATAATGGAGTCTATGTATGGAGTAAGAACATGGTAATTTGTTTACAAGTTTAAGCCTAAGAGAACCAAGCTTCTAAAGACCTCACAATTAAAGAACTCACTTGAGGATCCATAATGCTAGTCTTAAACCCAAATCTTTAATATTTAATTCTTAATGGGATTCAAGTTATTTTGTCCTAGTTATTTATTTAAGTCTTTGTTAGGTTCCTAATTGTATTTTCAAGGGCCCAAATTAGCATTTTAAGTGTCTTAGGTCCATTATAACTACTTGGCTCTCAAGTAGGTCATAAATTAGGTATGTTTTTGGGTTAAAAAAGTCATGTTCTTTGTGGCTCTCAAAAAGTGACTTTTTAAAGTAATTTCTATATTTATTTAGTGCTATCTGGTGCCTTCCATGATGTTCTTACTTAATTAACAAGTTGGAATATTATAGAGTGTTTTAGTTTCCAAATAAGTGAGATTCTTGCAATCTCATAAGATTTAGTCTCACAATCTAAGTAATTTTCTATTATTTGGAGTCTCTTAGCTTTAGGAATAATTGATTGCCTATTTTCTAAGATTTTATAATCATTCTAGAGGATTCTAGGGGTCATTATAAATATATGTATTTAGACCTACGTTTTTTACAAGTTGAATAAGAATTATTTTTCTTTCAATTCCCTTATGTGAGGATTATCTTAATTTGTGTTCTCTTGAGAACTCCAACTGAGTAGGCATCATCATTAGAGCTTAGAGACGAATTTCCTTAGTTCTAGTACATGAAATTCATTTTCGCTGTATTTTTTGGTTTGCTTGGTTATCCACCAAGATGGCCATATCATCTATTTCCCACCTCTTCTCTCCATGGCCATGGCTTGCATCAAGTTTGGTAGAGTTGATTGTGTTAGGGATGTTCATAGGCAAGGTCAAGCTGGGCTAGACTTGTAATATCCCCTAAATTCTATTTGATTTTATTGTCTGAAATCATGAATTGAAATAGGACGAGGGACATGGATAGAAATGTTAGGAAAATGCTATTTTATGATCGGTCCTTTAGTAGCATTAAAATCTAATCATTAGTCCTTAATTGTCAATATGTTGGTCCCTTAATTGTGAATATTTTGAAATTTTATCTGGATAAGAATTAAACCAAATTGAATATTTTAGAAGATTTGGCTAAGTAAATTGTAATATCCTGAAAATTTTTTTAAATGTTCAAGACTCAATATTTTAAAATCTATAAGGAATTTGTAAAAATGGGTATACACTGTTTTATATGATATAAGGTAAAGAGGTTAATTATCTCGATCAGAAGGAAAGATGAGAAAATGACCATTTTGCACCTAGAAAAAAAAAGAGAAAAAAAAAGAAAAAAAATGAAGGAAAGGAAAAAAAAGAGAAGAAAGTGAAGGCAGTGCACGTACGCAGGAATTGAAACAAATTTTATAAATTTTAGGAAAAATTACACCTAATGACCCGAAAGTTAAAAATTATAAATATATTCCAGGTCAAGGGCATTTTTGTAAATATAAAAAATTATAGTCAAAATGAAGCTCTCAATGAGCTAAGACCATTGAAATATAATATGGAATTCATTAAGATCAAAATAATATTTATTGGGTAATTATGATTTAATATTAATGTCTTACCTCAATAAATGTCAGTCTGGACTGCAGGAAGAAGCAGTATTTATTCAAGAAAAATGTGTGGGTCTTATATTTGGACCAATTAGGATAAGTATATTATGGTAATTTTATATCCCAATATAATTATAATTAGTATTCCAATAATAGTAAAATATACTACTAAAGTAACTTTATTTGTCTAGACTTGTTTAGGATATATCTGGATAAGTAAATATCTGAAATTTTTGGATCAAAATACTTCCTATTTCGTGGTCAACAAGTTGCACATGATAGAATTATATTATTCAATTAATTATGTCATTTTCAAGAAAAATCAAGAAGCTTAAGTGGCATAATTTCATTGGTTGGATTCTTTTATTTATACCCCCTCAAGTTGGACGTTTTGGACACTTAGAAAGGGGAAAGAGAAGCTGCAGCAAAGGTGAAAGAAAGGGAAGCTACGTGGGGTGAAGGAGGAAAGAAAAAGAGAAGAAAAAATAAGGAAGAAAAGTAAGGAAAATTGGTAAGCAAGTTCCTTTTAATTTGTAAGTATCCTAGCATAGTTTCTAAGTAGTTTGAGTTAGTTTTCTTAAATCTTCTCCTTCTCTTTGTGTTGTTCTAATCTTGGCCTAAGCATGATAATAAGAGGGAAGATTTTTTAAGCCATAAATTTACAAGAAAGCATGAGATTTTTCAAGAAAAGTAAGCTAGATGTGTTTTAAAGCAAGTTTTTGTGAAAAACCAAATTCTTCCCCTTAAGAGCAGATTTTGGTCAGACTAATAAAGTGGGAAGGAGCTGGATTTTCATGTATTTGATGGCAAAAATGAGTTCCCCATGATGAAAAACTTTAAAGACAAACATTGGCTCAAAGATTAGGCTTTAGATAAAGAAATTGAGTTTGTAGGGTTTTAATGAGACTTTATGAAGCAGCCACTTGTTCTAGTTGATTGAGCAAGTGTTTAATGATGTTAAGGGACTTGAGGAAGCCTAAGGAGGCTAGTGGAAGCATTAGATTTAAGAGGAAGAGCCAAAGGAATGCTTCAAGGTAGCTAAGTTTCATATTCTTACTTTATGTTCTTTCATTGTCTTTCTATGATTAAATTGTGTTGTCATATTGCAATTGTGATTTCTTTGATTGGTCTTGACTGTAAAATGAGGGGTTTTATTCCCCGGGATGTCCATTTTCTAAGTCGTTATGCTGCCAAATTTTTTATGACCAATGTGGCAATTTATTGTTTAAAGGTGATTGATGTGATTAAATGTGATCAAATGTGAGTTATTTGACATGATTGACATAATTGCATGAAATGTAATTTGCTACTAAGATTGTCTCCAATCTTATCCCCTCAAGTATCCCAATGATAGGCACAAGCTATGGCAAAGGAGTCCAAAGGAAAGGCAAGGAGAATGAAGAAGAGAATGATGCTTGATGATAATTTCAAGCTATAAGTGTATATTTTGAAATTATGTATAAAACCATGTATATGCTTTAAGATCTGTGCCATTGTGCTATTATGTCCTTATGGGCATTATGAAATGTTTGGCATAGATTTAAAACATGGAATGATCATGTGAGCTTGTTATGAAGTCTTCTTTGCCATGTTATATTGGTAGAAGTTTATTTTGTAGCCATGAAAGTAAAGTTAACACTATTTGACCGAAACAGAGAAATTAAGTCAAGTGTTATATATGCTCTAAAATTAGAGAGAACAAGATTTCCAATGAGCTAAAGAACACTTAATTTGGAAATATGCACGATTTATAGTGAAATTTTAAAGTTCATGATCAAAACTGGACAGTGATGTGAAGGCTACAAATTTTACTGAATATATTACTTCTTTTTGAAAAGTGATATAAAATCGTACAGAGCTCCAAAAATTTAGTGGCTTACATTTATGAAAATATTTATCTTTTGAAGTTAATATGCCACTATTTTAAGTTCAATTGGAGCTGTACAATGAGAGATATACAAGTTTTCCCAAGACTGTTCCAGAAAAAGTGATGTTCTGATTCCTAGTGATTCAAATTGATGTTGTGCCCTGTCTAGACAAGATAAATGTATAAGAAAAATATAAAGATAAGTAGATATATATATATATATATATCTCCAATGGAATATAGATTGCATGATTTGGCTCAATATAGAGTTAGATATGAATTTTTGAACTTATGGCCAAAATCCTGAAAAAGAGAGGAATGACCATTTGTACAGTGTAAGTTTGAGCAATAAAATGTACTAATTGGTCAGGTTAAAGGAGGTTTTCATATTTTTATCTTGTATATCATGTTTCTATCTTCATTTAAAGACTTGAACCAAATTAATACGATTTTTCTGGATTAAGTTATGATTTTTCAAAATTCGTCCAGAAAACTTGAGAACCAAATAAATAGTACCACGTTTTTTTTTATTCAAATATTTTGGTTCTATTAATGGTTCAAGCTCCTAATATGAGCTAATTGGACATTGTACATACTATAATTCATGGTAAATGAGTATAAAAGTAATGTGTTACATAGATAGTGCCAAAAGGCCCAATAATTGTGTTCCAAAAAACTAGTAAGAAGCCAAGAAATAAAGTGGGTTTTTGGACCAATGGGACCCACCAAGCCTAAAAAGTTATTGGGTCTAGATAGTAAACACCATGCTCATGTAAAGAAAGCTTTTACATAAAAAGAAAACAAAGAAAGCTTTCATGTAGGGATCACAATGATCCTGAATGGCACTATATATGATGAAGAAATATGGAAGGAATGCTATCATGTTAAGTACTTGATGTTAGAGCCTGTCGTTCGAAAAGGTCCAACCTGACTTGATTCGGATTAATCTAAACCTGATAAATCCTTCATTTGAAGTGGGATAGATCCAAAATACTAGGAGCACAAGCAAAAAAAAAACAAAAAGAAGAAAAAGGAAGAATAAATGGTTAAAATTTAGCCAAGCTTCACCTTTCTTTATCTAGAAAATAAAGCATAAAATAAGAGCAAATCATTTGTCTCTCTCACACCTTCTTGGTTGAACTTAATAGGGGATGATCCCCTCTTCCCCTATTCTTTCTTGTTGGCCAAAAATTAGAGAGAAAGAACTTGAAGTTCCATAGTGAGAAAGAGAGGAAAAAGCCTAAAATTCACCCATCTACTCAACTTAATTTCTAGCCATCAATTAATTCATAAAGTTTGTTTCCCTCACCAAGAGCTCATTTCTATGGTTGTGGATTCTTGAAAGAAGGAGTTTAAGAAGAGATTCTAGAGAGAGAAGGTGCTAGATTAAGAAGAGGCAAGCAAGAAGAGTCTAAGGTCACCATCTCCTCCTAGTTTCTATAGTTGTTTGCATGAGTTTTGATGAAAATCCATAAACTTGATTCAAGATGTGATTTTCAGCCAAGACAAGAAGTGATACTAGGGTTGTGATTTTTATGAAACTAATGATAGTTTCTTCATCCAAAAAAGAGTAGGAGTATGATTAGAGTTTGAATTTTGAACCAAAAATATGAAAGTTGATTTTTGAAACCCTATGTTTATGCCATGATGATTACTATTGGTTAAGGATGGTTTAGTAAGTATACTGTCATATATTTAGGCCTTGGATAATCAAAGGAAGAATTTGGATAGCTCACACAAAGTTGAGAAGTTAATGAGTTGGTAATACACTTAGGGTTGCAACTTAACTATTTCTTGCACTTTATGATTATCATGAGTAGTTATGTTATTGATTTTATTGCCATGACGTTGTATTGATATATTGCTATGTTGAAATTGGTCTTTGTTGAATTGTTGTCATGGCCATGGATATGCAATTCTCAAGGAAGGCTATTTCAAAATTTTTATTTGAACAACATATGGCAAAATTTGAAATTTGTTTGAAAGTATGATACATAACTACTTGTATAAAGTCATGACTTGCTAGAATGTTAATGTTATTACTGGGATTTTTATTAAAATCTCACCCCCAAAGTTACATGTTTAGGACCAAGTCATTCAATAGACAAGGGCAAATGAGTAGAACAAAAAAAGAAACAAGACTTTATGATTATTATTTTGGAAAGTTTATTTTGATGTTTTACTTAACTTATGTAAAAATTAAATATGAATTGAACCATGACTTGTGATCTACTATGTTGAACAAGTAGTTATCTGTAGTGTAAAGTTTCATATTGGTTTGGTATGAAAATAAGGTTGTTGAATAGGTTTGGTATCCTATAGACATGAATTATGCATAAAATAGACAATTTGATACATTGGATGTTGATCAAGGTTAAGATAGTGTAAGATAGGCCTAATGAATACAATATTGCCACAACTATGTAGTTGACATAATAAGCTTTTAATAAAGACCAATTTCACTTAAATTGGACAAGTGTAGAGGTTGATATGGAATGTCAAAGTTAATGGATCAAAATTTGGAAAAATAAAGTGACTAAATGAATACTAAATTTCATAGAATTTACAATATCAATTGGCATGATGGAATCCTTGTTGGATTTTTTTCCATGTAAAGGATTGAAAGAGCTTTAATCTTGAACTTGAACCATCTATTTCAAAATGATTTTTCAAGAATCAATTATGATTTTTCAAAGTTCAGCAAAAAAGTTAAGATTACCAAATGAATAGTAACCTAATAATGAATTTTTAAGTTCTAAGATTTTGATTTGTTCAAGCTTCCAAATCCTTTATAAATGACTCCAATAGATGTCTAATATATGAGAAAGGTCCATAAAAGTTAAGTTGTTAGGTGACCCCCACCTGTTACTCAACCCGATGAACACTCGAGTCATCCCTAGCTAGATACCAGGCCATACTGGTCAGGCCAGTACCAAATAAATTTCTTAAAACATTAAAAAATAAAACAAAATAACTTTATTTGTTAACAAAAAATATATTGTTGGAGCTTTTCGTGAGGTTGCAATTTAAAACTTGATTACAAAAGAAATATGGCTAGTGGTGCAACCAAGGTTATATGCACAAAGAAACAACTAGATTGAACCTTACTTAGAAGAGTGAATTATGCAACTAAGAATGCAAAATACAACATAATTGAAAACTAAAATGCAAGAAAAGTATACAACTATGCATGAAAATTTGAGAAAATAAGGACAAGTGTGTATGAGTATGGAAGATGTATGGTATGTATGGAAAGAGTGTGGTTTATTTTTGGAAACGATATATGATTATGATTTTTTTTAATGTGAATGCAAAAGCTAGACTAAAAGGAAGCTAATGCAACTAAAATGCAAGATAAATCTATAAAAATTAAATTAAACTAAACTAAAAGTGACTAAAACTAGTATGGTATGGAATGTGGGTGTATGTGTATGGAATTAAGGAATGTATGAGTGTGAGGGGGAGGTTAGCGTATGGGTGGTTGTAACACCTTACTTTCATATATCATTTCCCATTATTATATCTTACCTAATGTTCAATTGAATTATTTTAGAAGTTTGAATCACAATATGGACCAAAGTAGAAAAATAAAATTTTTTGAATGTGCTATTTATTTGGTATCCCTATTTTTCAACTGAAGTTTGAAAATTCATAACTAATTATACAAAAATAATATGAATGTGATTCAAGTCTCTAAAAATATATTAACCATTTTCTACATGAGAAAAAATGCAACTAAATTTTTAATGTTCCAATTAATACAATATTTAGTACAAAAATTACTATTTATTTTATCAGTTTGCAACTTTCCAAATTTTCTGCCTCAAATTTAAAAACTCATAACTCTTGCTACACTTGCCCATATTAAGTTTTCTTTGGTTTCTTGGAAAGCTCATTCTGTCTAATTTTCAACTATATAAATTTTTCATATGTTATACCTGTTTCGAATAGAGTAACTCTATTTTACCCTTAGCATGTCAAACTAGACAGATTTGGTAACTACTTTACAAAACTAATTTTTATAACATACTTATATGTACATAACTTGTCCAAAACTTGTCCATAACATCATGGGAAACTTAGAGGAACATAACTATATAAACATACAGACTCATAAATTTATACATAATTTTACATAAAATGACCCAAAAAAATAATGTAGTGGCAAGTAATACTTTAATCATCAATATCCTTCTCCTTGCTCTTTGTCTTCCTTGTATTCTTGCCATTGCTTGACCCTATAATTTTAGTATTTTGGGATGATGAGACTATGAAATCTCAGTAGCAAAATACATTCTATGCACACAATTCTATCATACGTGCATAAAATATTAATCAAAGCATATTAAAACACATTGTACCATACTGTTACATAAAAATTTTGGCAGAGTTCCCCTTAGAAAATGGACATCCTGAGACAATGCTTTTACATTAAAGTCAACCAAAATAGTCACCATTCCTTAAAGCAATAATATGGCAAGTCATAGCACATCATAGATCACTTGCTTCCTTGAGCTATTACAAACCTAACTACATCACTAAACACTAACTAAATCATCTATTTCCAAAAGTCACTTCTTAACGAACCATAAAACCCTAAAATCTCATATTCTTTGTTATAGCCATTTTCTTGAAACTAACACTTGTCTTAAGCTAATTCCACCGTGAGGAATTCATTTTTAATATCATTTTCATGAAATTCTCATTCCTTCCTTACCCTATGGTCGGGCCAAAACTACCCTTAAGAAAGAAGGAAAAGAAATTTCATTACAAGTTTGCTTAAACTTCCAAAATCATGCTTTCTTGCAATTTCTCATGTTTTTTCTTGGTTTCTTCTCATGAAAACACTTCCCTTCCTCTTACTCTAGGCTTGGCCAAATATTAAACTAAAGAAGAAGGAAGAGAAAACTCAATCAAACTATCATAAACTTATAGAAAAACTAGCTTGAAGTTAAAGGAAAACTTATCTTAAAGTTCTTGAATTCTTCATGCTTTCTTCTTTCTTTTTCTTCTTCCTTCTCTCACGCTACTCTCTCTTCCTCTTGCACAATTTTTAGCTCACTCCACTCTATGTTTCCTTGTCTAAGTCAGCTACAAGAGGGAGTAAATATAAAGATACAAAATGCTATAAAACTTATTCCAAGTGTCCACCAACTTTCATCATCCATGACATTACAACTAATAAAATAATCATTCCATTCACATGCTGAAATTTTTGCCAACCAAAGGGGAGTATGTTTCCAAAATACTACATATTTTCCTAATCCAGATATATCCTATATTAGTTACTTTATATTTGGACAGTTAAAGGTACTTTTACAATATTTTCTAACACTATTAATTTCTTTAAGTATACAGGAATAAACTATTTTGGAATCTGTATTTAATTTAATTAACTGTCCCAAATAGTATTTATATTGGGTTTACATGCTTTTCTTTTTACTTTTTCCATATTTGTAAGACTTATAGTATATTTTTCTTTGTAATGTTTATTTTACTACATTTTACAATCTGTTTCTTTTCAAACTGATCCTTTTGGGGCCCAATACACTAATCCATTGGATTCAATAAGTCATAAGGTCCATTTTGACAGTATATTGCATTTTTCCAAAAATTACACTAAAGGGATCAAATTGCAAATAAATTTTTCTTCAAGGACCAAATTGTAAATAATTTCTTATCAAGGGCCAAATTGCAAATTCATTTCTTTTAAGGTGGAAGCAAGTGAAATTGTTATTTTACCCTTTCTTTCATTCAAATATGCATCACATGCTATATCATCACATTTCCATACATATTGTAATATTCAAAAAATCTGGGATATAATAATGACCATGTATTAAAAATCGAATTGGACCAACTGGTTTGACCGATTAGACTAGAAACTGGTGCTAAGTCTGGTCTGAAAGAATAGTAGAATTGGTGGATTAAAGAATTGGTTGAACCGGGTATGAACCAGTGAAAACCAGTAGTGAACTAGTCTAGAACTTGTTTGAACCATTCAACATTTTTTTCAATTTTTTTTAAATTTTTAAAATAAAGTAGCATTATTTTTAATACTAAATAGCATTATTTTCTATATAAATTTTTTATTTCTACATTATAATATTATATAAGTATTATTATAATATATAATTAATAATAATGATAGATTTACTTAACAAATAAAATGAAAATAGAATATGATTTGACCATTTTGAATATAGATTAATAATAACCTATTTAGATTTCAATATTAGATTATGAAACTTTTTAACAATATTTTTTAATAATATATAACATATAAATTAAAAAAATTATTAATTTGATTATTACCAGTTTAATTACTGTTTAACCACCATTGAACCATTGAACCTTGAACCAGTACCTTGACTGGTTAAATGATACCTTGATGGGTGGTATGATATGTACTAGTTAATGTTAAAAACTACTTCAATATGTACTTATCTAAAATGCAACTAGAATGTAAAATTGAGATGCAAATGTTTGAATATTCACAAAATGTGCAAGTGGGAGAGTGTATAAGTGAGATGTACTAAGCCTAAACCTTACTCTAGACGTGGCTGAAATTAAGCTTCTAAAATGCAAAAGTGATTTATGCAATAAAGGTATGAAATTGAATGCAAATGGATGACTAAAAGTATGGAACTAACCTAAACTAAGATGAGCTACCTCTAAATGCAAAATAAATGCAACTAATAAATGGGACTAAGTATGTACAATTAAGCTAATTGGCCAAAACTAGTATACGAAATATTAGGTTTGTGGAAATTGTATGATGGTGTAATAAAAGTTTATGTTTATGATGAAAATGGATGGAAGGGAAAAAAATTGACTTGGACGAAATTGACACTAAAATGGACAACTAACAAGAACTAAAATGCAAGCTAAAAAAATACTAATGAATAAATGAAAAATTATCCACTAAATCCATGAGAATGCAATGCAACGGCACTAATCTAGATGTAACTCAAATGGATTACAAGTTTGGGGGGTTTGTTGACTTGAAGAGTAAAGAAAATTAAAACAAACTTAACTAACAACTAAAAACTAAGAAATTAAAGAAAGCTAAACTATGCAAGATGAGATGGATGGATGTGAAAATGTATGAAAGAGAGGTGGTAACATAGTATTTCACATGGAGAAATCACTAATGGCTTCTTAAATTGAGGATGGGAATAACCATTTCATAACAATGTGCTTCATTCAATTTTAGTCCATTAATTATCCTTAATGTAGAATGCATGCAACACTATCAAAAATAGGCACTCTAGCAAGTCAATTTTACAAACACCTACAAGGCAGCATTAATTCAACACAAATAGCATAGAACATGCATGGATTAATTAATACATAGCTTGGCCAAATTTGACATACAAACCATAATCAATCTCAATTTTGCAATTCCAACATATAATCAAGCATCTAACATATCAAACAGTAGCAGGATAGGATCTAAGGCTATGGTACAATATATTTTTTAAAAAACAATAATTAAAAAAATAATATTTAAATAATTACATACTTTACAATTATCATCTACGTGATTTTATACTTCAAAATTGTTAAACAATCAACTCATTATCAATGCTATTGAAAACATCTCTTTCAAGTTTTAACAAGCGATTAGTTCAAGGTTAGTTTTTTTTCAAAAAATAAATTATTCGATTTTGTAAATAAAAGGTAAATAATGATATTTTTATGAAAGATATTAGTGTTTGGGCTTGATATTACTTTTTATAGATCTAAATTTTGTCTATGGATATGGGTCAAAACTTGAGGGGATCAAAATTTGAAAGGTAAGAGGTGCAAATTAATAAAACTTATGCCGATTACTTGTAATTTTTCCTAAATCAAGGGTACATATACACACCCTGAGACTAATGTAGCTCCGCCTCTGATCTCAAATTAAACACTGACCATGATAATTTAAGAGCCAAATTCAAGATTACATGAAAGAATGGCAAAGAACATCTTGGTTGAAAACTATACTAAGTCATTCCATAATCAAAATCCAATCCAAACAAGTACCAATCCAACAACCCAATGGTTTACAAAATTAACTATAGTTACATCAACCTTAAGCTAAATTCATCAGGGTAACCAATCCTGTCTAGCCTAAGAAAGACATAAAGAGGTGGAAAGGTATAGAAATAATTATGCTAATCTAAGAAATATTGTCCATAGCTCCTGTGCTTTTCCTCAAGACTCCATGCTAGGCTCCCATCACAAGCTCATTCTTCCATGTTAGAAAAGAAGACTCCACCACTTGAACCCATGGTAGCTAAGGTCAAAAAAGGGTGTGAGGATGGGGAAAAAAAAGGAAATTCCACTTGATGATGGTGAATGATGTTGATAAGACAGTACCAGATGATCCTTAATGATCTTTGAAGCTTTCCTTGCTTGATAGGAGAAGAAGAAAGGTCGGGCAATGAGAGAGGGGTTGAAGGGTGGAAGAGTGAAGAAATTAATGGTATAATGTGAAAGAACAGGAGTAAGAAGGAAGAATTTAGCAAGGAAATGAGAGAAATTGATGAATTAATGGAAGATTTGGGTGGAGAAAGGAATAAGCCCTAGAAGAGAAGAGAAAAGCAGAAGAAGGTGGTGTCAGCCAAAAAGGAAAGGAAGGTTGTATATGCTAAAATGAAGGAGTATTTGTTAAGTTTAATATAATATAAGTTTGATGATGACAAATGTAGAGTAATAAAGAACAAATGCATCATATTTGTTTAACATATATATTGTTCTTAAAAGAAGTAAAATAATAATTGTGTTTATAATACATATATCATGCTATGTACTACTATATCAACTGTATTTTTATATTTTATAATACAAATTGGATATATAAATTGGACTAACTACTTAGTTTATAAGCAAATGTAGGATTATCCAAGAAGGAAGAGTGAACATTAGAATAAAGAAAGGAAAATTAATATCATATCTCACCCAAACAAAAAGAAGAGAAAGGATACTCCAATATTGGAAGATCAAAAGGGAGTATACCAAGAATGAGAATGATCAAGTGAAAGTGGAGCTTAACTTTTGAAGACCTAACTATTAGGTATATTTTGTTTTCACTTAGGCCTTAAGGTGGTTTAATCTTTAAAATTTACTTAATCTTGTTACCATATGTCTTAAATGAGTTAGATTAAGTAAATCTGAATGTTAGCATGAGTTTAAGTTGGTTAAATTTCAACATTCTAGGCTAACAGATGAATTTTGCTTATGATTCATATTTATTTTGTTTAAAATTTACACTTTACTTATTGAAATTTGAAATTACAAAGTTTTCATCTTTGATAGACGAATTTTGAACTAAGTATTATTAGTGAAAACGTGCAAAATTCATATGAAGCTTAGTTGAAATTTGACTGTTGGTGAAGTTCAAAGTGACTTTAAAGTCACTACTACTGACAAATGAACTTTAAGCTTCAAAGTGCGAACTTTGAAATAAAAACTTTTGTGTCTTGTTGAAATAAGTCTCTGACAGATGAATTTTAGTTTTAAAATTTAAATTTTGAGTACATTATGAAAACTCGAAGTAACTGTTCAAAACCAACAAATGCACTTCTAACATGAAAGTTTAAATGTTCAAGCCTCAAGCTAATTTTGAAATTATTATCATAGCTCAAAATTCGAATTTTACCTACTGAAATTCAAATTTCAAGATTCAACGTTAAACACATAACTATGCTGACTCTATAAAATTCATCTGTTGAGCCTCGAAATTTGAATGTTAATGTGCCAGATGCATTAAATACGATTGTTGAATAGCTCTTTTGCAGAGTAATGGCTAGAACTTGTATCTAACTGATAGATCTTGCATCTAATGACTATTTAAGCCACAAATCTATAAATAAAATCTCATTTGAACTTATAGGTAACAAATTTAAGTGAGTTTTGTGCCAAAATGCTGCTGCAATATATAAAATCTTTTTATGTTAACATTAAAAGTTAAACCTACCTCATTAGAGTGAACTTCAATGTATTATCCACACTTAAAGAGAATTTCATTTTTGTAATCTTTCTTTCTACCACTTCTGGGTAGAATTTTAGCATAAGAAAACACTAAAGGAATGACACATCATGTAAGGATGCGGGGAGAATAGCTTCACAAGTACCTACTAAAACTTGTGGGATGTGCTGAGACTTCACAAGTGCCTGGATAAAACTTGTGGGATATAGTGGAAAATGTAACACCTCTTTTATAGGCTCATTTTTCACATATTTAACCATTCTAAAGTCTATTTATATCATAGTAGGATCTTGAATCACAATAAATGCCATAACAAAATTTTTCCAACTTTGGCACTATTCATTTAATCTAATTTATTTATTCCGATTAAACTTTGGAAATTCATAACTAAATCAATAAAAATCATATGCATGTGATTCAAGTCTCTATGCATAGCGTAAAACATTATTTACACGGGAAAAATATCAATCAGAGCAATTACTTGGCCAATTTATACAGTAAATTTTGTGAATTTCTACTATTCATATGGTCAATTTCAGAAATTCCAGTTTTCTGGGCTAACTTTGAAAATTCACTATAAATCTTACACTCATCCTATTTGAGTGATCTTTGGACCACATGAAAGCTCTTTCTATCTAGTTTTTAAACATAGATAACCTTCATACTTTATACATCAACAAGTCCATACTGTAGCATATTACATGGCCATAATTCATCTTCAAATCATGCCACACCTTAGCTAGAACTTAAAGGAATATTAAAATCTTGAAGAAACTTATTTATCATCACATTTACCAATTTATACAACAAATCAAATCTCATGGCCGATGCTTTAATTATCACGTTAATGGCCAAAGTCTTTCTCCTTTCCTTTCTCTTCCTTGGTGTTCTTGCCATTGTTGCTACCTATTCATGGTTAATATTTGGGAGAGTGAGATTCAAAGAATCTCAGTAGTTAACACCCAACATGCCATCACATCATCACATTTAACATAAAAATATCAAGATAACACATTTTGCATACCTTAACACATTTTGAATGCATTATCACATTTGTGTCATATGAATTCATAAAATTTTTGGCAGAGTTTCATTTTGACAAATGGACATCCTGGGGTCTCAATGCCCCTCCAACAACTCAGCCAATACACATAAATCATCTCAAAACATCATTGCAATCATATGTCAAGGCATAAAACACATTGAAACAAACATGATAACATAATGCTAGTATAGGAAATTAACTACCTTATGATGCCCCCTTGCCCTCCAACTTGGTATGCCACTTCTTGAGCCTCTTAACACTTCCTTGAACCTAATCATATCATCATTGAACCAATTTAGCCATTGGTTTTTTGGAATTATTCAATGCTATAACACTAAAATCCAAATTTTTCACTTTGTTTTTCTTTGCTTTTTCTTTGTACAACATACTTGTTCCTAAGGTTTTGGACTATGGGGAATCCATTTTTGAGGTCAAAATCATGAAATTTCAACTCTAAATACCTCCCCTATTCTGGCCAAAATTATCTCATAGTGATAAAAAAAAATTTCCTTCAAAACACTTCAAACATTCCATGGATTCATGCTTCTAGTGTCTAGTCTATGCTTTCCCTTAAGTTTCATGGTCCAAAGCTCATTCATATGCTAAAACCCAATTTGGCCTAAACCCTAAGGTGTAAAGGAAGAAAACTAAACCATAAATCATGCTTTGAAAACCATGGATAGTAAGCTTAGGGTAGTAACATAGAAGCTTACCAATTTGTGTTTCAATTTTGCTTTGACTCCTCTTCCTTTTCTTCCTCTCTTTCCCCTTCCTTTTCCTTGCTTTTTCTTCCTCTGGTTTAGCTACTGGTTCACGCATGAAAATGCAGAGGAAAGAAGGCAATTAAATGACTTGACTAGGTGGTTAATGATATGGCTAATCATGGTTAATTAGCAAAAGTAACCATGCTTATTTTTTTGTCTCCTTCTTCAAGAAGTTTGCCTTCGAAAATCATTAAATAATTTAAACAATTGGCTGCAGCAAATCACGCATGAGAGAGAGAAAAATGTGTCCAAAAATTGTCCAATTTTCTTGATCCAAATATACCTCAATCCGGGTACTTTTTAATCATACCAATAAAATCGTCTTTACAGTAATTTATCATTTTTTGGATATAGGACTATTTTAATTTTATTTTTATGTTTTCATAATTATCTTGTCCCAAATGGTATCTGTATATGGCCCATATCTAAACCCAGTTTCTTTTTAACTATCGGTAGGGCCCACAGTTTACTTTATCGGTTTACTATTACTTTTGGTTACTCGGCACTGATTATTTCTTTATTCTTGAACATTAACCCTCAGTGCCATATACCATTGGACTTCTCTCATCGAGAGCTTCGTTTTGACAGTAATTTTGAATATTTACAAAATTGCCCTTGATCTGGGGTTAAATTATAATTTCTAAAACTTTCAGGTCATTAAGTGTAATTTTCCCCAAGATTTTTTATTTCTTTCTCCACGTACATTTTAATGCCTTTGGGATGTGGATGTCCTTTTCATAATTCTTTGGAGGAAAAAATATAATTTTTTAATTTTTCCATTCAACTGGGAAAAATAACCTCTTTGCCCTTTTTTACGTAAAACGGTGTCTGTCTGTTTTTGCAAAATTTCTATACATTTCTACATATTTTAGCTTTCTTGGGATGTTATAGAAAATCTCAAGTTCTGGCTTGAGGATTGGATATAAGCTAAGTGGTTGGGCTGAACTAGCATAAATCTCTATGCATTGCTGTTTATCTATTCACTTCATTCACCTAACTCAATACACTCTGTTCACCACCATTCTGCTATATCTTTTAATGAAATTGGACTATTCATCAAAAAGGGTGAAAATCTTGTATCACCTAATTCATCTCCCGCTTGGATGACCAAGCAACCTAACAATATTAGGGTTTTAGTAGGTGTAAGTGAGTGATGTGGCATAGGGTAAGTGATGTGGACTTGAGATTGACCAACAGGAAGAAAGCTGGGATCAAGTAAACCAATAGGATCATAAGAGGGTGGTAAGGTGGATTAATGAGGTTGAGGTGGACACACATGTGACTAGGATTTGTGAGGTGGAGAGTTATGTGGATGGGTAAGGCATAGGTGGACTAATAAGAATGGAGAGAGTTGATGATATGGACAAATGGGTTCTACATTATCTTGCCACAACATAGCCCATGAAAAGTCAATTTTACCATCCTCTTTGCAATGACCAAAATGCCCTCCAATAGTCTTGCAACTTACAAAAGTGTGAAATCAAAATAGATTATGTAACAAAAATAATTAATCATGTAATTAAGCTTTTTAATTAAGTGAATTAATTTAATTAACCCCTAATTCTAGAGAGTTTCTTCTAGGGAGTATCCATTCTTTCATCCATTTGACCATTTCCACCATTCCATATCATTAGTCTTTATTTCATGTTGAGTGAGTGGGCTAACAATTTGTGAGTAATTTCATATAAATCATCTATAATACCCAGTTACGCCCAAAAAAGCTCTCATCTGATTAACAATAACTTGAACCCATCCTTCCGAAGAAGTTGAGTGAGTGGGCTAATAATTTGTGAGTAATTTCATATAAATCGTCTATAATACCCAGGTACGCCCAAAAAAAGCTCTCATCTGATTAACAGTAACTAGAGTAGGCCATTCTTGCATAACTCAGACCTTGTTGGTATCCATTTCCCCACTCTCCACATTCTTCGTATTTTTACCATATTATTCACTTCTAATACTCCTGGTTAATCTGAGTCGTCACATCGACACGGAGTATTTTATTATTTTGTGGTTCGGATAAATCGCCTTGGCTTTGAGGACGAATTATTCGAAATTTCCACATTGAAGTGAAAGCTTATTTCATTTCGGAAGGACCCCGCGACCTAACTTGATGTTTGGATATGCAATGCATATCCAACCAATATTGATAAACCAATTCAATATCACTCAATAATATCATATATCAATATATGAAAATCACCCGATGAGATACGATTAGGCACAAAATCATAGTATAATACATGTATCAAGCAAGATAGGAAGAATTAAACCCTAAAATTAATTGAATCATGCAAATCATCTAAAAATCCCTAATTAACTAAAATTAACATTTGTTAGTTAGGCTGACTTCCCAAGAAGGGGGGTGAATTGGGAAGATTAAAAATTTTCTGCACAAAGTGAAAATGATGAAGAAAGCAAGGTATAATGAAAAACAGAGTATAAAGCAATAAGCTAAAAGAGAAGAGATAGGGAGAAGAAAAACTCAGATATTTATCCTGGTTTGGTCTCTCCTCTTGACCTACGTCCAGTTCCCAAGTCAACACTTGAGATTTTCTACTATACAGCAAGAATTCAACGGGCTTCTTGCTAATGCCACAGCACAACTCCAGTGCTCTATTTTCTAGAGCTCACTCAATCTCTTTCTGCACTTTCACAAAGTGCTTTACAATCTCTTGTGATATCTCCGCACAAGTAAATCTATCTCTCAGATGAAAAATAGATTGTTTACAAAGATGAAACTCTCTTGAATAGAGTGAATGTGAAAGTTGATGTACAAGTATTGAAGTAAGAGGGTAAAAGTCTTTGAGTAGAAGATTTGGCAGAATTTCAGTATATACAAAGTTTGATTCGTTACCCACAACTTCAAATGATGTTGTATTTATAGATTTAGGTCCCAACTATTCGTTAGAGACGAAATCTATCCGTTGGGGAAGTTATCCAACGGTTATTCTGAAAAACTATCCGTTAACCAACCGCATTTAATGCTTCTGACATACTGAAATTCAAATTTCGTTTGGTCAACAGACGAATTTCGAAGGAACCGAAGGTTAAAGCTTCCAACGTTGAAATACCGAAGTTCGTCTGTTCATGAAGTGAAATTCGAATTTTGAAACTTAGAAAATGTTTCCATGTAGTGACATACGAATTTTCAAGAAGAAAGTTTTTCTGTTAAGTGTGAACAGTGTTTTCAATTTGCTACAGTGCACTCGAAATTCAAATTTTGGAACCTCAAAATTTGTCTGTCCGCAGTAGGCTTAAAAGGCATAGTAGTTCATTTACTTCAAAATTCGAACTTTCAAAGAGTGAAGTTCGTCTGTCAGAGAGACCTCTTTTCAAACTTACTTCAACATTCGAATTTGTAAACACTGTCCTTCATATGTCATCATGTCATCTCAACAGACTCACAACTTCAGCTTCTGAAATTCGAATTTCCATGTTCAAAGTTTGTCTGTCAGTGAACAGTTTTGAAACTCAATATGATCTTGATTTCAGATGAACTTTAACATTGTTTCAGATGAATTTCTTCAGTTTTCATAAATTCAATTATGTCTGAAATTCGAATGTTCAAAACCCAAAGTTCGTCTGTTGCTCAAAAGCTTCTTTCAGACATTTATGAAAATTTGAATTTTGGAAAATCAAAATTCGTCTGTCAGAGAGGCATCTCTTCAGACTTATTCAGTTTAAGCTCGAAATTCAAATTTTCCAAAGCCAAAGTTCGAATTTCCAACATGACAGTTCAATGTAAGCTTTTCAAACTTCGTCTGTTGGTGGGTATTTTTCAAAGATTTCATGATTTAACTTAAAATCAAGCTTTTAAAACATCTTTTCATCAAATCAAAGTCTTTTACCCATAACAAAAGATCCTACAACAATCCTAGCAATGATTACTCAGATTTTCTTCACTTGAGTCACTTTGAGCTCCTTTGATACTTCAATCCAAGCTCTTCAATGTTGATTTGGAATCATCAAAACTCTTGATTCAACAACATTTAAATTCACTAAGTATGGGGGATAAAAATAGTGAAAATATAGGAGTTATCATATACTTTTTTATATCCAAAAATATATTTCTTTGAAAAATAATGTTAGGATAAAAAATAACATTTTCTAAAAGTTATGAATACTCAACAATTAAAAATTATTTTTCATAATTTTAAGTTAAGAAATCAATTTAAAATTTTAAATGAATTGAAATATTAAAATCTTAAAATGTTTTCATGATAATCATATAGTAAATGTATTACGTAAGATACATAAAAAAAATCCTATAAAATCAATCAATATATGCATAATAATACATAAGAAACAAAAAAAAATACATATAGGTTAGGTCGGGCCAGGCCAACAACACATGGCCTAAAGCCCGACTAGGCCCGGAAATTTGTCCAGCACAATTGGCCAGATGTGGCAGGTTAGACCGAGCCAACTAGGGCTAAGGCATTGTCTAGATTCAATGAATTTAATGTTCAATTTAGGGTGTATAAATTTTATAAATAAATTATATATTTATATATATATATATATTTTATAAAATTTGAAATATATATGTTTGATATATTATATATATATTTGATACATATTAAATATTTCAAATTATATATATTATTTAAATTAATTTAAATGAATTAGTTTTAAATTTAATTCTATATGATAGATTTAAATTTAATCTAATGTCATAATCTGAATTTGATTTATATGATAAATTAAATTTAGATTTGATTCTAGATTTATATTAGATAGTTGGTTTAGATTTACTCTATTAGATGGATTTAAATCTGAACTAATCTATTTAATAAGATTTGATTTAATTTAAATAATTGATTTAAATTAATCAAATAATAAACATTATATATAATTATATAGATTAGGATTATTATATACACAATCAAGAGAGAGTCTCGATTCACTCTAGAGATAGAGTGGCCGCACACTTAAAGAGAGAAAGTGCATGGATACACAGAGAGAACGTATGGACGAATAGATAGAGTGTATGAACATTTGCTAACATAGGTGCTATCACGTCATTCGAATTGGACTCACCGTTCATGTGGATATCAATAGAGGGAGGTGATTAGACGCATCAATTCCTAGGGTATGACATTGAAAAGAATTGAAAATACACACACCAAAGGTAAAATATTCTCTTCTATATCTCAATTTAAACAACGTTGACGGATCCATGGGAGGAATTTTGGTGATTTTTTTGCTGTGCATGTACCGAGATTCCTAACACAAAACAGGGTAGAATAGCCAAGTTTTGTAAATACCTGGAAAGTAGATAGAACAACCTTTCCAAAAAGTTAAGAACACTTAATTTAGATAAGTGTACATTTTACTCTGAATTTTCAATTTTAAGGTAGAAAATCTGGAAAAAATGGAATCAACCATATGAATAGAAAATTTTGTGGGATTTTCTGTATGAATTAATCTATTAAAATTTTAGTTGTATATTTTTTTCTATGTAGAGAATATTTTAAGCTATTTTTAGACACTTGAGTGACTTTCATATGATTTTTCTCGAATTAGTTATGATTTTTCAAATTTTGTCCAAAAAAATGGGATACCAAATGATTGTAAATGTGAAAATTTTGTTTTTTTCCTGATTTGGTTCCGTTAGTGATTCTTGTTATCTAAATAATTTAAATGGACTTTAGATAAATCATATTACATGGGAAATAAGATTAAAGGTTAAGGTATGACAGATTGTCTAATAGGGACATCAATTTTACAAGAGCATTAGTAACTGATATATATGATTTAGTCACTCCTTTTGGGTCAGTAAATGCATCTGACAATTAATTTGCTGAATTTTGCAATTGAATTATCTTTTGAAATTCTTGTTCACATTGCTTTATATGAGGATCTATTTTCATTCTGCAACAACTTATTCTCTCCCCCCAATATTGGAAAAACTGATTTGTGAAAATGATAATCTGCAAATCATGCTATAGATAAATCTCCTGCTAATACTTAAAAATACCTCATTATTGACTTAAATTCATATCCAATATATATTTATAACCTTCTCTAAGATCTCATCTTAGTGCATTGTGATGGAGCAATTAGAACATAAACCACACACCCAAAAACTCTTAGATAGGAAATATTAGACATTCATTAATCACTGAAAGCTTGAGATGTAAACTCACCAATATTATGAAGGCATAATTTTCTTAATTGAATATTTAGGAAAATGTGTTCTTAAAATCAAATTAATTGAGCAAATAATCTTGCAAATGTCTGGTTGCGAGTCGATATTAAACAAATATATAACCATCTGGTTGATGCATCAATTAGAATTAGAAAATACATAAATGGTCCACATGGTGAGTAGATTGACCCACCTATATTGTCTTATATACATTTCACAAAGATTATTAGTTCATTCCCAATTTTTATTGATGATGATCGAATAGTCAATTTCCCTTAAGAATAAGTAGCATATGAAAAACTATTAGATTGAAGAATCTATTATCTCTTCAATTCAAATTCACACAAATTTTTAATTAATTTTCATATCATAATTGATCTGGGATAGCTCAGCTGGTCATGCCAAACATTTTGTGATTTGTAAACTTCTGGTTTACAATGGCATATGATTCAATTATATTAATATACATGTAGTACAAACCTAAGAAAAATGCAAGTAATATTTCCAATGCATATTTTTCATTCGAGATAATCCTTATAATATTAATATACTCAGCATTTCCTTCATTTGTTGTCTCGATATGATCTCTATTTCTGTGAATATCTATGAAACTTAATAAGTTTCTATAAGACTTAGAGGAATATAATACATTGTCAATTTATAATTTTTGTTCCTCTTAGTAACATTATATTGGTTCTTCTAAAGCAGCATTCAATTATTTTTGTACTACTCGATATGGTACTAAGACAATTTTATATTATCAAGTAAAATATGTCAAATTAAATAGGTCACATAACATGAATTTTCTACAGGGTGCATAGAATATTTAAATGGATAAAAAGATAATCATATAATCAATTGTACATATCAAGCAACATGTCGAGTAATTTATATTTCCAAAGTAAATCAATTAGATGCTAAAACTTCTATTAATCATCAAGATATTATAAAACTTACAAACAAGGGAATGAGTCAGACAATGTATAATGGGTTAATACTTATCATTTATAGAATTAATATTATTATAAGCAATAAAATAATAACTAATATGCGAAACTAAATAAATATAAAAGTTTCACAACACTATAAATCCAAATTTATCCACTTAACCAATAATTGAGATAAAAATTCTATATTTCCTCATAGAGACCTTGATCAATTCAATTAATCTCAATTTTTCCTACTTTCACAATCATAATGAGGAGAAATTAACATGAAAAGAGACTACTTACTATGTCATTATGTTAGAACAAAATAATACCAAATGGGAGAATTTCATTGTTATGAGAATTTAATCAACAATATTAATCAAAAGAAACATAATCTTTATAACAAAAAGTATCAAACTTCCATTTGTCATGCATTATAGAAGTAATAAAGTAAGCTAAATAGGAATAATTATTAATATAAAATTTGGGATTAAAATGATAGAATTTCTTTATAATTTCAGTTGAAACTAGATAATCTCAAATATTTCCTATCACATGTTATATGTGTTAAGTATTAAATAACTTCTCAAATAAATTAAATAGTACCAAATAATAATTTGTTTATATATTTATATATTAGAATTTGTCTAAAATAAAATCTCATAAGATAGGTAAATTAATAATCACACCATAAATAACCTTTTCCAATATAGATCATTTTATATGCACTAAATAATTACATCTTAATTAGAATTTATTTAACAAGTTAATCAAATTAAATATAATGTTCACTATCTTAATAGTTGGTATCTCAAAAATACATCCTTGATCATTCAGTTTTATAATGATGAATAAGTCTTGGGTTCAAGCCCCAAAACTCTGATTTTGCCCTATTTATATTTTCAAAATAAAAAATTGAAGCTCAGAAATAAACCACTGCCCAGCACAATGTGTGCTCTCAAGGGTAAAACATAAATAGTAAAAGTTTTAGGGCTTGAAGTACAGTTGTGAAAAACAAATGGGTTCAACTCTGTAATTTAACCAAATAAGCAATGATGATGTCATCACGATGTCAGCCCTGTAATTTCAAACTGCACGGTGGCTATCGCCCTTGCAAGATAAAAGCAGTATTATAATATCTGATGAACACAATTTTCTTTTCCTTTCATACATTAATCAAATAAGATAGATATTCTAGAAAAAGCACATTTCTACGTTGCAAAATTTCACTACAAGATTTAATCAATTGATATTCATGCTCAAGACATCTAAATTAAAAACATATAAACCAAACAATGATACATACATATATATATATATATATATATTAACCATAAGTTTTGAACACAAATCTATGGTTTTGAATAAAGAAACAAATGTAATAAATAAAAAGATAATGACTAGATTTTAAATAACTTAGGATTTATTTTATACTTCATGAGGATAGTTTCAGGACCCTCTTTAAATTTTATGTAGATATCTTCATAATTCATTTTGCATAGAATAACTTTAAGATCAACTTTATATTTTATGTGGATTATTTTAGGATCCACTTTGTAGAGAAATTAAATTATGCTCATACTTCTAAATGTGATATCTCAATTAAATTTTTTTGAGTATAGATAACTCAATAATTTATTTTATACTCTATATTAATAACTTCAAGATTCATTTTATATTTTGTATGGATAACTTTAAGATCCACTTAAGAAATTAAATTGTGCCAATATATTTGACATCTAAATTAAATAATTTTGAGTGTAGATAACTCCAGGATCTACTTTATACTCCATGTAAATAATTTTATTGTAGATAACTTCAAGATCTAGTTTATACTCAATGTGAATAACTTTAAAATTCACTTTATATTTTGTAAGGATAATTTCAGGATCCAATTAATAGAGAAATTAAATTATGCCATATTTTTGAATGTGATATCTCAATTAAATTGCCTCATACTTCAGGATGTGGCATAACTTTTTATTACTAAAAAAATTAATTAAATCAAAGTCACCATAAATAATTAATTTAGAAAAAGAAGATGGAGAAGATAAAGAACTTGATAATAAATATCATATAGCAAGTAAAGAAAACATACCTCAAATCTGTAAGTGAAATCGTGTTGATAACGTATTATGAAATAAAATAAAGAGTAGAAAGAATGAAGTAGAGAATATAGAGAGGAGTTGAGAGAGGAGGAAATATGAGAAGTTAAGAGTAAATATTTATTATTTAGCCACCAAGAAGTATTTATATTAGAGATAATGGACCCTAACACTAAATTGGACCTTAACCATAGAGAGGATAATAATTAATTAAATAAGATAAATAAAAAATATGACTTAGCGATAACTCAGCCCTAGGTAGAGAATAGACATCTAAAATCTTCATAACATATATCAATATATATAATAAATGTAAATTTATAGGATGTTGCAATATTTTATGCTACATATAGTGCAAGTCACTTTAGAATTCATGTAATGCATGGAATTGACATTTAGTTATAACTATAATTAAAAGGAAATTAGATTTTTCTCCTACACATTGCACAAAGGCTTATTTTTGTTTATGTCAATGCATATAGAGCCAATAAAAATATTTTGAAATGAAGAATGAAATGTTGTTTTATTGACCAGAAAATTTAAGAATAATATTCAAGTTGTACAAAATGAAGATTTGCTACAAACAATATAGCAAATTAGTGAATTTATTATAATTATTTAAGATAGTCAATTGCAATCAGTGCCATGATGTTTGTTTAATATTTATTTAGGAACACTATTGTGGTTATGTAGAATATAGAAATTGGAAAACCTTTAGCTATAGGATATATGTGCACAGTGAAATAGGAAATTAAATTATTGATATTAAAGATCTACTGCATAGTTAGGAATGGTAAAGGTTGAAATATATGACATCTGTCCGCAATTGACGTTTGTTAAAGATGATGATATTGTTTCACAGCAAAGAATGATTAATTGATTATATATTGTCAAACAAAATAAACTGGTGTTGGACAAGCATGCAGTCTTTGGTCATTTGAAATTTTGTCTTTTTGATGGTTACCATGTGATTGTGAAGTACATTTTAGTCAAGTCTGAGTAACTTTCCAGGATTGTGTGGCCTGTTTCAGTGTAATATCAATTAGGGTAAATTGATGGAAAAGAAATAAAATATAAAGTATTTTTCGGTTTGAGTATACCCTTATCATGTTCTTTTGTCACTTTGAGGACATCTACAATGCAGATTATAAAGTTCCTTTTTTTCCCAATTAGACTTACGGGCAGATTGTAAAATTCAATTATATATATTTTGTGAATAAGAGGTGATGGATTATAAATTTCAAAATAAAGGCCCCGAAATTGGCATGCAAGGTGGGCCATGAAATTAAAAGCTTCTTCCTTTTATCAACTCAAGTTGGCATAAATAATAGAGATTTACACCCTTTAAGTAAGTGATTAGAAGTTCAATTTCAACTTTTATGTATGAAATAGATTTAATTGAGAGGAATCTATCTTTTTGCTTTCAGTACTCTAAGAGAGATTAGTACTTGTGCTGATAAGAGATATTCCAAACACTTGACAAAAAAACAAAAAAAAAAAGCTTCTTCGTTCTAGCAAAAAAATATGAATAATGATAAGCGGGAATTATGTTGGTTCTCTTATATCCTGGTGACCATGGAAAAGCCGATGACCTTGTTCCATAAGCTCGATCGAAAAGAAGATTGTGTTTGTTCCTTTTAAATTCTTTTTACTATGCATTTCTCATTTTTGCTGGTATCTTTTTTTCCATCAACAGTTTACAGAATTGAATAAGAAGTAAAGATTATCGAAGTAATAGGGTGAGAAATTTTTTTTAAGTATTTTCAAATATTCTTCTAAAAACAATAGTTTGCATTTTTTCTAATTTTATTTTCTTTTTTTTTTTCTAAGAAAAAGAAGTAGAAAAAGTAACACCATTCTATGATTTTTAAACTATATCCAATGGCATGGAGCTATTATTTTCAATGCTCACAAAATGAAATCCTATCAATAACTTAGGATTCCCTTTTAAAACTGGAAAACCCTATAAATTTTCAAAGAAAAAGGACATTTACAAAGATACAAATCGAATGCATCCATATGCATTGCAACATTGTGGGCCTCTTCTGATTCTCCCCAACTCATCCTAACTGTTGACCTTACCCAAAGGGATTGTTTTAAATACAATCAAACTTCTTAAAAAAACGTACAAATAATTACGTGTAATTTCTAAAATTAGGAGAAATTATACCTTTCATTCTGATAGTTCCTTTTAGTTTTTCTTGACTTTTTATTTCATTCTTATGCTTTTTAAAAATTTGTAATTTAGTCCTTAATTTAATTTAATTTGGCCGCACTATTAAAATTCTGACAATATTTTATGAGAATTCATTAATGTAATAACTATATATATTGGCCCAAAAAAACTAACTATAAATATTATTTTGATACTCTAAATGTATATTGTTGACAAAGTAAAATGAATCAAATATTTGGTAAAATATTGATAAAAAATAATGAAAAGGATATAGTAAACAATTGAAGGACTTGATTACAATTTTTTAAATTGTAAAAATCAAATGAAAAGTGATGAACAAAATAAAAAAGAAAAAGACCAAGAGTATACTTTTTTGTTGAAATTAAACTGTAAGGACTCAAATACAAATATCGAAATGATAAGGAGTAAAAGTGAATTTAATTAATTTGACATATATATATATATATATGTAGTGTAAGAACATGTGTTGATAAAAGGTAAGGTTGTTCTCATTAAAAAAAAAATGTAAGGTTGTTTATTAAATGCAAATTGAGGGAACAGAGCAGAAAGGGGTGAAATGATGGAATGGCTTGTTGAAGATGGAGTTATGCGGAAACCCTAGACAATGAGGTTGGATGATTGAAAAGGGACAATGAGAAGATTAATTTTGGGGTTTGTATTGTTATTGTATGATGGATCACCTAACAGTAACACAGCCCTTCATTTTTACATCCCAATGCCCTTGTCTCCTTATTAATGGACACTTCCTTCATTCATTGTATATAAATCTTCCTCATCATTCCACCTAATTCCCTCACTCCCTCCATTCCCATCTGTCTTCTCTCTCTTTCTCTCAACAATCTACACACGGACGGATCCAGAGCTGACCACATGGGGGCTAATAACCAGTTTGTTTCAATTTTTTTTAACGAAAAAAATCACTTTTCTATATTAAAAAAATATTTCTACAATATTTTTATGATATTTGTTTAAATTTTTAAAAATAATCAGATTTTAAAAAAAATAATTGTTTACTTATTTTGAGAAACTATTCTATGTAGTTTTTGACAAAGAGCAGATGTCATAGATGAGGGAAAAAAATTGTAAAAAAATAAAAGACACATCCAACTAACTTTATAAATTACAAAAACAATAATATTTAGTCATCAGGGAATATTATAATATAAATCCCTACTTTCTATATCATTTTCTATCACTCACTTTAATGTCTAAACAATTTAAAAAAATTATTTTAACCAAACACAAATCATTTTTATTTTTCATAAAATCTCTAAATAATTAATCATTTTTTAAATAACCTGAAAATCACTTTTTTTAAAAAAAAAGCTTAAACAAACTGCCCTAAAAATGAAAACTACATAAAATCGCGGGGGGGTTGAGGGGCTAATATCAATTTTAGCGTTATTTACAAATAAAAATAAACAAATTTTGGAAGAAAATTTGTAGCATGGGTGTTTGCCCCTTGTATATCCGTCATTGAATCTATATATCTCTCTCTATATATATATTGACATGACTACTTTAATTTCCATCCGTAGTGTTGTTCAACAGGTTGAGGCTTCATATATTTGTATTAACATATCCATCGTTTTCAAGCAAAGTTTATTCGTCATTGACCTTAATTGATTTCACTTGTATCCCAACTTTTTCCTTAATCATGTATACTTCATTTCAAAGTTAAATTGATGATGATGATGATGCTATTTGCTATCGCCACCATTTGTATGTCATTGCCCTGGTAATTTCCTTTTAATTCGTTCATAGTTATTTTGACCAAAAATATATATAATTAAGATGATGAATATATATATATATACTTTCATTAATAAAACCAAGTATATATGTTTATCTCATATTTTAAATCATTTTTTATTTTTATTTTTAATTCACGACATGTGACGTAAATTATTATCAGAAAAATCATATGAAATACCTCAAAAGAAAAGAGAATAAAGTAATTGAGCCAAATATGATATGAGAAATATATGTATTTCATAAAATTAATTTATTTAATGGGACAATCACATGCGTGTACTCTTGGGCTCAAAAATAGTACTGTAAGTTGTAAACTTTATTTCGATTTGATTATGCATATATATATATATATATATACATATATGTGTGTGTGTGTGTGTTAATATCTATTTTCTGACGATGGAGTGTCGACTAAATTAAAAAATAATTAACAAATTCAATATTTAATTTGACGAATATTCGCTTTGACAAATTAAATAAATAAAGGTTAACATGTCACTGGCGAACTAAGACAATAGTCATTCCATATATATATATATATATATATACTCCATCCAGTCATTAATATAGATATTTTTAACTACTTTACATATATTAAGAAAAATAAGTTTGATCATTAAATTTGTTAAAAAATTTTAATATTTTTCACCATTTACTCTTATTTATTATATTATCTCTTATACTTTTTATAACATTTATTTCTTTCAGTTCATAAAAATTGTTTTTATAGGGTTTTTCACAAAAATCAATGAAATCATTAAATGATTTAAAATATTATAAAATTTAATAATATTTTATCAAAATATCTTAATTTAAATGGCTTATTAAATGACCTGTTTGATATTAAATAAAGTGTAAAACAATAAAATAAATAATTAATGTTTCATTGAAATTCGAAACTGATAAATATTGTGAAAATTTTCAAAACATCTAAAATGACAACTTTTATGAATTAAAAAGAGTATCTTTCACCTATTAATTATAAATCATAGGCATAAATAAAAAAATATTAATATACTAAATAATCCATTAAAATGTCCTACATTTTAGATAAAAAAATTTCTTTTAAAAAATATTCTAAAAGAGTAATATATATTTTGGTCAACAACAGTCATTTCATATAATATAGTAATATTGTTGATGACTCTTAGCTGACGTATTAATAGAATTGCATATTCACACACACACACACACACACACACACATATATGTACTCCCTCCAGTCCCTATTATAAGATATTTTTAACTATCGCATATGGATTAAGAAAAGTTGGTTACAATCTAAAATTAATGAAAAAAAATTCTGATATTCCCATTTTATCCTTAAGGGGAGAATAAAAGTACATTAAATTAATAATGATGGTAGGAGGAGAGAGAAGTTAATTGAGCATTCTAATAAAAGCATTCAATAGGGGCAAAATTGATACTAAAATTAAATTTATTACTTAACATCTTATATTTTGGACCAAATAAATTTTTTAAATAACACCCTATAATAGGGACCGGAGGAAGTATGTACGTATGCCCTTAATCAGGATTAATTCGGAAATATATTTTCCTACTCGAACGATCGGAGGCCTGCCAAATAACATCAAGCATATATAATAACAAACAAATGGGAATATTCTTGTTCCTACGCTACGACAAGAAGCCGTTATGAAGAATTTTTTCAAGTAATTATTAAATTTATTATTGGAATAATAAATAATTTTGAATCATGTCACATGATTTAATTTAAACAAATAAATGTCGTATGTATGCATACTATAAATATGATAGATCACCCGCGTTACACCTGCACATTATTCACCTGTCCAACCAATAAACTTAAATCCAGATTTTATTGTACGATGATTTGATATCCATCAAGTACAGCCATGTAATCCAATTGTAATGTGAACAATAAATTAACTGAACCACATAGCAATAGAAAATAACAATTTAAAAGCATACATATAATTCATATATAATTAATATCCTCTTAGAATATTTTTAACTATATTATGTATCTTAACAAAAAAATTACATCATTAAATTTGTAAAAAAAATTAATATTTTTCACTATTAACTTTTATTAATTATATTATCCCTCATACTTCTTATAACTTTTATTTTTTATCTTTTAATTACATATTGGGAATATAAATAAAAAAGTTTAATTAATATACTAAACAATTCCTAAAAAATCTTATATTTTAGATGGAAACATCACCTGCAAAAACAACTTAAATTTTGGACCGATGGAGTATATACTCCATCCGGTCTCTATTATAAGGTGTTATTTAGAAAACTTGTCTAATCCAAAATATAAGATGTTAAGTAATAAATTTAATTTTTATCTCAATTTTGCCCCTATTGAATACTTTCATTACAAGTCTCAATTAACTTCTCTCTCCTCCTACCATCATTATTAATTTAATGTATTTTTATTCTCTCCTTAAGGGTAAAATGGAAATGTCATAATTTTTTTTCATCAATTTTAGACTGTAACCAACTTTTCTTAATCTACGTGTAGTAGTTAAAAATATCTTATAATAGAGACCGGATAAAGTATGTGCTAACTAATCATTATATTTAAATATTTTTAAAACACAGAATAAATATATATATTATTTGTTATTAATATAATAAAAAAAATGCGAGGTGTCTAGTACACATAAGATAGGGGTGTGGGTAGAGCAGAGGTGCACGTGGGGGTATAAGAGGAACATTCCGTGCCCATTTTGAATGTGTAAAGTGATATATGTTATGGCAAAAAAAAAGGGTAAAGTGATATATATATATATATATATCTTTTTTGTTAATTGGGAAAATGACTATTAAATATTGTGGAAGAAGTTAATTAAAAAAGACAAACCTACAATTTGTGAAATTTTCAATAGACTCCAAAGCATTAAATTAGAGTTAATTTGTGATAGAAAATGTCTGATTTTTTTCTAGTTTTCATATTCCTAACTGATCTCACCTATTTCCAATTTATCATGACCTATTTCTAGTTTTGATATAGAGATATAATCAACATTTTTTAACATATTTTAGTTTCAGTTTGATATCTTAATATCTATTAAGAATTTCACAAGTTATAGTATGTTCTTTGAATTAATTTTCTTTCACCATATTTAACTTCCAATTTTCCTCATTAACGTTGGTCCGACCAACGCATGAGTTTAGTCAATGCCATGCCACCACACACACCTAAACCCCAATTATTAATCACCATATAGAGAGTACATTACCAGATCCGTACTCTTGAATATTTCCTGCCTCCTTAGCTACCTAACCCCCATCCTAAAATAATGCATTACCTACCTTCCTCAACATTTTTATCAAAACTTAAATTTCTCACTCTATTTCTACTTAATTACCTGTTACTCTTGTACATTACTAGATTGTCCCCATGCCAATTCTTACAAGTTTTAAAGCATTAATAATTTCCATAAACAACTTCCTTTCCAAAAATTAATATTCAGTTAGAACACGTTCTTGTGGAAATTTTAATGACATCAACTTTTTTTTTTTGCCAATAATGACATCAAATATATATCTTCCTTTCATTCTTTATTCACAGCTATGATTAAAGGTATTAATCACTTCCTCGTTTTAAAATATAAATAATAAATAATTAATTTACACATATTAAGAAATATAATTAGAAGTAGTTGAAATCATTAGATGTGTTAAGAATTTAAAGCAGTTTTCAAAAATACCCAAATTTAATTAATGTTTAAAAAAATTAGTTAATTAAATATATTTAATTTGTCTAATTGTAAATACCATATTTTATCCAGGCAATTTAAATAAATTAAATCTTAAAATAAAAAATTTAAAAAAAATAATTAATTAAAAATAATAGAAAATAAAATAAATAAAGGCCTCTTTTTAATTATGTGAATTAGTAAATATTTCTATTTTCTAAATAAATGCAAGCTTTTAAAAATGAAAAAAGGAAGAAGAAAAGAAAAAGAGAAAAGAAGAAGAAAAGAAAAGAGAAAGAAAATAATAAAAAAAACTTTAAAAAAAATCAAAAGCCAAATCACTCTCCAAGTCATAAAACCCATCTTTGAATAAGTCAATTTTCTTTTTTGTAAAATGTTTAAAGTTATATAACAGAAAATTAAAGAAAAAAATATAGAAAAGTTTCTCTTCAAAATTTTCAATTAAGCAAATTACTTATCTTCAAGAAGATTTGCAAATTACTTTTAAAAATGAATAAGAATTTCTCTTGATCAAATTAAGCAAATAATTATCAAAAAATCTTATTAAAAAACAACAAAATGAAATAAATAAAACAAAAAATTAGGGATGAAACGCTGAAAGAAGAAAAGGAGAAAAGCCAAGATGAATAACAATAGAAGAAACCCTAATAAAAAAAAGAGAGAGCTAGGAAGCAACCTTAAAAAGTAGATGAATCAGGTGGACCCATTCATATTAGTGTGGGGGCAGCGGCCCCCACAAATTTTTCCTTTTAGTACTCTATTGTATGTTATATAATATATCAGTTACTCTTTATAAATAAATATGTATTGATTGTCCCATTAATTGACAATATTTTCTTTGATATTACCTTTTAGTATCACCATGTTTGTTGTCCTAGGATTATGTGTGTATATTAATTGCCCTCAATATTTATTAACATTACTTCTAATACAACTTAATTTTTTTTATAATCTCATATTTGTACATATATACTATACATAACATATATCTTTTTTTGGTCTTATAATTAATTATATATGACTCTATTATACTAACCAAATAAATTCATTTCCAATCTTCAAAAGATTCCCTCCTGCCTTCTTTTTATTGGACATTAACTTTAATTTATTTTATTTTATCTAAATGTTCATTTTGTTACTATCCTATTTGCATTACTTTTTCATCTCATACTTATTTTCCCCCTTCAAGTCCTAATATTCCATGATCTCTCTCTTTCATTCTTTTAACCAAAGTTTTATTCCTTCACTAACATATTTTTCTTCTATTTACTTTTATTTTTCTTTAGTTATTCTACTCTTATTTTTATATAACACAATTTTTAAAACTTCACGTATTTGAAATTTATAATAAAGTCATAATTCTTTTTCTTCTAAATGATACTACTTTAATATCATTTAATATTTAATTTCATTTTTTAGAAGAAATATGACATTATATGAACATGAAATCAATTGTAATTGTATTAATTTTATTTATAACATTGGTTAACAAGAATAATTATGATGTATATTTATATATATTTTTTTAATATCAACCAATTTTTTAGACAGGTATATTGAGCTATGATTAATATAGGTTTAAATCTTTCTCAGCAATAACTTTTTTATATTATAGCTTTAATGCTATAAATTTACACATGCATGTATTGCCCACACGATCTAAAATTTCTTGGTCCGCCACTGAGATGAATTGATGCTAAAAGGAGAGACGAAGAGAGCCACTGAAAAAAGCCAAAACTGAAGGAGCAGCATGAAGAGAGCAAGATTTGGAGAGAGATTGAGATAGAAGGAGAGAAGTAGAGCATAAGAGAAATCAATGAACCTTGGTGACAACACAAGAAACCAAGTGTTAGAAACAATATAAAATAATCAACTGATACTCAAAAATATATGATAACACATTTTTCTTAAGGTGTTATTCGCCCCCACTAAGATTGCTGTAGGGACCTCGCAAATTACTCCTAAGAATTATCCCAAATACCACTAGAGACATCTGACAACAACTTCAAATATTTCACAACACAGAACGAAATAGAGAGAATAGTAGTCAAAGAGGAGTTGAGAGAGTTGTGTCTCTGAACTTTAGTCTGATCCTTATTTAAATTGTGAAGAGTTTCAAAATGAAATTAAACCTATTAAATATTGTTAATGATCAATTTCTGAACATTGGAAATTAATTTGCAATTAAAAATCCGTTTTTGAACGTTTCAAAATTAATATGAAATCAAAATTGAAAACTTTTATTTCAAAGTTTAAACTAGACCAAATCTCTACCATTAGATTAATCCAATGGTCGCGACATGCCAAGGAGTTAAGTACTAAGTGCTTTAAATATTAAAATAATTAATATTTAAGTTCCACTTAACCTTATCCTCTAAAATTATTTTAGTATGTTTTATCTTCCTTCTCTTGTATACATTTAAAAAACTTTTTTCCCATCCAATATGGAACTTTGATCCCTATTAAATGGTAGGTAGGTCCTAGGTTCTTATCTTATGTTAAGTGTCCATTACAAATAAATAATATTTTTCTTATTTCATTTTCTTAATTTCTTTCATTTTTATATTTGTGTTTTGCATGTGAATGATTTAAGGATAACAAAAATATTTTAAAGTCACATTAATTTGCGCAATCAATTTAATGTAACTGCTCTTAAAAACGGGTGTTATGGAGTGGCTAACACCTTCTTCACACATAATTAATTTCCAAACTCAACTCTATTTTGTAAACCATCCTTTTCCTTTTTTTTATTGGTTTTCCAAAAATTTCCTTAAAATTTTGGTAGTAATTCCTTCTAAATCGATTTTCGTCGTGTAAAGCGATTTTTTTCTCTTTCTTTTCTTTGTTTTCGCATCATCCACGTCATATTTTTCGGGTGTGACACTAACATTTTTAATTTTTTCTAAAATTACTCCTACTTAATTAATTTCTATCTTTCAATTCATTCCAAAGGTACATATCGTGACTCTCAATAGTATTAATAAAGGAGGATAATTTTGATAAAAATAAATTAATGTAACATTAATTTTTTTTTCTTATAAATAGGACTATCAAAAGTAAAATTTTTTTCCCATAAATAAGATAAGAGGGATTATGTTTGATGGTGTACATTATGTGTCTGTGTATATATCAATTCGAGAGTCAGTGCTGGGTAGGAATATCGATGTCATGCTATTCAGGGGAAATAAAGTCAGAATGTGACTAAAACGAGTTGATATTTTCTAGACTTTTTGTTCAAAACAATTAATTTTGCCATTATTCTCTTAATATTAATATCAGTATAAAATGTATATTCAATCTAACTATTTATAAATCATAAGAAGTATGACTTATTTCTTAATATTAATATCTAATTATTTTTTATGTTATGTGTTGGCAGGATATGACTCAATATCCTATGTAAGTCTACATGATGGATAGATTAAACAACAAATATTATTGTTGGCCATAAAAATTACACAATATCAATAAAAATGGTTAGATATGCAAATTAATAAAAAAGAATTACGTGTTTTAATTAAAAAAGAAACCTCTAGCATAAACTGGAGTAGAGCTACGATCTTTTTTTTTTAATAAAAATCTAAGTGAGTTGACCTCATACACAATATAGTTATCAAGGATATGAATTACTCCATTTAATTCTAAATATATGATCTTTTTATTTGATCTCAGATATAAAATCTCTTTAGAATATAATGTAGTATTTATTATATATTAAAAAAAATATTTATATTTACTTTATTTTAATATACTTCAGCAAATATAGCTCATCCACTCTTTTACGACCCATTATTATGATAATGGTAAATTTGAAAAGATACTATGATTCTCTTAATAAAATTGTTACCCAGTTTTAATTTCCCACTTTGATTTACATAATGCAGCCAAAAAAGTTTTATATTAAGATCCCAAGGAAGCACATTTTTACCAATTACACCGACTTTCATTCTGCCAGCCGGAGTCCTTTTGTGAGGAAATAAAACGTTGGAATTGAGTAGTGACGTTGGAGAAAGAAAAGGGAAGAGAGGAGATGGTAATGATGGGATCACACCCCTACAAACCGAAGAGTAGGAGTGAGACAAGGCCCTGATTTTCCTCAATCTCATCCATCATCCCCAAGCCCTTCCCTCCCTCATCTCCTAATTGTTTTCATAGGTACCTACTCTATACAGATGGGCACGTATTCCCCTGGAAGTGCAAGCATTTTTCTTTTTGCATGATGAAATATTTTTATTTAAAATTAAAATAATTACTTTAATGTGAAAAATTTTAATATTAATAACATTTTTCGTAATAAAAAAACACAGTTTTCATAGCTACTACTTCCAACTTACATTATAAAATATTTTATATAACAAATTTTTATCTAAAATATAAAGTATTATATTTTTTCATCCTATTTTAATCATATATTTAATACTTTCTCTTTTCTCATTTATAACCATATAATGATAATAGATAAGATATTTAATAAAAGTAAAAAAGAAAATATGGGTACTTTTGATTTTAATTTTAGTAAAAAAATAAATTTTTTAATATACATATAATTAATATAAAATATTTTATAATGCAAATAGAATAGAGGTTACACTATATTTATTGAAGCGAGAGACTTGAAAAATTAAAAGAAGCTTCAATCAAATAAATAAATAACCAATGTCACATTATAGGAATTATAATTACAATAAATGTTTTAAAAGTTGGATTGGGTGTGTACTAAAATTGTCATCGGGTTACACCTTTCATAATTCAACTTATTAGAGGTCCTACTAATGTAATAATTAAATAAAATATAATATTTTTTTCATTCTAAATATAAGATATTTTATCTTAATAATAAATATAAGAGCATTTTTAAAATATAATACAATATTTATTACACATTTTGAAAAAAATCTTTAAAAAAATCTTTATTTAATTTATTCCAATAAAAAAAATTAAATAAGAGTGGTTTTGGAAAAATATCTTAATTTTCTTAAAAATTAAGGAAGTTGAGTAACTCTAACTTTCATTCTTTAATCCATGTAATTCGATTTAAAGGGTTTTATATTAAAAATTAAAAAAAATATTATATATAATAATATATGTATAAGAAAAATATATATACCGATAGCGGTTGGATTAAGTAGTAAAAGAAAAAATATAATATAGTTTCCTTGTAGTATATGTAAGGGGAAATTATAGTTAGGGATTGGTAGAGTAAATTAATTATAAAGAAAGACTTTATCTAATAAAAATTGTTAAAAATCTAAAATAATGAATATTAAAATTGTGAAAACGAATATTAATTAATATTATTTTATAATAAATTTATTACTTTAATTTTAAAATGTAATTTTCCCATATAACCCCACTCCAATATGATTAATATACACACTCGGGTTTTAGCCTCCCCTCTCCCTCTCCAACCATAGTTTAAACTAACCAAAGAAAAGCCATACCCCGTTCCATACAATACACTATAGATAAATGTATATGCATATGTATATATATATATATATATATATCTTTTATTGATATATTTAAATAGAAATAAAATGTATTATTATTATTAGTTTATTAAATCATTTTTTATTATTCATTAATGTTAAATTTTCATTGACAGAAAAACGAATGATACTTAATATTTAAATTATGCATGTCAATTTATTTTTCAATTCGATTGTTTGGGATTTGTAGTTCTCATAAAAATTGAGCATTTGCATAAATATTAATTTATTTTTTGTTTTTAATTTTTCATACAATATTAATTAAGAGTAATTTAAGTATATCAAACATATAATTTTTAAAGTATCTATATTGATTTATTCTTATAAAATTTGATGATATGTCCTTTTGTTTTTGGCTACCATCCTAATTTTTTTTTACTCCAATCATCAATATACAATGACACATGTAAATGTATAATTTTTACTTAAAATTAATATTTTAGATATATAGTTTAACTTTGCATATTTTTATTTTTTTGAAATGTTATGAAATTATACATTATTCATTATCTAATGGTTTTTTTAATAATAAAACTATTTTTTAAAATTAATTATGATAAATATTTAAAAAATTACATTGACAATATATATAAACTAATTTTTATCAACTTTGGTCGCATCAGTTTTGATGCTGGCTCCCATTACATGTATTACTCCCTATATAGGATTTGGGTCCCCAAGGTTTAACCCCTCTGTCCACCCATGACCATCTGGTGACTCTGGTCTAGTTTGGTCTCAACAACATTAATTAATTACAATATGGGAGGGAGTTCTTTTCAGTGTTCTTGTATGCCATTGAAAAAAATGAATGCATTGTTCAATATATACATTGATTTAGTTTCCATTTATGACAAGACTTAATCCAAATTTAAAAACCTTTTCAGGTGATGATAATGATAAAAGTTTTAATATCAAGATTAATATTATTATTAATTAATAAATTTATACCAAACTGCACTTAATAAAAGTTTTATTAAAAAATCATAGTTGTCTTGTACTCAGAAGTTAATCTGACTATGTTATCAATTTTTAACATGACAATAAACTGACCTACATTATATACAGTTTGATATTATTGAAGGTATGCCTAAAATGCAAAGGAAAACAGTATGAACCAGATGTAAAATTTCTAATTGGCAAAGGAAAAAAGCTACAGAATTTAACAATGTCTATATAGCGATTAGTGAAAGTGGGAATATTTCAGGTCGTCGTGTTTTTAAATAGGTAAAAAATCAGTTAAATGCACCGTATTAATCCCAACGCCAAATAATTACATTTTTTTAAAATTATTTAGTTATGCAATGGAGGACAATTCAAAAAGGAGTTTTTTGACCGTTGAACAATAAGGATTAAGGATTTTAAACTTTTCAAAGCTGGAGCTTTTATTTGATGAATTATCTCAGTATTTATAATATATGAATATTATATTACTTACTAACTTATTATTGCATTCTATTATAATTACATGAACATCTTTTTTTTACTAACTTACTTTTAATTACATGAAAATCTCAGTATTTAACTTAATATATATCTTTTGTTATAATATTATATATATTTTATTATATTTTCTTACTTTCAAAAGCAGTGTTTTTTATTATATTTTTTTACTTAAATATTATTGTTTTGTATCATTATTGTTATTACTATTATTTAATTTTATATTTCTTATAACTAAAAATTGAATTAAATTAAAGTAAACTAAATGTAACTGATTTATTAAAAAATTGAAAAAATTGGAAGAGAAAGCAATTGAAAAAGAAATAAAAAATTGTAATTAATGTCATATAGCTTCCTATAGATTTGTTTAATTATTATAATTGACTATTATGAACAATACAACTTATGCAACTTATTTTGAGTTTTATATGTAAATGCGCGAAACATGGTCTTAATATATGTAAGATTCCAGAACTCTTACTCCTTTTTAGCAAAAAAGAATTAAAATCTTATTTTATAGATATATTTAGAATATATTAGAAATAATATAGATATGTGTATATATATATCTAAATTAATGGAAAATATTTTATTAAAAATTGAATGAAATTTAAAACATAATATTAATAATAAAAAAATTTATATGATTTTAATAAAAATATAAAATAAATATTGTTAATTTATAAATATTATTTTATACAAGAATTTGAAACAGTTTGAGATCGTAGTTTTACCCTCCAATAAAATTAGTGGTGTAGTGAATGTAGATTACGAATGGCTCCAAATATTTTGGTGATATATATGGCCAGAAAAAAAAAAAAAAAGCTAAAAGCAAGGAAATCATGTTTAATGTAATCCCAATCCCATTACGTGTTAGGAACTCATAGGCAATCCCTCCGCCTCTTCTCTCTCTCATTCTGCAAAATAATAATAAAATTGTAAATCTCTATGCCTCTGTCTCTCTCCTTTCTCTCCCTTCCTCATTTGTACAATATAAATTCTCACATCGTTCGCCTCTCTGATCTCTCCTTCCTCTCTCACTCTTAGTGCGTCTTCCACAATCTTCACATTTTCTCCCTTCAAAAGAAGAAGCTAGGGTTTCCCTTCATTTTACTTTGGCTATATAAGGTACGTCGTCTTCTTCGGCACTCTATTTTGCCCTAGTTTCGCCACTTAATTTGGACATTGTCTCTTTATCCTGTTGATGATCCCAATTATATTTTAATTCAGTGCGTTATCTTGATATCGTTTTTTATCTGTCTCAATTTTTGGTTTTATTTGTTGATTTTGACTCGTGTAATTTATCAGGTGCGGGTATGTGTGCGACTTTGAATTTTAATTTAATTGAGCCAACTTGTTTGTTTTTCCCCCACTTTCCCATGAGTTTCCCACCCAAATTGTGGTTCCCCTTTTTCTTTTTCTTTTTTCTTTTCCTTTTCGGTTTTCGAGAGATTGAAATGGCGGTTTAGCTTCCCTCTTATTTGTTTTCTTTAGATTTTAGGCTTTGAAATGGTGGCTTAAGGTGTGTATTTGTAGCGGTGGGTTGATAGAGGGATAAAATTGGGTTTCGAGGGTAGTGGTGAGGGTAGGTATTTGGGTGAAGATGACAGATTTTCAACCGCTACAACAGAAGCCTGAATCCACTGATGCTCATGCTGACTTTGAGCGTGGGCTGGAGGAGTTTATGCGGGGCCACTTGGATGATTGCATGTCCTTTGCTTCGTGTAGTTCTGCCAGAACTCAGGATGGGGAGGACGATGAGGGTGATCAGCTAGTTAGGAGGAGACGAAGATCTGATCTTGAGGGGGATGATTTGGCAGAATCATCAGCTGCACACCGGCACCACTCACGGCTTTTGAGCAGATGGGCTGCCCAACAGGCCCAAGAGATGATAACTACAATTGAGAGGAGGAATCGGGAGTCTGAGTTAATGGCACTTGCAGGACTACACACAGTCTCAATGTTGGACTCCTCTTTTTTGAGGGGATCACAGACTCCAACTTCTGGCCAGGAGGGGGCTGTAGAGAGGCCCAGCACTCAGGCTTCTGCAATTCTACAGATGTGGCGTGAATTGGAGGATGAGCACTTACTTAATCGGGCACGTGAAAGAATGAGGGAAAGGTTGCGACAACAAAGGAGTGCTAACTCTAATGCCAATGAATCAAGTACCATGTCAGATAGTCGAGGTAGTGAGAATCAGGGAAGTTTGGTGGATGCAAGTGAAAGTGAAAATGATTATGGGACTTGGTCACATGATCAGATTCAATCACAGAATGAAAATGGTGATCATAATGGGTCTAGCAGGGAGCAATCTCCTGATCTTGGTGAAGTTGAGAGGGAGAGAGTTAGACAAATTGTTCGAGGATGGATGGAAAGTGGCATCAGTGATCATTCATCTAATGTGAGTCAGAGAAACAATAATCGCAGAGCAGAGTGGCTTGGTGAAACAGAGCGTGAAAGGGTAAGAATTGTCAGGGAGTGGGTGCAAATGACCAGTCAGCAGAGAGGTTCTCGTGGGAGCCGGAGGGATAGTCAAGTCACTGAAAGTGGTTCTCGAGCTGAGCGAGTCCGTGATGGATTGTTAACTGATCATGATGAGGGCCAGCCAGAGCATGTACGCAGGGACTTGTTGAGGTTGCGTGGAAGACAAGCTCTGGTTGATTTGCTTGTGAGGGTTGAAAGGGAAAGACAGAGAGAGCTACAGGGTTTGTTGGAACACCGAGCTGTTTCTGATTTTGCTCATCGTAACCGCATCCAGGTCAGTTGGATTATCTGATGGAATTAAAATTATTCCTTGTAATGTCTTCACATAGTTGGAACCATGTCTTAGAAGAATTCGAAAATATAGTTTGAACCTCTTGCAATAGGCATTTCTTTTCAGATGGTCATTTATGAAACTGTTTTAAAAATATGTAGTGATTTTCTTGATACTGAATATTCTGCTGATGTTTGCTTCTGGTTCTGATTTATCTGGTTTGGATATTTTCCTTGCTTTCTGCCTTGATATAGTTAGAGATTGTTCTTGGTTCTAGTGTTTACAGATGATGATTAAAATTATGATATAATATGTGCTGGTGCTCCGTCCTTTGGATATGTTTTGCTGAATTGACCTTTTATCAATTGGAAAGGCGCAAGCGGCCATGTAACTATATTGTGTTGGGAATCACTATGCATAGCTTCTTTAAGAATATTGAAGCTGTGAAATATTACATGGATCTTTACAGATCAATTGCCTAGTGTGGCTGATTCTTAATTGCATTCAGCTTTTTAAACTCAACTGACATTCTAGCATATCGCATGTCTCAAGAATATATTTCATAAGATATTTTGATGTTTACTTCTACTCAAATTATTTGTTTCTGATAATTTCTTTCTTAATTTATGAATTCTTTTGATTATTAAAAATCAAATAGAATTTAATGTCGATGTTCTTTCATTATCAAGTGAAACATGTTTACTATTTTTATCATCATTCTGATTTTTTTAAATTCATTTTCATTAATTTTTCTGTAAAAACATCTTCAATCATGTGACTGGAATGAAATGATAGGCATAGCACCTTTTTTTTTTTTTAATTAAATTATATAATCTCAGACTTCTACTTTTGCTTGTTATAACTTGACTATTGATACACAAATACCTTTTCAGTCGTTACTCAGAGGTAGATTCCTCCGAAATGAAGGAACCATCGAAGATGAGAGGCCTCCTTCTGTGGCTGCAAGTGAATTAGTTCAGTTAAGACAACGTCACACAGTCTCTGGCTTAAGGTGTGCATTCAAGACCTGGGGATGTTTTTTCCTTTTAAAAATTAGGACTATAATTTCTTTTTCCTTTTCTTTTTAGAATCTGCCATAGCTTTGGTTTGGTTTTTATTTTTCTTTTGCCAAATTCGGTTGCATCTATTTAGTGTCTCTAAGATGCAGATTTATTTCAAAAAATTGATAGTTGCCTAAGTTCTATTATGTGAGTTTGTAACTTTACTACTTCTGATTCTCATCAAGTGTCAACTGAATAACATTTTTATAGATGCCTTTTCATCCATAACTTTGAGAATAATTATGCTTACTCAACACCATTTCTATGTAATTTCTATTTTCCCAAAGCATTTAAGCCTTTACTTATATGCTGTAGTACGTTGGTTTATGCTTATAAGTTTCTTCATCAATATGCAGTGAGCTCTGCATATTTTTGTTTTGCAATTCAACAGGACTTGAGATGTCTACCTAGCTTGCCCACTTGGCTTGCTTCTTTCTTTTATCTTTTTCATCCTCCTTTTCTCCCCAAAAAGAAGTTAAGTTCAATTTAGTGTCATTCTGAATATATTCTGAAGTTTCTTTTTCAACGTTTTAGTAGATCTTTGGCATCCATCTATGGTAAATTTGTTCACTGCTTATTTATTTCCAATAGGATAATTTTGAAAATTCTTCATGAAAGAAAAGAATAATCTTAAAGGTTATTTTTGATGCACAAGTTGCACGTGTTATGATTCTTAGTTGATGCTCTTGTTTTGACAATTCAGAGAAGGGTTTCGCTCAAGATTAGAAAATATTGTTCGTGGTCAAGCAAGCAGCAATTCTGATGCTACATCTAATGGTAACATCAGTGAAACTAGAAGTGATGCGAACCAAGAAAACAATTTAATAGATGCTGAGCATGAAAATTATGAACAAGGGCAGATTAGGAGCCTGGAAACTGATGTGCAGCAGTTAGCTGATCAAACAGGAACTTTTGAAAGTAGCACTACTGAGAGTATAAGTTGGCAAGAAACTAGTAATCAAGGAGGGAATTGGCAGGAACAAGTTACTGATGATGGTCGTGGGAATTGGCAACGGAGAGCTTATGGTCCATTGAATCAATTAAGAGATGGAAGTGCTGTTAGTGATTGGCGGCAGGAGACTCCAATAAGTGCGGAAGGGGAAGATACTCATCCACGAGAAGCTCAGGGAATTTGGCATGAGGATAATTCAAGGGAAGCTGCTGGTAATTGGTCTGAAGAACCTTCTGGTCCTCCAAGGAATCGACGAGGTGTTCCTCTTAGGAGATTCAATAGATTTCATCCACCTGATGATGATAATGTGTATAGCATGGAACTTAGAGAACTTTTGAGCAGGTAATTCTTTATTTTGCCTATGTGCTGACAGTTTTTTCAGACCTCAGTTTGATATTTGATCAATTGGCTTTCATATCTTCAAGGCAGCATGATTATAGTTGATGCGTTTTTACTTTTTCAGGAGAAGTGTTTCCAATCTACTTCGCAGTGGTTTCCGTGAAAGTCTGGACCAACTGATACAGTCATATGTCGAAAGGCAAAGTCGTGCACCTATTGATTGGGATTTGCAGAGAAACTTGCCAACTCCAACTCCTGCCTCACCTGATAGGGATCCTGAACAACAGGTGGATGAACGTAATGGGGTTCAACATGATGCCATTAATAGGCCTTCTCTAGTGTTGCCCTCTCCACCAGTACCTCCACCTCAGCCACTGTGGCACCAGGACTTGCATCAGACTGGATGGTCTCGCCATAGCATGCATCGTTCTGAAATTGTTAGTCTACTTACATTGCCTTTGTTTTCCCCCATTCTTTCTGCATCATAGCTTTAAAAAATCACTGTATGTTCAATAAGATTTGTTTTCTCTTGAAGTTCTATGTGGAAAATGAAAGTACGTAGGTTTTCTCTTTATTTGAAATCATTGGTAGTTTCAGGTGAGATATTAATTGGAACAAGAAATGGATCAGAATTTGGTTGAGTTTAATTGCAATCTAGGCTCTTAATGCTATTCTGTGAGTTGATTAAAATATGAGAATTGTCTGTACCAATAGAAGCCATCATCATGCTACATACGTATCAAAATTCCTTGGTCAAGCAAGGTTTGTGGTTTGTGGGTATTGATACTGATTGTATTTGGGGGTAGGAATGGGAGATAATCAATGATTTGAGATCAGATATGGCAAGACTTCAGCAAGGCATGAATCACATGCAGAGGATGTTGGAGGCTTGCATGGATATGCAACTGGAATTACAGCGTTCTGTCAGACAGGAAGTCTCTGCAGCACTGAATCGGTCAGCTGCTGAAAGTGGTATAATTTCTTTTCTTAAATTTTTTGGGGCCCAATGTAATTTATTTATTTTTGTTGTGGGTCTTATCTTTTGGAGGAAAGAACCAATTTTCATTATAGATAATGAAGTTGTATGGTTTGCATTTGCTTTAACTGTCACTTAATTCCATCTTGTAGGATTGAGCGCTGAGACATCGGAGGATGGGTCTAAATGGGGCCATGTGAAGAAAGGAACTTGTTGTGTTTGTTGTGATAGCCATATTGATTCGCTCTTGTACAGGTATTTTATGCATGACGCATCTGTACTTCAAGCACACACTAAAACCCGAGCCTTAATGTTGGAAAATAACTGCATATGCATTGGTGAATGCATGTAATTTTTAATTTTCTATTCTATTCATGATTCTTAGGAACAATGGTTTGATACCCTTTTCCTTGCCTTAATTGAAAATTTATTGCAGATGTGGGCACATGTGCACTTGTTCAAAATGTGCTAATGAGTTAGTTCGTGGTGGAGGAAAATGCCCTTTATGCCGAGCACCTATTGTCGAGGTGATCCGAGCATATTCCATTATGTAAAGAGGAAGTTCAAAGGGCAGGGGAAAGAAAAAGAAAATGAAAAAAAAAAAAACTGATGAGGAGGTGGTAAGATCTGGGGGAGTAAATCTTGATTCTTTAATCCTCAGGTTCTTATACTTTGAACACCAAGAATTGTATAATTGGATTAACAATGGCGCTGTTGATTCATCATTCTTGCGTAAATAAATAGTTGGCCCCAATATTCTTTTTTAATTTTTGCCATTCAGATACGTCTAATGTTTTCTTCTCCTGTTTTTGTGGGGTGTTATTAATCTCTTTATAATGAATAAATTATGAGCCTGTAACAAACATATATTTCTGCAGGCTAGGATTCTTTTACAGTTATTCTTGGGACAAAAATTAGACGTTTTGTTTTTTAAAATTAAAGTGAAATGTTAACTTTCTACAACAAATACCTCGATTAAACTTTTGGTGAGGGAACAACTTCACCTGTATTGTGTAGCTTTCTCAGAGGGAGTCACAGTTAAGGACTTAAAGGCAACATTACTGAAGTTCCGAAGGACTTAATTAATAGAAGATTAAAGTATAGTTGGATTGTTCCATGTATTTTTTCTCATAAAATTAGAGTAAAAATCTACACAACTGAATATAAAATTGCGGTTTAAAGAAGTTCAGTATAAAATCATTGGTATTGGCACTTGCATTTTTTAGTTTAGTTGAATTATTGTCTTAAATCTCGAAATATTAGTGTAAAAATTTATATAGCCAAGTATAAAGTTGTGAAAGTTCAATATAAAATCCATGATATTGACACTTGCATCTTTTAGTTCAGTTGAATTATCTCATGTTAAATCTTGAAAGATTACTAAAAAAATCTACACTATTCAGTATAAAAGCATTGCGGAAGTTGAATATAAAATAACTCGAATTGATAGTTGCATTTTTTATGACTTACGGGCTTTTGGGACTTTAATGATATCTTGAAATATTTTGGATGATGATGATGATGATGATGATGATTATTATTATTATTATTATTATTTTGTCTTTTAGTCATTAGCTGTGATTCCTCACTTCTTATTTTGTGATTCCGTATCCCACAAACACGCTTTTAAGATCGCCAGCAGTTTTTAGCGGGGTTACCAAAACTGTCCAAAGTAGTTTGCAATTGGAGAGAAATGCTTGTTGTTGCTATTCAGGAATCATTTGGTTTAGAGTATGGTTGGACTTGGAGGTGTAAATTCAAGAAAGGGGATGGAAAACTTGGATGCGTGTTTGAAGGTGTTAGAAGAGCGATTCATTTCATCCTTAATCAGAAACTTATCTCTCAACCGCATTTGTATCCTTTTGGTTTGGATTTGTAGCAGGCCTATTCACTTATCTTATCTTCGGGTTTGCATCAAGTACCTATTAGGCTTAGGAGCACCATGTCTGATATCTACTATCTTTCTCGTTTTTTTTTTTCCTTCCGTTAGGAGTTGTTTGTCTATTTATTACTCTTTTGAATTTCTTATTTTATATATAGACATATATTTTCAACCAAAAAACAAAAAATCAATGAACAAGTTATTTAATCTTTAAAAATAGTAAAAAATAACTAAATTGGTAAAAGTTAGTTGATTTTTCACGAACTCACAAAAATCTTTTTTTTCTTCTTCTTTGGGCTCAAAGTAGGTTCTAGTATTTTGGAAAAACGATTTACAAAAAGTTTTATAAATATTATTCAACTCCTTATACATATTTTTTTTCATATGTGAAATATTTTTATTCTTACTTTTTATATTTCTAGATATCTGTATCTATTTCTAAGATCATTTATAATATATTTATTAATTTTAACGTAAAATATTGTATATGTACTCAATCTATATATATATATTTGGAAAAATGATTTGGATTTAGACTTAACCACGTTCAAAACTGGGAACCACTTTTTGTGTCGACTTAATTCGCAGTTTGATTTTTGCATTTTTTTTGTTTTTTATTCTTCAGTGTTTATGTTATCCTTTTGGTTGTTGGAGAATTACTTTTCTTTTCATTTTTAAAGTTTTACTGTCTTTATTCCTGAGAATCCAGATGAACATGTTCATCTTCAATTTGTTGCTCATCATGCAAGATCCAGTATACTCAACTGCCTCGATCACTGCAAATTGAATTAACTTAGCTCAAACGTTAGTCTACGTCATCAAACAATAGAACTTAGTTTAAAGTCAAATGTTGGTTCAATTTGTTTCAGTTAAACCGAACCAAACTGAAACTTACCTTGGTGTGCATAGGATAGATCTGATCCCCTACATATGTTCGTTGTCAGAAAATATACAATAAACTAGGAAAGTTTTGACGTAACTTTAATTAAATATATGTAACTAAGATTTAAGCATGAGAAGGGGGTTGAAGATAACCCTCCAAAATCCGCCTTTGACTATCTTTCTGTTCTATAGAAATTGAGCTTGTGGGTGATGATGTAGAAATGACCCTTTTTAACAGAATTTTCTCAGACGAGACACAAGAGAGATGGACATTTCGTTCATGAGTACCTGAAAGACTATTGATGACATGAAGTTGAAGGTATGAGTCTTAAGTTAGATTTGGTAGATACGAAGAAAGTTTCATGAAAAGAAAATGAGGAAGAAATCATTGTTCAACATTTTTGACACACATATCATTTAAACTTTTTAGAGAGACAAATTAACACTACAACATTTTTGACTTATGACAACAGTTAGTTTTGTAATAAGTATAAAAGTGTTGCCTAATAAATAAATATGCAACAGTTTTTCAAGTGTCATTATTGACTTTTATTTTAGAGAACCGAATAACATTTAAAAATTGTAGTCTAAATAAATTAGGCAACAGTTTTCTACTTGTTGCCTTGTATTTTTTAAATAGGCAACAAAAAATGCCCAATTGTCTATAATACTTTTATTTATGCAACGCTTTTTATTTGTTCTCTATAGGAAATTTTATTAAAAAACTAGAAATTTTAATACTTTTTCTCGTAAAAAAATTTTCTAGTCTTGGCAAAAAAGAAATATACAAACCTGTAAATATATTTAAATTATATATTTTATTTGTAATATTTTGCTTTTCATACTTAACAAGTAAGACACATTGGAGTAGTAATGGTCAAGGCGCATTTAGTTAACGGCTTTGCAAATTGTACCTAAAAAGTATTGCCTTAGAGAATAGGTAATGGTTGCATAAATTACGGCCGAAAATTGTTCCCTAATTTTATAGGAACACTTTTTGGCTCTTTGGGCATATTTTTTGTCCATTGTCGGAAGACAAAAATGTTGCAATGTAATAAAAATAGACTTCTCAAAGAAATCTCTTCTTTCTCTCCTTTTCCCTTTCTATTTTCCTTAAAAATATTCATTCATATCAAACTTAGCCTCAGAGTTGGCCTCAGACGTGATCTTTACCAATTCTCGAGACCACTGAAAGGAATTGGGTTCGCAAGGAAGTGAGTGGCTTAATTGATCCATATGGTGAAGCTGCATGTGGGGGTCTTGCTCAGGATCGTGATGGGAATCTTACAGGGCTTGAAGATTTGCTAGGAGAAGAGTTCAAGGAAAGTGCCTATTTTCAGTGATTCTGTTGAATCCATTACGCTCATTGCTAACGAGTATTCGATAATGCATCCTATTGTCACCATCATGCGTGACATTAGATAACTTCTGATGCGGGAGTGGTCTGTCTATTTAGGTCATATTTTTAAAGAAGTAAATGAAAATACCAATTGGCTAGCTTATCATGCCCACACAATTACGAGCAATTTTTATATTATTGATTCTTGATAATCCTCCTACAGAATGAAGAGTTTCTGGAAGTTTATATGCCTGGTGATAACTCCTTTAAACCATATTCATCAATATCAATATATCCATATATATATGTGTGTGTGTGTGTGTGTTTTTTTTTAATCTAATATAAATTTAAAAAATCATACGATTAATATTATAATTTTTTATATATTTAACATAGTAATTTATAATGAGTCATACTATTTATAAATTATATATATATATATATATGTGAATATTGCATTTCTTTCATCAAATATGTTATGCTATGTAATTTATTTTAAAATATATGCAGTTTATTCATTTACTTTTTTTGGCCAAATATTTAGTTTCTTCATGATTGATTTTTATTTATTTATTTTTATGAATTCTTTGTGATTGACTTTGTAGACAGGGCAAAACTTGGTCATGCCGCATGGAATAATAGAAAAGAAGAGAGCAACAGGAAATTGGCCAGAAATATAATAAAACACGCTTCTTTCTTACCCCCTTTGGTGCGTATTCTCGTCACAAGAGAAAATCCGAAGCGCAAGGACTAGGTATTACTCTGCACACCCTGCGACATCAAATCCAACGGATCACAGGTTCACTCTCTTCCACCATCATCCAAAACCACAGACTTCTGCCATTTCCAAATTCCACTTCTCTACATTCAGGTCAAATTCCACCATCAAACAATTTGACCTGCTGTTGTTGATTATGATGATGATGATGCAGCTGCTGCTGTTATTTGATTGTATTAAACAGGAATTTGATTGATTTTTCCTTTTATCTTACTAAAAAGCAGAATTTGAAAGAAGAGTCACTTGGAGTTGATTCGTTGCTAAGCAAGCAGCAGAAGCCTGCTTCGTTAAATACTGTGAGTCATTATTGATATCTTTGGAAGATTCGAAGATGGGTCAAACAATGAGTGCTGAAGCTGCTCCTGCTGCTGCTGTCATAGATGAAACCACCAAGTCAAATTCCACTTCCTTGGAATCTGCCATTGCAGGTTCTTTCTTTTTTCATATACTTTCTTTGTATCATAATGCGATATTCCCGTTTGCCAAGTAAAGGGCATTCATCGGCTCGTCAAAATTCGTGGGCCTCACGTGTTTGTCAAAATGCCTAAGTGAGGTTGTGGGCTTTCAGCTTTTACAATTTCTAATTTTCCAAACCTCCACAGCCATTGTTACAGTTCACGGACGATCTGTCTTATTGCCTTGGAAGCACCGTTCAAAAACGAAGTTTTTATAGTGTCCAATACATGTATAACATTTGTATCAAATATGATATGATATTTCAAATTGCATTTAAGTACTAAATATCTTGTGTCATTGCAGTGCTCGTATTGTGTCATATCCCTTTTTTGTTGATATTAGTGCTTTGTAGCTTACTGTAAGCCAACCATTTGCCAAGCTAAAGAGCCAACATTGACATGAATATGTGACATGATATGATATGGATGGTGCAGCATAAATAAGATATATAGTACTCAAAAGAAGTTTGAAATGCTGAGTTGTAGATGATTTGCATTTGAGTATAAATAATATATCGGGCATGATACAGCTTTGATTTTGAGTTACTGATGCTTTATAGCTGCCTAGTGATACCACCTTATCAGTGGACATTTCTTAGCTTCTATCCCCATGGAACAAAATGGGCCATTTTGATTACTGTCGCCTTGACTGGCTGTTGACACTACTGGCTAATTGCTATTGCTGCATTCACTGTCACCTGGGTATTGAATGCTGCCAAAAAGCTGAATAGTTGAAGTTTATGTTCAATTTAGAATCAATAATCAGTCATGCATAAGAAATTTGCTTTGGGAATAACTTAAAGCAGAGCATACTGTAATCAATAGTTTTGAGTACTAGTCAAACACAGTTGCTCCCATACTCTCTTAATTTCTTTGAACCAACAACAAATTAGCATGATGTGAATCAGTATCTTTGTTTTCATTATTTACAGATGCTGTAGCTTATGGAAATGAAGAAACAAAGGTTTGTTCATTTTCAACATATGAATTAACTTGCTTTCAACATGCAATTTGAGTTAATGAAATTGAAATTTGCAAATTTCAGTCTATTGAGGCAAAAGCTCAGAAAGCCTTAGAATGCCCTTGCATAGCTGACTTGCGAAGTGGTCCATGTGGAAATCAGTTTTCAGAGGCGTTCCTTTGTTTTCTCAAGAGCACTTCTGAAGAAAAGGTAACTGGAAATGAGTGATTAGCAACTTGGGCCTAGGTCGATACTTCTCCTATATGATCAATAGATCACTATAGTCAGAGAAATACCTATACTAATTCAAATATTATTCATGAAAAATACTTCTATATGATCAATACTCAATAATAGATCATTATAGTCAGAGAAATAGTTATGCTAATTCAAATATTACTCATGAAATGAGAGGTAGGGAGCAGTGGGATGTCCTTTGTCTTTCAATTTAATTTTACGTGGGAGTTACAGTTGCTTGTAGTTTTGATAATCTTGCAATAGAGGCCAATAAGAAATGGATGAGATTTTAGGTGGCATTTGGTATATCGTTATAATTTCATTTTGATCCAACTTCTTGGATTTCAGTTGACACTCGTGATGCCTGTATTTATTATATTGATATTCATGATGATGGATAGTATCATCCAAGATGTTATAGTATCATAAGATCACACCATTTAAGGGGATATGAGAGTATTTAATACCACTCAAAAAGTCATAAAAATAAGTGTCTCATATCACATCTTTTATGGCTCTCTTAACATTTATAAAGTACCGATTATATCCTTTTTAGTTCCAACTGTCATACTAGACACGGACATTTTATACACCATAATATCTCATATATTGGTATTCTATATATGACATTGATTTCCATTTCTCGTATCCTTTTACCTTCTTTCCCATTTTCTATGGACCAAAAGGCTCATCACTGTTTCTACAGCTTTCCAGTTATACTTGTGTTTTTCATGGGATACTATTTTTGGGCTATCATACTGAGTGACACAGATCAGACTGTTTTGGTGGTTGTATATATTATAGAGTTCTATATGGTGGCATGCTATAAACCATCATATATAGATATATATATATATATATATCTACCAATAATGTAGCATTGAAATTCTCTACGCTCTTGCTTTGGATTTTGTTCCTTCTAAACTACTAGAGTTGAATTATACTATTTTCTCTCATGTTTTAGGGCTCGGACTGTGTACATCCATTTGTTGCTCTGCAGAACTGCATCAAAGCCAATCCAAATACTTTTTCCGAGGACATTCTTAGCGGAGATGAAGTTGAGCAGACGGACCCAACCCAAGAATACAAGATAATCCCTCCCACATGGTCTAGAGAATCTCAAGGTCCAAAATCCAAGCTTTAGACTTCTAATATTCAAACAGCTGTGTACTGAGGCCTTATTGAATTTTTATTGAATTTTGCTTAGTTGATAAATAGGACGACTAAACTGCTAAAAGTGTTTCATTTAGGACAGCTTTTTGTATGACATTAAAAAAACAAAAACAGAAGTTCGTTCTGAAGATTTTATGAGGAATAATAAAAAACTATCATGTTGATCTAACTATATATTGAGTCAGAAATAACAACTGATTACTATATTGATCTTTCACTTTAATTCTTTGTGTATTTTGTATAAATAAAAGAGTAATGAGGTGTCGGTCCCATCACCCAAGGTATTGCTATGTTTTCTTTTGTGTAAATTCTAGAAAGACTTACTATGAAACAAAATACAAATTGCAAGATTTTCTTTGAATTTCTTCAAAATTATGTAGATCTCATATTTGTTTCTAAAATACACCAAAATTTCTTTAAAGTAAAAGAGGTTGATGTTTGTATAATATTTTTTTAAAAAAAGATTTATTTAAGTTGTGAATAAAGAATCATATAAATTTAACACAATTCATGAAAAATTCATATGATTTATTTTTATGGACTGCTATATATTAATAATACTTGAATACATTCATCATGGGCAACCCATTTTACATCCCACGTAGAATGAATTCTGTTCAACTATCGTTGCAAAGCACTACTTCCTTTGTTTCTATTTACGGAGAAAATTTTAGAAGCGTTTAGCTTATTCAAAATATAAGTTATTTTATAATATTTAAAGAGTATTAAATTATTATTTTTTTAATTTTATTCAAAATATTTATAACAAGTAACAATTTAATGAAGGTAAATTTAAAAAGTTATGATAATTTTTTTAAAAATTTCAACAACCTCAACTAATTTTAACTATTTTTTTATTTTTTGTAAAATAGTAAAATGTTTCTTATAACTGGGAACATAAGGAGTACCTCTCACCCATTTTCCTTATGATCCATTCAATAATATCTACATATACACCTTATTAGCCAACTTGTATATAAAAATCCGTTACATGAAATTTATGAAATCCTTAGTGCATTTTAAACAGCTGCCCAAATGTTGTTTTAAAAGATCTAGATATATAAGAGTCTGGGTTTTATTCATCTATATGTTGATGATTTAAATATCAATGAAACTTCCCAAAGAAAATGATTGTTTAAAGAAAAATTTTGAGATGACCTAATATTGAATTTACAGCGTGTAAGTAAGATTAATTCAGTTTTTCAAGAAGAAAGAATTAGAATGGAATTAAGTATTCATTGCAATAGCTCTGAGGGGCCACTAAAACAAGGTTGTTTTATTGAATGAAACAAGGTCGTTTATATATATATATATATGGGCATTGTTTTAGTGGTGTTATAACATGCATGACAATATATAGGTTGATATTAATCCCAAGCTTCAACTAATGTGGACACAATGAGAATTAGTCTCAAGGTAATTAGGAAGCATAGAAGACAATAAAGTGGAAGCATGGATTACAAACGATGTGATTGAAACTAGAATTCAAAGAGAACTTGCCTCAAATAACTCTAACTATAGAAGTCCCAAAAGCTGATCCATTGGAAACTCTAAGAAACCAATCTTGAATTTGCTCTTTGTTTGCCCTTAAAATTCACATATCTACCTTGCTTTCACAATCATCGGCCTCGGTGTAAAGTAACTATTCGAATCCACCTCTTCGTAGCCACCACTGTGTGCTTTAATAATATATCATACACCAAATGAGTTTCTTATTTGAAAGTTTGAACATTGATGCCCTGAAAGGCCAATCTTGGCTCTTTTATAATCATTAATTACTATGACAAAAATATTTTTTCTTAGTATCTAATAGTTGGTGATTATGGGGAAAAATGCCAATAAAAATGAGGTGAAGACTTTTTTGGTGGTTCTAGAAATAACCACCAACAAAAGGTTGACATTTTCTTGGTGGTTATTTTTATAACCGCCAACAAAAGTCTTCACCTCATTTTTGTTGGTGGTTACAAAAATAACCACTAAGAAAATGTTGACATTTTGTTGGCAGTTATTTCTATAATTGCAAACAAAAAGTTCATTTTTATTTTTATTGGCAGTTTTAGAAATAATTACCAACAAAAGTTTTAATAACTTATTTTAGAAAAAGTACAAGACACGGATCAATGAGCATAGCCGTTGATAAAAAAAATCCAACAGTTTAGGTTAATATTCCCTTACATTTTTCTCTCCACACCAACTCTCTTACTTTTCTCTCCCCCAGATGAATCACTTGTACCGTTCCTCTTTCCTCCTTCACCCACTCATACCTTTTCCTCTTTCCTCCTTTTCTCCCATCCATCATCTATCACTACCACCAGATCTATTCCTCTTTCCTCTCTCCCCTCCTTCTCTCACATTCTTATTTTTACTTTCTTCTTCTTTCTTCCTTCCCTGTTACTTTCACCTCTTACTTTCTTCTTTCTTCCTTCCCCATCACTCTTATGAAAAAGATTCTTAGATATCTTCTCTAATAAAGTCTTATAGACTTTTTTAAAAAAAGCTCTTCTTTTGTAGGCAGGATTTGTATCATTGTGCATCTATTACCATTCCCTAACTCTTGAGCCAGTGAAGATGATGAAGTAAAAGTAAGGTTGTGAAGCGCAAGGTGTAAAAAATGGCATTGTCTAGAGTGTCACTTCTACTTCTTGCACGCTTTCGACTCCATCACCCTTAGACTTGTAGTAGCAGTAGTGTAACACTCCATTTTCGGCTCTCATCAATGAGCTACTACTCTACACGATCACATGACTAGTAAATCTCGATCTATTTACTTCCCTCAATTCTTCCTCCCAAAATAGTTTTAGAATTAATTTTACATTTTGGATATTAGTTAGATATAATACAACTTTTGGTTCTGGATAATTTTCGTTTTGGATACATTTTAATTATTGAGTTTTGGATATTTAATTCTGCATATTGATAGTGAAACATGTTGGTGAGATTGTAAAAATAATAAAAAAAAATAATACTTACATTGACAGCTATTTAATATAACCACCAACATAAGAATATTCCTTGGCGGTTATAATAAATAACTGTCAAGAAATAGAAAAATTACACATTAAATTTTAAAAAATAAATAAACTTTAGTTGGCGGTTATAATATATAACCGCCAACAAATATTAAAATGGAAAATTAAATTTAAAAAAATATATAAACTTTTGTTGGCGTTTATTTAGTATAACCGTGAAGGAAAGTGAACAAAATAAAAATTTATTTTAAAAAAATAGTTTTTCTTTGCAGTTTTTTATATAATCGCCAATGAAGATGGATATTCATTGGCGGTTTTAAACCGCCAATGAAATTCTCAAGTTTTCTCGACGTTAAGATCCTTGGTGGTTCATAACCGCCAAGAAAGGCTAAAATAACTGCCAAGAAAAACCTACTTTGGCATAATAAATGCCCACAAATGACATTCCATCATAATTATATTTTGAAATTTCTATCCACAAATGACATTCCATCATAATTATATTTTGAAATTTCTATTCACATCTACTTCAATTCATACCCTATATATAGATTTACTCTTCAGTCTTCACACTCAATTGTGTGTGTCTAGTGAATTAGCATCATAAAGTGAATTAAGGATCATCAATGGCTGGCTTCATTGAGAAGGAAGAGGCTCTAGTCAAAACCTCATGGGAGGACTTGTTGAAAAACTTTCCCACTCATAGTTTTCATTTCTTCACCCTATAATTTTTTATTGTCATATCCTACGTCCTTTTCTTATTTGTCTTCAACTCCATTCTCTCTCTCTCTCTCTCTCTCACACACACACACACACTCACTCATTCATTTGTACACTCTTTTATCCTTTTTTTAAAATATATAAATATATATTTTTTTGTCTGACTGTGTAGGTTGGTGGAGATTACAACTCCTGTGAAAGATTTGTTCCCCTTTCTGAAGGGTTCAAATGAAATTCCCAAGAATAACCCTCAACTGGAAGCCTAGGCCATGAAGGCTTTTAAGTTGGTAAGTACATATGAAAGGAATCATGATACTTGAAGAAAATCACAAAGGAGAAGAGAGCAAGAGGCGAAACTGAGTGAAAATTGTTGTATATTCAAATATTTAAAGTATAAGGGGATAAATACAAAAAGAGATGAGCTACCTATTAATTGTAAGAATATTCTAGACTAATTACAATAATGAATTAATGAATAAGGGGGATTTGGTCAATATCCCATAATAGGAAAGATATCTTAATCAAATCACAAATATTCTTAATTAACATTAACATCCCCCCTTAAACTCAAGATGGCTCAAGGGAAAACATCTTGAGTTTGTCTACTAACAACTTGAAATGGCCTGGATGAAAAGACTTGGTAAACAAGTTAACTAGTTGGTGAGCGGTCCGAATGGGAACTAGTTGGATAGTACCCCAAACAATATGTTGCCGACTAAAGTGGCAATCAATTTCAATATACTTAGTTCGCTTATGAAACACATCATTGTAAGCAATCTTCATAGCACTTTGACTATCACAATAAGGATTAGTAGAGGAGGTTTGGAATGCTCCCATATCATCAAACAACCAGCAAAGCCAAAGAACTTTAGCAGTTTTCTTTGCTAGTGTACAATACTCCGACTCCACACAAGAGCGGGAGGCTAAAGTCTACTTTTTACTTCTCTAAGAAATAAGTGAATCACCAAGAAAGATACAAAAGCCAGTAGTAGACCATTGATCAGTATGATCGCCGCCCCAATCAACATTAGAGTAGGCTCATAGAACAAGAGAAGAACTAGCAGAGAAGTGAAGGCCATGATACACAGTGCCCTTAACATACCGGATAATGCGAAGAACAGCTGCATAATGAGTAGTTCGGGATTCAGACATGAACTGGTTGACAATATGAACAGTATAAACAATGTCTGGACAAGTCACTGTAAGGTAAATGAGGCCCCCAACCAATTGGCGGTAGCGTGTAGGATTGTCGAACAAGGTTCCATCAGTAGGGGTGAACTTAGCATTAGGTTCTATAGGAGTGTTCTCAATCTTATCATCAGAAAGATATGCCCGATATATCAAATTAGATGTGTACTTAACTTGGGAAAGCGAGATACCATCTGTCCTATGATGTACTTCAAGACCAAGAAAATAACTCAAGTTTCCAAGATCCTTCATCTCAAACTATTGACCTAAGAAGGTTTTAAGTTCTTGTACTCCTATAACATCATCACCTGTGATAGTCATATTCTTAACATACAAGAGAAGCAAAACAATACCATGAGCTGTAGTTTGAATAAATAGAGCAAAGTCACGGGGGCTATAAGAGAAGTCAAGCTACTGTAGTACTAAATTTAGCAAATGAAGCACGGGGAGCCTATTTAAGGCCATAGAAGGCTCAACAGAGGCGACAACCTTGTTTGCTGGATGCAGATACCCTGGAAGAGGTTTCATATAGACTTCTTCATCTAGGTCCCCATTCAAAAAGGCATTTTTAACATCCATTTGATGAAGAGTCCAATGCTTAATAGCGGCAATAGCAAGCAAACTTCTAACAGAAGTAATTCGAGCAATAGGAGAAAAATGTTTCTTCATAATCAATGCCATATTCCTGAGTAAAGCCTTGAGCTACTAAACTGGCCTTGTGTTGCTTCAAATACCCATCATAATGAGTTTTGTTCTTATAACCAGCAATTAACTAGGAGGAAGATTAATAAGATCCCAAGTATGCATTTTCTCTAAGGCCTGTAATTCTTCATTCATGGCTTACTGCCAGAGGGGATCACGAGAGGCTTCCTTATAGGATTAAGGGTCCTGAAATTGAAGGGTAGTTGAAAAATAGTGGTATCATGAAGGTAGGAAGGAGGATGTCTTACACGGGTCAGTCTTGTGGAGTTGACGATACATGCTTAGTATGAATAACTTGTGTAGGAGGATCAGAGGTAGCAGGATCATCTTGAGAAGACGTGATGTCAGGTGTGTGAATAAGCTCAGCAGTGGAGTCTGTACCTGAGTCATTGGGAAACAAGTCAATAGAAGGATATGTAAAATAGAAGATGAAGGAAGAGAGACAGATGAAAGATTAGTCAGAGATGAAAACAGAATAGGTTCGTAAAAAACAACATGACGAGAAATTTGAATTCGACGAGAAATAGGGTCCTAACAACGATAATCCTTATGCTCAGAATCATAACCTAGAATGCAACAGACATAGGCATATGCTTGTAGTTTGGTAGTCTCATGAGGGGGAAGAAGAACAAAACAAACACAAGCAAAGACTTTCAGGAGACTATAATCTGGAGGAGCACCATGAAGATGCTCAAAAGGAGAAATGTTACCAATGATAGAAGAAGGAACTCGATTGATGCAATGGACAACAGTTATTACTGCTTCACCCTAAAAATGTTTAGGACAAGAAGAGGAAATGAGCAAGGCTCTAACAAAATCAAGAATGTAGTGGTGTTTTTATTTAGCATGACCATTTTGTTGAGAAGTGTAGGGACAAGAATGTTGCCCTGAGCATCAAGAAAACTGAGTAATTTAGAGTCATGATATTCTAAAGCATTATCACGATGAAAAACTTTGATGACTTTAGAAAATTGAGTATGAAGCATAATAGCAAATTTAATATAAATGTCAGTTAATTCTGATCGCTTTTTCATCATATATATCCAAGTGAAGTGCAAAAAGTCATCAACAAAGATTATAAAGTATCGTGATCCTCTCATAAATAGAATAGGTGATGGACCCCAAATATTAGAATGAATTAAATCGAAAGGCAAAACAACAACAAAATTAGTTTTATTAAAAGATAAAGTAGGTTGCTTGGGAGTCTGACAAGAAATACAATGTAAAAACTGATCACTAATATGACCTAGAAAACCATTAGAAATTAAAGGATGCAATTTATTCAAGGAAGGATGAGCAAGATGATGATGCCATAAATCAAGAGATGAAGATGTTGAGGCAGCACATAATCTGGGAGCAGTGACATTAGGGAGATGCATTGAAGTGAGCTCAAACATATGCCTAACCTTACATCCAGTCATGATAATCTGTCCTGTCTGAGAATCCATCACAACACAACCACATTTGTTAAACAATACATCATAGCCCATATCAATAAGTTGTCCAATAGAAATAAGATTAAAACTAATGGCAGGAAAAAAATAGGTGTCATGAATGGATAAGGAAGGCAATGAAATAGTACCAGTGTGACTAATAGGCATTTGAGAGTTGTCAGCAGTATGTATAGGATGGACAGTAGAATTAGGTGTTATAGAGAGAAAGAAATTTGCTTGATCAGTCATATGATTGCAACAAGTAGAATCAAAGAACCAAGAGGATGTACTTGTAGGAGTAGCTAAAGCAGCAGGTGGGCTAGAGGAACTGGAGATAAGTTTATGGAGCAAAGCCTCAAGTTCAGTAGTAGATGATCTCAAAGTAGATGTAGCAGGTTCCTAATCAATAGTAGAAAAAGCAGGCTTAGAGGAGGGACTAGACTGAGCTGATTTCCCCTAATCAGTTCTAGGTGGATGAGTAGGACATTGATGTTGAAACAAGAGTTTTGATGATTCTAAACCAACACTCAAAAGCTTGGATTGAAGATATCAAAGAAGATCAAAGCTATCTCAAGTGAAGATTTTATGAGTACTTGCTGGTAGATTTTTTGTGGAGTCTTAGTTCTTGATATGATTGGGTAAAAGATTTTGATTTGAAGAAAAGAGATTTTTAAACTTTGATTTTATGTTAAATCTTGAAATATTTGGAAAACACCCACAAACAGACGAAGGTTGAAAGTTCAAACTAAACTGTCAAGTTGGAAATTCGAACTTTGCCTTAGGACATTCGAATTTCGAGATTAAACTGAACAAGTCTGAAGAGATGTCTCTCTGTCAGACGAATTTTGGTTTTTCAAAATTCGAATTTTCATCTAGTCTGAAAGAAGCCTTTTTGGACAGACGAACTTTACAGTTTCAAAATTCGAATTTCAGACAAAATGCAATTTGTGAAAACCAAAGAAATTCGTCTGAAGCTATGTTAAAGTTCATCTGAAATTAAGAAGAAATTGAGTTTGAAAAATGCTCTCTGACAGACGAACTTTGACTTTGCAACATTCGAATTTTCATATAAGTCTGAAAGAAGCTTTTTGGACAGACGAACTTTACAGTTTCAAAATTCGAATTTCAGACAAAATGCAATTTGAGAAAACCAAAGAAATTCGTCTGAAACTATGATAGAGTTCATCTGAAATCAAAAGGAAATTAAGTCTCAAAATTGATCTCTGACAGACGAATTTCACTACGTCAAAATTCGAATTTCGAAGAAAGTGAACTACTGTGCCTCTTTGAACGTTCAATGGACAGACGAATTTTGGGCATGCAAAATTCGAATTTCGAGGGTACTGTAGAAAATAGAAAACACTGTTCACGATTTACAGAAAAACTTTCTTCTTAAAAATTCGTATGTCACATTGAAAAAATACTTCATAAGCTTCAAAATTCGAATTTCACTCAATGGACAGACGAACTTCGTATTTTAACGTTGGAAGCTTTAACCTTCGGTTCCTTCAAAATTCGTCTGTTGACCAACCAAAATTCGAATTTCAGTATGTCAGAAACATTAAATGTGGTTGGTAAACGGATAGTTTTTCAGAATAACCGTTGGATAACTTCCCCAATGGATAGATTTAGTCTCTAACGGATATTTGAGACCTAAATCTATAAATACAACATCATTTGAAGTTGTGGGTAACGAATCAAACTTATTAATACCGAATTTTTGCTGAATCTTCTTCTCAAAAAGTTTTACCCTCTCAACTTCATCATTTGTACTTAAACTTTCATATCTACTCTTTTCAAGAGAGTTATTTTATTGTAATCAATCTACTCTTCATCTGGAAGATAGATTTACTTGTGAGGGGTATTCACAAGGGGATTGGGAAGCACATAGTGTAAGTGCTTGGAGAGTTTGAGAGAACTCAGAAACAGAGCGTACTCGTGTACTGTGGCCTTAGCAAGAAGCCCGTTGAAATTCTTGCTGTATAGTGGACAAATCTCAAGAGGTGTCTTGGGGACTGGATGTAGGTCAAGTGGATAGACCGAACCAGAATAAATCATTGAGTTTTCTTCTCCTTATCTCTACTTTTCAGCTTGCTCTGTTTTACACGTTCTTTTCACTATACTGTGATATCTTCACTTACTTCACTTTGTGCAGAAAAAGTTCAATCTTCCCAATTCACCCCCCCTCTTGGGAAGTCAGCCTTGCTAACAAGTGGTATCAGAGCCCGGATTCCCATTCAAAGGATTTTACAGTCCGGGAACAAAGATGGCTGGCTTTGGAGAAAGTATACTTCCTGAAGGGAATAACACTAACAGACCACCAGGCTTCAGTGGAGAGCATTATGGGTACTGGAAGATGAGGATGCAGATCTACCTCCAATCAATTGATCTTGACATCTGGTCAGTCATTGATAAAGGAGATTTCGTCCCAATGGCTCTAACTGAAGATGGAAGATACAAAGAGAAGCTGGAAGCAGAATGGAGTGATGAAGACAGGAGGAGAGTCCTGCTGAATTTTAAAGCAAAGTATTGTTTAGTCAGTGCCCTGAACCAGGACGAATTCTACAGGGTCTCACAATGCACCACTACAAAAGGAATGTGGGACACTCTGCAGATTGCACATGAAGGGACATCTGGGGTCAGGGAGAATAGACTCAACACATGCATTGGAGAGTATGAGAGCTTCAAGATGGCTAAAGGAGAAACTATAAAAGAGCTCCAAAAGAGATTCATTCTCATTGTGAATCAACTAAAGAGTCTAGGAAAGGAATACTCTCAATCAGAGAAAGTAAGAAAAATCAGAGAAAGGAGCACTCCCTCTGGAATGGCAGCCCAAAGTGACAGCAATAGAAGAAGCCAGAGGAGAATCAATGGCCTCTGTCACAGCTCTCTTTGGCAGCCTTGAAGAGTATGAAGGAAAAATCAAAGCTCTCAAGGAAGCTGGGATGGACAGAAAGAAGAAAGGCCTTGCCCTTAAAGCTGCTGATGAAAAGGAAGAAGAATCTGATGAAGAAGATGGGCTGGATGAGGAAACTCTGGCTATGATGGTCAGAAAATTCGAAAAATTCTACAGCAAGAAGAACAAGAGATTCTTCAAGAAGGTAGCTGCTGGGGAAAGCAAGAAAGAGGCAAAAGAACCTGTGACTTGCTATGAGTGCAAGAAGCAGGGACACATAAAATGGGACTACCCCCAATTCCTCAAGAAGCAAGAAAAAGAAAAGAAAGGTGCTGACAAAGTGAAAAAGAAGAAAGCCTACATCTCATCCATATGGGGCAACAGCTCAGATGAGGAAGAAGAAGATGAAGATGAGATTGCCAACATTTGTCTAATGGCACTTGCCTCTGAAGAAGCTGCACCCTCATACAGCAGTGATCAGGATGAAGAGGTATATGAATCTGAACCTTCCTATTCTGAATTGCTGGATGCTTTTCATGAGCTTCATGATGATTTCATTAAAGTTGCTAAAGAACTAAAACTGGCAAAGAAGAAAATAAATATGCTGGAATCTCAAAACACAATCTCTGAAATTACTTCTTTACCTACTGCTGAATCTATTTGTTGTACTTCATGCACTGAACTTAAACAAACTAATGATTACTTAGTCAAAAGCATGTCTAGACTCACTAGAGGTAAATATATGCTGTTTGCCTTGATGGGGAGCCAAAGAATATCACAAGGAAAAGCTGGTCTTGGCTATGACCCATGTGCTGTCAAGGAAAAGATTAGGAAGAAAAATCAAAATGAATATATGAGACATTTTGTGCATGCTAAGAACAATAAAAAGAAAGTTAATGCATCACCTCACATTGAAACATATGATCAACCAGGGCATGCTAGACAAAAGTATTACCTGCACTGTTTTCTTCCTGCATCTCAATCTAGCAGTCCTTTCACTACCTGTCATTTCTGTAATAAAAAGGGACATATTTCCAGTTCTTGTGATTTGAGGAAAAATGGACTTGGCAGGAAGGTTGGATGGGTTCCCAAAGTTGCATTTGCATCTAGGGAAAAATATACTGACAAAAAAGGATCCAAGCAAATTTGGGTACCTAAAAGGAAATCATAAACATTGTTTTGCAGATCTGTCTCAAAGCTAAGAAAAGCAACAAATGGTATATGGATAGTGCCTGCTCAAGTCACATGACTAGTGACAAGGAGAAGTTCATCACCCTTAGAGACAAGAAAGGAGGAAAAGTGACCTTTGGAGGTGATTAATATGGTAAAATTGTTGGTATTGGCATTGTGGGCAAAAATCCTGAAACATCCATTGAAGAGGTGCTGTTTGTGATTGGCCTCAACCACAACTTACTAAGCGTGAGTCAGACTTGTGATAAAGGAAACTGGGTGCTGTTTGACTCAAAGTTTTGCCTGGTCATCAGAAAAAGTGATCACAGAGTAATCCTCAAAGCTCAAAGGGATGGTAACTGCTACACTATTGACCTTGATGAACTTCCTCCTTTAGATTCTGTATGCTTAATCAGTCAGAATAATGATAGTTGGCTATGGCATAGAAGATTAGCTCATGTGAACATGAATCAACTGTCTAAACTGATTAAAAATGAGCTAGTAACTGGTTTACCAAAAATATCTTTTGAAAAGGATAAAGAATGTGATGCGTGCTTAAGAGGAAAACAAACTAAATCATCCTTCAAATCCAAAAACATAGTTACCACAACGAGACCACTTGAATTGCTGCATATGGACTTAATTGGACCTTCTAGGGTAAAGAGTCTAGGTGGTAATCTGTATGTGCTTGTAATTGTTGATGATTATTCTAGATTTACTTGGACATTATTTCTTTCTTCTAAAAGTGATACCTTTGATGCATTTGTAACCTTAGCCAAGAAAGTGCAAAATGAGAAAGGTATCTCTATTGTATCTATCAGGTCAGACCATAGGAGAATTTGAAAATGCATACTTCTTGGAGTACTGCAATGAGCATGGGATTGACCACAACTTCTCAGCACCAAGAACTCCTCAACAAAATAGAGTGGTAGAAAGGAAGAACAGAACTATTGGAGAGATGGCTAGAGCTATGCTGAATGAGAAGGAGCTCTCTCAAGTGTTCTGGGCTGATGCTGTAAATACAGCAAGTTACATCATTAACCGAGCTTACATCAGACCTATCCTTGGGAAGACTCCATATGAGCTGTACAAGGGAAGAAAGCCAAATCTGTCACACCTCCATGTGTTCGGGTGCAAATGCTTCATTCACAACAATGGCAAAGAAAACCTAGGTAAATTTGATGCTAAATCCGATGAAGGTATATTTCTAGGCTATTCAAGTAGGAGTAAGGCTTATAGAGTTTTTAATAAAGGATCAAATGCAATAGAAGAATCCGTGCATGTGGTTTTCATTGAAAATGAAACTGTTTCAAAACATGTTACCAATGAGGATGATCTTGATTTCAATTTTGAAAAACTGGGCCTCTCTGATGAAAGTAAAAATGAACCTCCAAAGATATCTGAATCTGTTAACATAGAGGAAGATATTCAGGAGCAAGAGTTTGATGAAAATAATGAAGAAACATCTCAAGAACTCCCTAGAGCTTGGAGATATCAAAGGAATCATCCTGTTGATCAAGTAATAGGGAATGTTCAAGAGAAAGTCAAAACCAGAAAATAGTTAAGGGAACAGATGCTCAACTGTGCTTTCATTTCTCAAATTGAACCCAAATGTACTGAAGAAGCCTTAACTGATGATTATTGGATTTTGGCCATGCAAGATGAATTAAATCAATTTGAAAGAAATCAAGTTTGGGATTTAGTTCCAAGACCCAAAAATCATCTTGTTATTGGTACCAAATGGGTTTTCAGAAACAAACTTGATGAATCTGGAACTATAATCAGAAATAAAGCTAGATTAGTTGCTAAAGGGTATAATCAAGAAGAATGTATTGATTTTGAAGAAACCTTTGCACCAGTAGCCAGATTAGAAGCTATAAGAATTCTACTAGCTTATGCATGCATGAAAAATATTTTGCTATATCAAATGGATGTAAGGAGTGCTTTTCTGAATGGATATATCATGGAAGAGGTTTATGTAGATCAACCTCCAGGTTTTGAGGATTCTACAAAACCAAACCATGTCTATAAACTGAAGAAAGCTCTTTATGGATTAAAACAAGCTCCCAGAGCATGGTATGAAAGATTGAGCAATTTTCTGACTGAGAAAGGGTTTAACAGAGGCAAAGTTGACACAACTTTATTTACTAAGAAAGAGAATAAAGATTTACTAATTGTCCAAATCTATGTTGATGATATTATTTTCGGTGCTACTAATGAAACTCTTTGCAAGGAATTTTCTAAGTTAATGCAGGGAGAATTCGAGATGTCTATGATGGGTGAACTCAATTTCTTCCTTGGATTGCAAATCAGACAGCTTAATGATGGTATCTTTCTCAGTCAATCCAAGTATCTAAAAGAGTTGTTAAAGAAGTTTGGAATGGAGAATGCTAAGCCAATGGGAACACCTATGGCTACTGCAACCAAACTGGACATGGATGAAAATGGGAAGATGTTTGACATTACTCACTACAGAAGAATGATTGGATCCCTGCTGTACCTAACTGCCAGCAGACCTGACATTATGTTCAGTGTCTGCATGTGTTCAAGGTTTCAATCATGGCCCAAAGAAACCCATGCAACAGCTGTGAAAAGAATTTTTAGATATCTTACTGGAACATCACAGATGGGTCTTTGGTATCCAAAAGGCAATGGAGAAGATCTCAAAGGATACACTGATGCTGACTTTGCAGGATCCAAAACTGACAGAAAAAGCAAAAGTGGAACTTGTCAGTTTCTTGGAAGATCCCTGGTTTCATGGTTCAGCAAAATGCAAAATAGTGTGGCCTTATCCACTGCAGAAGCTGAGTATGTTGCAGCTGGAAGCTATTGTGCCCAAGTCATCTGGATGAAACAGCAACTTGAAGATCTAAAGGTTAAAATAAAAGAGATACCAATCATGTGTGATAATCAAAGTGCCATAAACATTACCAAGAATCCTGTCATGCACTCAAGGACGAAACATATTGAGGTTAGGCATCACTTCATAAGGGATCACGTTCTAAAAGGAGAAGTTAAGCTGGAATACATCCCAAAAGAGGATCAACTTGCTGATATACTCACAAAACCTCTATCAGAAGACAGGCATTGTAAAATAAGGAGAGAATTGGGAATGGTAAATTCCAATGAATTGTAAGTTATACTTATGAAATTCTCTTTTTAGAGTTTTAAATCTTACAAATCAATTCTAACTTCAGCATCGGAGAGTGTTTAATTTAAGTTGCAGGTGCTCATCACAAGACTGAACTGCTATACTCTTGAAGATTTGAGCATATCAAAATGGAACAACCAGAAAGTGAAGTAAACAACGAAAAACCTATGTTCTGGATCCATTCTGTAAGTTCTTAATGATGATGCTTATATTTGAAATGCTGTTAAATGTATGTTGTTTCATAAAACTGTGTTTTTATACTGGTCAACGTGGTCAACATTCGAATTTTAAGTGACCAACAGACGAACTTCGACCTGTTACACTTTGGAACAGTTCTCACTGATGCCTCGAAATTCGTCTGTTGAATATGGAAGTTCAAATTTTCAAGAACAAAATTTTCAAAGATATGGTTGTCCATAACTGTTATACGAATTATCACTTCTTGACATACGAATGTTGGACAACCTTTACAAAAGATGAAAAATTCGAATTTACAGTTCAAAATTCGTCTGTTGAATCATGTTCTTCATGATGAATGCTTGAAAGATGATGCTCTGCATGCTTATTTCGTCTATTGGTTGTGGTTTTGATTGTTGATGCTGTTCTCACTTCAACATTCGAACTTTGTTGAAACAAAATTCGTCTGTTGTGCGAGTACTGCTTGTTTCAAGTCACTGTCAGATGAACTTTCAGATGAAAATTCGTCTGTCAGTAAGCCTTGCTGAACGGTTTACCTTGTAACTGCCCGAAGTTCTAATTTTGACCCCTCAAAATTCGTCTGTCAGACGGTTACATATGTTAAATCCGACGGTTCTCCAGAGAACAGACGCAACCCTATTTGTAACCTCTCTAAGTCTGTTCTGATTCTCTCTTCAATCCTCTTAACTCCTGTCCAAAAACCATCATTCTTCACCGTTTAAACTTCCAATCGCATCCCATAAACCTATCCTTAACCTCATTCTGCATCATTCAACCGAGAAATGGCAAGAGTTAAAATTCCTGGAATAGGAAAAGCTGTGACTCGTCCAAAGAGGAATGTCAAATCTCAATATGCTACAAAGGAAGGAGAGAAATCTAAGAGAAAGGCCGAACCCAGTAAAGCTACTCCGTCTAAATGCCAGAAATCTTCATCCAAAGCAGAATCTCAGAAAACTGGACCCTCCTCTTCAAAAAGTGCTGAACCTTCTATCCCTGCTGTTGCCTCTTCTGCATCTTCCAGTACTGAATCTGGAGAGTTCGAATTGACTACACTACCACTGTGGAGCACTCCTGAGATTCAAGAAGAGTACACTACCTAGTTTTCCAACAAAAAGGTAACCAAGCCTCACTGTGTAAATATGGAACAATTTCTGATATCCAACAACTTTGATGCTGCAATATGGTTGATAAAATATAGAAATCTGTTGGAAATTGCTGAAAAATATGATGATGAGGTAGTGAAGACTTGGTATGCCTCTCTTAAATATAACAGCAAGAAAAGGAAATGGGAGGTCACCTTGAGATCAAGGACCATTTGGCTTGCTGATGAAACCTTCAATGGGGTGTTGGAAATTCCAGGTCAAGATGGGCTGAAAGTTGACATCACAGCCTCTGGTTATATGGATGAGGCTAGCACAGCTGACGAAGAAGGTGAGCCCTTCCTATATTACAAGGAGAGCACTATCTTGGACACCTTGTTCAGAAGAAGGGAGAATAGGCCCACAATAAATCTGTTGAAGCCCACAGATCTAAGTGTACAAGTAAGGATTCTGCACTACATTGTGTCTAGGATCATTTTCAATAAAGGTGGAAGCTTCAATTTGATAACAAGGGCAGAGGCTCATGTAATGACTGCCATCATACGTAGGAAGCTGATCAATATGGGTCATATCATTCTCCAGCGAATGATAAAAGCAAGAGATCAGAGGAAGGATTCCACACTCCCCTATGCAGCAATTATTTCAAGAATCCTGCAGCATGCTAGGATTCAGCACATTGAAAAGGGGAAAGGAAAACTTACTGAGGCATTCAAAGAGGAAGAACTGCAAAGAATGGGGATTGAAAAGGATGAAGGACGATGGGTTAGAAAGGGAGCAGGAAAATCTGAAGACTTGTTCTTTATTGCTGATGCTTCCCTCCAACAAGAAGGCACTTTTGAGGCCCCTAGCAGATCTGTACCTCAGCCTTCTCAGCCTATTCCATCTCCCTCCAGGCCTACTCACCCTCCTTCCACTCCCTCCTCACGGGTCAAGCCAACAAAGATCACTGAGTTATTTGACAGTCTGTCAACACTCATTCTCAGCATTAGGGATGAGCAAAACACCAAATTTGCTCATCTACAAGATCAGATCCATCAGTTGGCTGTGAATATGAAGGTGGTGGCTGATGCCTATGAAGAGATTAGAAATGCAATTCCTACCACTTCTGCTCCACCTCAGCCTGGTATCCCTGAGCCTACTCTGTCTCCATCTCCTGTGCCTCCAAGTCCTTTTGAGCTGGATTCTCCTATCCCTGGTGTTGGTATGCAAGAGACTGAACCAACTGGCACGCCAAAGGCCTCCAGCAATGAGGTAAGTCCTGGTCCACCCTTGGACTATGGCATGGAGGAAGAGGGTCTGCAGGAAACAAGCCCAATTGAGCAGAGTGAAGCAGTTGCTCAGGACTCTATCCTTTCCACCCAAGAGTCTGAGCAAGTTGAGCAGCTAGTAGCATCCATTTCTGCTTCACCATTTCTGCAAGCTGCACTCAATAAGGAAAGGAGCATTGTGCCTGTTATTGACTTTGCTGCTATTGCTCACAATGCCCTTCTGCTAGCTTAAAGGAGAAGGCTTGAAGAAATGTTTCCTCCTCCTGAACCAGTCTCTCCTTCTCTTGCTGTTTATGGGCTGTCAGAAGAACAGAGAGCTCGGCTAGCTCTATCCAGACAGGAAATGCAAGAGCTGCTTGTGGTCTCTGATGATGATGAAGATTCTAGTCCTGAGACTGCTGAGCCTCCTGCACCAGTTCAGCCTGATATTCCCTTTGCTCCTGTGCCACTTCGTGCTATTCCTGTCTCTCAGATTCCTCCTCTAGCTGATTTTGTTGGCCTTCCTGATGATGCCAAAAAGGGGGAGAAGTCTGGGCAAACTGGAAAGCCTTCTGCTAAGCAATCTGGGAAAGGGAAAGGGAAATACTACAAGAAGACCAAGTCCAAGAAGAAATAATTGTAGAATTGCTTAGAAATTAGGCTTGAGTCCTCTTGTTGCATTTTGTGTTGTTTTGTATTTTGTGTTTGAACCTTGATTAATATGTTTATGTACAAGCAACTCTTGATTAAATGAATGGATCTCTTTGTTGCAATATTTTTTGCCTTAAATCTCTTCACTTAATCTGTTGATTTAATATCTTATGCATATGTTGAGGGGGAGCTTGTGACAGCAAACCCAAGTACTAATCCAGTTTGTGAGTTGTTTTATCATCATCAAAAAGGGGGAGAATGTTGAAACAAGAGTTTTGATGATTCTAAACCAACACTCAAAAGCTTGGATTGAAGATATCAAAGGAGATCAAAGCTATCTCAAGTGAAGATTTTATGAGTACTTGCTGGTAGATTTTTTGTGGAGTCTTAGTTCTTGATATGATTGGGTAAAAGATTTTGATTTGAAGAAAAGATATTTTTAAACTTTGATTTTATGTTAAATCTTGAAATATTTGGAAAACACCCACAAACAGACAAAGGTTGAAAGTTCAAACTAAACTGTCAAGTTGGAAATTCGAACTTTGCCTTAGGACATTCGAATTTCGAGATTAAACTGAACAAGTCTGAAGAGATGTCTCTCTGTCAGACGAATTTTGGTTTTTCAAAATTCGAATTTTCATCTAGTCTGAAAGAAGTCTTTTTGGACAGACGAACTTTACAGTTTCAAAATTCGAATTTCAGACAAAATGCAATTTGTGAAAACCAAAGAAATTCGTCTGAAGCTATGTTAAAGTTCATCTGAAATTAAGAAGAAATTGAGTTTGAAAAATGCTCTCTGACAGACGAACTTTGACTTTGCAACATTCAAATTTTCATATAAGTCTGAAAGAAGCTTTTTGGACAGACGAACTTTACAGTTTCAAAATTCGAATTTCAGACAAAATGCAATTTGAGAAAACCAAAGAAATTCGTCTGAAACTATGATAGAGTTCATCTGAAATCAAAAGGAAATGAAGTCTCAAAATTGATCTCTGACAGACGAATTTCACTACGTCAAAATTCGAATTTCGAAGAAAGTGAACTACTGTGCCTCTTTGAACGTTCAATGGACAGACGAATTTTGGGCATCCAAAATTCGAATTTCGAGGGTACTGTAGAAAATAGAAAACACTGTTCACGATTTAGAGAAAAACTTTCTTCTTAAAAATTCGTATGTCACATTGAAAAAATACTTCATAAGCTTCAAAATTCGAATTTCACTCTATGGACAGACGAACTTCGTATTTTAACGTTGGAAGCTTTAACCTTCGGTTCCTTCGAAATTCGTCTGTTGACCAACCAAAATTCGAATTTCAGTATGTCAGAAACATTAAATGCGGTTGGTAAACGGATAGTTTTTCAGAATAACCGTTGGATAACTTCCCCAATGGATAGATTTAGTCTCTAACGGATATTTGAGACCTAAATCTATAAATACAACATCATTTGAAGTTGTGGATAACGAATCAAACTTATTAATACTGAATTTCTGCTGAATCTTCTTCTCAAAAAGTTTTACCCTCTCAACTTCATTATTTGTACTTAAACTTTCATATCTACTCTTTTCAAGAGAGTTATTTTATTGTAATCAATCTACTCTTCATCTGGAAGATAGATTTACTTGTGAGGGGTATTCACAAGGGGATTGGGAAGCACATAGTGTAAGTGCTTGGAGAGTTTGAGAGAGCTCAGAAACAGAGCATACTCGTGTACTGTGGCCTTAGCAAGAAGCCCGTTGAAATTCTTGCTGTATAGTGGACAAATCTCAAGAGGTGTCTTGGGGACTGGATGTAGGTCAAGTGGATAGACCGAACCAGAATAAATCACTGAGTTTTCTTCTCCTTATCTCTACTTTTCAGCTTGCTCTGTTTTACACGTTCTTTTCACTATACTGTGATATCTTCACTTACTTCACTTTGTGCAGAAAAAGTTCAATCTTCCCAATTCACCCCCCCTCTTGGGAAGTCAGCCTTGCTAACAATTGATCTATCAGATGCCCCATCTTCTTATAATACTGGCAGAATAAGGTGGGGCAATTTGCTGAAATATGACCTTTCCTCTGACAAGTTTGACATTTAATGAATGGACATTGATTAAAGGTGTGATTGGATTGAGGATAACAGTGACAAAAATTAGAATTTCTTCCAGAGGCAGGAAAACCCATCTTAGGAGCATGTTGCAGGAGACCTAATCAAGTTTGTTCTGATCTGAGATGAGGAAGAGCATCTTCAAGAGTAGGAAGCAGGTTTTGATGGAGCAAGGAAGCTCAAACATGTTCAAAATCATCAGTAAGAGCCATCAGAAAATAAATGAGATGAAGTTGATCTTGGTACTTAAGAAAGGCTTAAGTATCTGCGTCACATTTGAAAGTAGGCTTAGAGTATGCCAATTAATCTTAGATAGTTTCAATCTTAGCAAGAAACTCATAGAGTGGTTGGCCTCATGCTTACTTCAGAATACTAAGATCTTTCTGCAATTGAAATTGCTTTGACAGATCAAAAGAGGTGTAATAATTGGCAAGATGATCCCATACCTCCTTGGCAGTCTCAAATCGTCCAAACTATTGATGAATACCAGCAGTGGAAGTATTACGAAACCAGGTGATAATTTGATTGTTCTTATTGTCTCATTCTTCCAATCGTTTAGTGAATTTCAAATTAGTCTCGGTAGCTTCTTGAATAGGAAATTTTGTATCCCCAGTAACATATCTCCATAGTTTACTACCCTTGAGAAACCCTCGCATGCTTACCATTGATGATTTTATGAGATGTTATGATAATATGCTTGCATAATTGGGTGTAACTACTGAGATTCTTTGAATCTCATTCCTTTCCAAATATTAACTATGCTAGGGTAAAGACATGGAAGTATTCAAACAAATGCAAGGGAAATGAAGAAGATAATGGAGAATTACTTGATTTTGCAAGTTATAATGTTAAGTTGAGAAAATATGTGTCATGTATGTATGAGATGTATTAGGTTGACTGGTCACCCAAGAGGGGGGGTGAATTGGGTGATGCAAGATTTTTGCTCTTTTGGATCACAACCTAATTTCACTAAGAGTGCAGCAAAACAAGGATAAACAGAGAGAGTTGTGTGCAGCAACTAAATAGAGAAGATGAAAAACAATACACAACAATTTATACTGGTTCAGCCCAACCACTTGCTATACATTCAGTCCCCAAGCCACCACTTGAGATTTTCCACTATATCCCACAGGTTTGATCTGGGCACCTGTGAAGCCTCAGTACATTCCCACAAGTTTCAGTAGGCACTTGTGAAGCCACTCTCCCCACACCCTTACAAGATGTGTAAATCCCTTAGTGTTTTCCCATACTAAAATTCTACCCAGAATATATAGAAAGAAATGTTTACAGAATGAAAACTCTCTTGAAGAGTAGATAATACATTGAAAGTTTACTCTATTGATGTGGGTTTTCCAAACAATGCTGTGATAGAAAGATTTTACAAATGGTTGCAGCATTTTCGCATAAACACTCTTAAGATCGTTACCCATAAGTTCAAATGATGTTATATTTATAGTTTTATAGTATAATTAGATGTTAGACACAAGATTTAGCCGTTAGAGACATTACCCAATAGTTACTTTGCAAAACTAGCCGTTTACCAACCACATTTAATGTTTTTGACATTCTAAAATTCAAATTTTGGATATCAATAGACGAATTTCGAAGAGATCGTAAGTTAAAGTTTTTAGCGTTGAACTTCGAAGTTCGTCTCTTCAAAGCTGAAATTTGAATTTTCATCTTGACAAATGTTTCTATGTTGGAACATATGAATTTTCAAGTTTGAAGTACTTCTGGTAAGTGTGAACAGTTGTTCCCTATTGCTATAGTGCCTTCGAAGTTCGAATTTTGGTTCCCAAAATTCGTCTGACAATGAGCAACTCAATATGACACAAGTTCTTCCTTTCGAAATTCAAATTTTGGATGTGAAAATTCATCTGTTGGCTATTCTAGAAGTATTTCTGTGTTTTTGGATATTCAAAATTTGAATTTTCAAAGCCAAAATTTGTCTGTTGTATTTGAAGTTCAAATTTTGGAAGCCAAAATTCGTCTGTTAGCTTTTCTGGAAGTATTTTCACATTCTGGTGTTTCGAAATTCAAATTTTCAAAGCCAAAATTCATCTGTTGGACCTGAAGTTCAAATTTTGGAAGCCAAAATTCGTCTGTCAGTGGCAAGCTCAACTTTGCACGAAGGTTCTCTTCGAAATTCGAATTTCGGAGGCCCGAAATTCGTCTATCGCAATGGAACCTACGTAACTTCAAGTTTTGCACTGTAAACAATTTTGCAGAAGCCATAACTCTCTCATTTTAACTCCAAATTAAGCAAATGACCTATGGTTGGAAATTTCTCAATGTCTACTTTCAAATGAAAGAAGTTTCACTTAAAAAACAAACTCATTTTGTGAGATATGATCGAAATAGTGATAAGAGGTCAAAACTGAAAATTCATATCTCACTACTCAACTCTAAATAACCATAGCTTTTTCATATGACCTTCATTTTGAGTGAAAAACCTTCTTTGAAAAGCTTGTTAAGTCTAGTTTTTATGAAATAAGTTTTACATCAAAGCCATATGTATTTTGAGAGATATATTAAATAAACTAATCAAAGGTCAAACTCTAGATTTTTGAAAACCAGATTTCACTAAGTATGCTTGACTCGAAATTCAAATTTCAACACCTGAAATTCATCTATCAGAGGTAATATTTCTGGAACTTCAAATTTCAGTCAACAAAGTTTGTATTTTCACAAAGTATATGAAGTTTAACTTCTCAAAATTCATCTGTCATCAGAGTTTTTCAAATCTAACTTATACTAACATCAGATTTACTTAATCTAACTCATTTAAAACATATGGTAACAAAATTAAGTAATTTTTAAATATTAATCCCACCTCAAGACTTAAGTGAAAATAAAATATATCTAGTGACTAGGTCTTCAAATGTTGAGTTCCACTTCCACTTGGACATTTCCTTCTTGGCATGCTCCCTTCTGATCTTCCATTTTTGGAGCATCTTTTCTTTTCTTCTTTCTTGAGTGAGGCATGATATTGATTTCCATTTTTGTATTCCAATGCTCACTCTTCTTACTTGGACGAACCTATATTTAATATATTACACTTATAAACTAAGTAGTTAGTCCAGTTTATATATTCAACTTATATTATTCATTGTAAAAGTACAGTGGATATATTTATACATAACATGATATATATATTATAACCATAATTAAATACATACTAATATGTATTTTACTTCTTTAAGAAACATTATATATGTCAGATACATATAATGCATTTGTTCCTTATTACTCTATATTTGTCATCATCAAAACTTATATTATACTAAACCTTACAAGATGAAATTTTGTAATTATACATGATTATGTTCCTTAAAGTCCTCTTATGATGTTATGTGTGGATTTGGAACAATAAATGTTGATGCATGAGGTTTATGAAATTTATTATATGGGTTATGGCATAATTATAAATAAGATGACCAGTATTGATTTGAGTAGGGGAACTCTATCCAAAATAGAGCATCCTATATAAGTGTTATACATTCTCTTAAAGTAGACAGAACAAGCTTTTTATAGAGCTAAAAAACACCTAAATTGGATAAGTATATATGATTTATAATGAAAATTTGAAGTTAGGACTCAAAACTGGACAGTATTGGAAAAACTGAAACTTACACTGTGAACACTGGATTTTTCAAAAGGCACTATAAAATCATGTATAGCTCCAAAAATTTAGTGATTTGCATTTATGGAAAGCTCCAAGTCTTAGAAAACGAATTCCACTAGTTTGAAACCATTTGGAACTATAAAGAAGGAGTTATGTAATTTTTCCTAAAACTATTCCAGTAGAGATAGTATTTTGACCCATAATAGTTAAGTTAATGTCATGCCCTGTACAAGTTGAATAAATGTACCAAAAAAATATTTCTAGAAAGTAGACTCACAGGGCTTTTCAATAACATAACGAATACACAAATTGACTCAGGGTAGAGTGAGATATGAATTTTTGAAAATAAGGACAAAATCCTGAGAAAGAGGAAATGACCAAATATATAGTAAATGTTTGAGAAATAAACTGTATAAATTGGTCAATATAATGCTATGTTTCATATTTTTTCTATGTATATAAGGTTTTTATCTATTTTTAGAGACTTGAATCACTATGAAATAATATTTCTATAATTAGTTATGAATTTTCAAAGTTCAGTCAGCAAAGTGGAAACTATCATATGAACAGTAACAAAAAATTTTGAAAATTTTGATTTTTATTCTTATGTAATTCAAGCTTAGGATCAAGTATAATCAAACTTAAAATGAGTCTAATTCATGAAAAATGAGTTTAAAAGCAAGGTGTTACATCTTATGATAGTGAAATTTTACTGGCAGCATCGTAAACTAAGGTGGAATATGCTAGGTAGGTGTTGGAGCTCGAGAAGAAGATGAAACATGCCCAAATAGAGGCTGTAATAGCAAAAAATAGAGGCTGTTAGAGACTTGGAACTCTATGTGGTTCACGGAGGGAGGAACAATAGATCTCAGGAGGGTTTCGAAGGACTATGGCTCTCTGATGCCATGAAAGGAATCATGATACTTGAAGAAAATCACAAAGGAGAAGAGAGCGAGAGGTGAAACTGAGTGAAAATTGTTGTATATTCAAACGTTTAGAGTACAAGGGGATAAATACAAAAATAGATGAGCTACCTATTAATTACAAGAATATTCTAGACTAATTACAATAATGAATTAATGAATAAGGGGGATTTGGTCAATATCCCATAATAGGAAAGATATCCCAATCAAATCACAAATATTCTTAATTAATATTAACAACATAAAACAATGCTTAAACAATCATGGGAAACAAAGGTTTTCTACTCAATTTATTATCGCAAGATCTCCACAAGATCAAGAGAACAATGCCCATCCTTATTCCTTTTTTGATAGATTGCTGTCAATAGGAAAAGTTTTCATAATGGCCATAACATGAGGTATTGCAACAAATATACAGTATTACAAAATGAATATTTGTGGTAAACTATTAAGGTGTGCAAAGTCCTAAGCTATTTTAACACGAAGTTATACTTTTTAAATGGTGGAAAATCATACCATATAAAGTTAATATTTGATTGTTATTACACTACAACAAATTTGACTTTTATTGACGTCTAATTGTTGGTGGTTATTTAAAAAAAGCCAATAAAAATAAGATAAAAGAGATTTGTAGGCGGTTATCAAAATAACCACCTACAAAAGTCTAATTTTCTCAAACTTTTGTAGGCGGTTAGTTAAATAACCGCCTACTAATTAACTAACCAACTACTAAGATGTTATATGATTTTTTTTAAAAAAATATATATAAATGTGGGCGGTTACAAGAACCAATGCCATTAAAAATATTAACTTTTGTACGCGCTTATTAATTTAACCGCCCTCTTTTGCTTTTTCTTTTTAATTTTTATTTTGATTCACATAATACTTGGCAGACCCTATCTCTTCAAAGGACACATTGTCCGCCTCCTTGCCCTTTCTCGCCTAACACAATCTCCATGACAACCTCTATGACTTTGTCCTCAACCTCCATCACTCCATCCTTAACCTCTGTGACTTCGTCCCTCCTTCATGCCCTAGCTCACCAAGTCGCCATCATCATTTGCCATGGAGCTCGCGGTTGAGACAGAGATCGAGAGAGGAGAAGAGTCAAGGAAGCTCGCAACCATGACCATGAACAAGAATGAGAACATAAACGCAATAAAGATTGTGATCTTTGAGTTCAAATGCACAGCAAGAGATCCTGTTCTCCAACAAGTTTTCTATACAGGGAAAATGTTCTTTATACACTGGTAAGTTCTCATGGCTGGTGCCTTGCTTTTTGGCTACCAAAATGCCTATCAATTGTCACCCTATTATTGTAATCATCATCTTCTCCCCCATTTCTCCCCAATATCTTTCTTACACGGTCGGATCTCTACTGCTTTTTTAATTGTTAACACCAAATTATATATTATCATCATCTTAATCATACTATTTGTAAAATTTGATTTTTTTTTTTGGTCGAAACCAGGGTATCCACCGCCGTGAGCAGTGACTAATCCCTTCGCCGATTTGACCTCCCATGAAGGGGTTATGCAGCTGGCCATGGGATGCGCTCCATTCCCAGGAGTCAAGGATCGAACCCTCGACCACATGGTTAAGGGATGAGGTGAGGTAACCACCACGCCACACCCTCGTGGTTAAATTTGATTTATTTTTAAAGCATTCATTTTCATGTCTAAAACTAAATTTCTGTACTAGTGGCTAGCATGCTGAATTTGTGTCGATACTAACAAGTCTTGTATTGTAGGAAGTACGAAGTTTGGAAGCACAGTGGACTGGAAAATGGATAGGAAGAAGAATGAAATGTCAGTTAAGGGTTGAGAGGGTGTCTGTCTGTATTAGGCAAACACTAACTAGACAGATTTTTTTTCTGAGATGAATACACTGATTAGATAGATACATATAATGGGAAATTGGGTATTATAGCATACAGTTTAACAGTCGATGACCATGTTTTGCCTATTGGCCATCCAAAAAGTAATGAGCTTCAAGAGGCATATGAAGCACTTCTATGTGCACTTTAACTGGATGAAGATGAACCAACGAAATACTATGACTGATTGGAGGTATGCAGAGCTAAAGCAATCAAGAGTTAGATTTGTTCATTATTACTTGTCATATATGTAGTATAACAGAAACAATTATACTAAAACTTTTTGCAAATGGAAAAAAATAGCAACTGAGGAAGAGAGTTGGCCTCCTCCTACTCCGTAACATACTAAACAAAAGAATGTAACCCAATTTACTTAAGTATTCAACAAACCAACTAATTCTAATGAGAAAAGACAAACACAAACTTCTAGGCTTCTAGCTACCAGCATGATTATAATAGGAAAAGCAACCAAATAGAAAATGCAATGCCTCTTAAATATACATATAATTAGAATATTGTATGATGGTTTGAATAATGCATAAGCTATAAATAGCTTTCTAGCTAACATTATTATATGCTGCAATCAAAAAACTTTTGAGACAAATTAGTGTAGTGTATTATTCTCAAATTCCTATGAACAGTTCCTTGCTTCTAGGTGATTTTACTTGGTGTTTCCAGTAAGCAGGGCATAATTAACATAACACCAAAAAAATCTGATAGAATACACAATTGCTTGTCATAAAGTGATTGATTCAGCTTCATAGAATATCATAGATCAAGGTTGAAATTGGGAGAATGGAAAAAAAATCATAAAATTAACACATTATCCTTCTGCAATTCATATTTCATAATCACCAAAACTATCCAATCAAACTAGCCAGGGTTATAATTCCTAGGAGCTAAAGTCAAGCACTCCCAAATATATCTCAGGACTTATTATACCAATTGCACCATTCTTGACCCAAATATATCTTGGGACTTATTATACCAATTGAGTTTTCCCATTATACTTTTTACTTTGTGCCATTCTTGACCCAAATATATCTCAGGACTTATTATACCAATTGCACCATTCTTGACTCAAATATAATTGTGTAGTTTTAGTTTTTCTTTAAAGTTCCAAATATAGTATAAAGGTGGATTCAACATTCTAAGTCTTTTATTTTACTAGTGATATACTCTTTGTGCAAGTACCAGCAACGTTGCTGAATCTTACAATATTGGCTCAAGAATAATGGACATTGTGCTTGAAATTTCTATCAAACGAGAAAGAGGTCATAAAAATAATTGAGATCTCAAATATGGATTTCTCTTTGGTTAGTGGGTACATTATGTCAATTCTCCATACTGTTGACTATGTTTTGTGTTTAAGACAAGTTTTGGTTGGTGGTAGGGAGAGATTCTAGACAAAGCATTAACACTTAAACCAATGAGAGTTAATGATGTAAGCTTTTCCCCCTGATTACTTCTATTTTAGAAACATGGTTCATCATTGTCATAGCTCATTTTTATTTTTCTTCTATTTTTGTGATTCTTTTTGGTTTGACACTTGAGAATGGTTCTAATTTTGATGTATATGAATTCTAAATGGAAAATTATAGATAGAAGCAGAATGAAAGACTAGTTTATTTATGTAATGATATGATTATATAGGTGTTGAGGTTTTTTCTTGTGGTTCAAATTTTTTTAATTCTATAACTCTCTATCATATTTGTCAATGCTTTTGATTGTGCTTCTTGTTCATGATTGTTCTATTGTCACGAAGTTGCAATTGATGGAAGTGCAAGAGTGAATTATTAAGTGAGAGAGACCAAGTTATAAATAAGAACAGTAAAAGAACTAGAGGTAAATAGACTATACTCAACTATTCCTGCATCTGAAAAAATTCTTCAAATATTTTTGGTGGTATTGGTTTGGCCATCACAGTTTATTGCTTTCAGTTGACTTGCCAATTAATGTATGGTAGAGAAACCTTGTTGGAGTATATAAACTTTGTGCCATATTTGAGTGAATTTTTTATACTAATATTAAGATTTCTTGCTGTCTAATATTAAGAATTTTTTATATGATTCTACCAGCTTTCCTACTGAAAGCAATTTGAGTTTCAGTTCTGATGAATTTGCTGATAATCCGCCATTTTCTAGCAACAAATTAGACAAAATTTGGGTAAGCACTTTGAGGTAATTAACAAATGGTTCTTTTATAGTTTAACATGGGCATTTCTTCTTGTCATATGCTCTTAGCATAATACATTTTTTGTAATGACTTAAATTTGCTCCTGATTAGTATTTTAGATGTTATTTAATTTCAATTTCTTTGATTTCTTTGATTTCCTAACACTTTATGTGCTTTCTTGTTCTTTCACTCACTCTTTTATGACGGGCTTTATATACCATGGCCATCTTACTCACAGAACATGCAAGTTGATCGAGAGTTGGCACAAGCAATTCAAGGAATCTATTCTTTCTCAAATTTATGGAATTTGTTTGAAACTAAGGTTAGGATTTTTTGAAGGTTTTGTTGGTGCATATATCTTATCTGGGAACTCCCTAGAATGTTTGAATGAACAAATGCTATTTTCTAGCACATTCTGAAAACTGAAGTAGGAAAAAAAAAGAACTTTGTGAATATTATACTAGAAGGTAAGGTTTAAGTTAGCCTAAATCAGGTTAAGATCAAGAGCAGGGACCTTGAAGGAATTTGGCAAGGGCTTGCAAAAATTTTAGACAAATCTCATATATTAAGTTGTAAAATGTGATTGTCTCGACAAGCATTTTTGTTTTTGCCACACACACACTTGTGTGTGTATACATGTGTATATATATATATATCCATATATTCCCTTCTGCCACTTCATTTTTGGAGGTTGATTGTACAAAAATATGGAAACATTTGTGAAATGAGTATAGATTTATAGTATAAAGTCTTTAACGTAATCTTTCATTGTTAGCAAGGTAGTTGAGCTCTGTGATGTCATTGTTGTTATTATGGATTGATATATATATATGTATGCACACATACACATAAACTGTTTTTATTATATATGTTGTGTCACTTTGTGCAGGACACAAGGCATATAATTTGAGGATGTGTTACAAATCTGTTGAGTTATATAGTTGTGCCATTGTACTATTCAAGGACAATGCTGAATACTTTTATGACATGTCAGTTCTATATATATATATATAGCCACAAAGTTGTTTAACTTTTGACCTATCAAGTATTATTCTTGTTCTTTATTTTGGTGAAGGACACTCTGCATTTTGTTTGTTTTGATAGTTATGTGAGAAAATGATTCTTTACATATTAGTTGCCATTCATATCACATGGTGTCTTCCAATGTCCGTATTGGTTCAAAGTGAAAAATGATCTGCTATATATACCATAAATTCCGAGAGCAATAGAGCCAACAATGAGCTTGTTTGAGCAAAAAGTGAAAATCTGAAGGGCAGTTGAGGCAGAAGCAATTTCTGACACTTGTGTATCTTCTAATATTCTTGCTAGGTACTTCTTACCCACTTATACTATATAGTTAGTATTTATTGCAATATACAGTACTGGTGCATTAAATATTGCTGATGTTGATAACTTGTGCAGTTTTAGGCTTAATTGCTTTTTACTAACAGAGAATTCATCCTAAAGATAAAATTAAGTAGGAATAGCTCTACATATTCGCATGCTATAGTGATTGATAAGGTCTGAATTCCTCATAAAAGAATTGTCATGTCATGTCATGCATAAACCATTAGGACCTTGCTCAAACTTATTCTTTGGTCTTTGCCTAATTGAGTTAACCTTAAACCATGGAGTTTTGAAGTCTTAGAAACGTAGAATGAGAAATCTAGGCATGCTAAGAAGTATCTCTTATTTTGACTATGAAATTTGAACTGACCAAAAGCTTCAACCTTTGAAGATATATAATGATTTTTATTTTATCTGTTTTTACCCCTTGAGGTTAAGATTTTCAAGGTTATCTACCTTGCAATTCTGTTATGAACTTTAATGATTTGTCCTTTTAATTATTTTTTATGTAGTTAGTTGGTTCACTTGTTGAAAGCTCTCTTTTTAACTTTAAAGGTCATGAGAAGATTGGTTATGTCAATACAAGGTTCAAGAAAGAGTGGCCATGCTCACTAGTTGTTAACATATTGTTTATAGATTATTTATAGTGTTTGAGATATTGTTTAGAAATTTTTTTCTTATTTTATCATTTTGTAGTGTCAAGATATTGTTTATTTGTAATATGTAAGTCGATATTGATTTGTAAGTATTTTTTAATAAAATAAATTTTATGTTGTCAATGGGTTCAATAGGTTGTATATATTTTGAAACTGGATTAATTCAGTATCAAATTTTTATTAAAAAAAAATAGCTACCTTTTGTAGGCGGTTATATGTATAACTGTTTACAAAAGTCCACTTTTGTAGGCGTTTATACAGGTAACCACCTACAAAAGGGAAATTTTGTAGGTGGTTATCTGTATAACCGCCTACAAAATGGGACTTTTGTAGGTGGTTAATAACCGCCTACAAAAGCCACCCCTTTTTTATAGCGTTCCAATAGTAGGCGGTTCATAACCGCCAAAAAAGGGTAAAAATAACCGCCTACAAAACTCATTTTTATACTAGTGTTATTTGGGATTTAGACTTTTGAATCAGCAATTCAACTGCAAGAGAGAGGAGAGGTTGCTATTGCAGGTCCTACATAAAAGCAGTTGAGTTCTGTACATGTCAAGAAAGGAGTGGTTGAGCCCCATTTCGAGGTTATACAAACCAATTAAAACTAATGTTCAATACAAAATACATGCAAATATAGATGAAACTTGATTTATTTAGGAGCTAGTTAATGAAATGAAAGCTTATGATGAGGTGGCAGCAACAATCAAGAAGGGAATGAAGGAAATATAGTGCTCGAGAAGGATACATATAAAGCTAAGCTGTCAACCTTATGTTTGCAGAAAAATTTACAGGCAGAAAAATTTAGTGGATCCATACAAGTGTCAATGAGGTTTTTAAGTTTCTTTGAGAATAATGTGCTTTTTATAAGTTATTGTGTCCTATATAATAATATATATTTATGTATGAACTTTCTGGTAAGAGCTATATGGTGTGAGAAGAAAATAGTTGAGAAAGATATATATATATATATCTGTGTGTGTGTGTAATTTTCATATTGTGTGGTGCTTTGGAAAAAGAATAAATATGGGTGTTTTGAGTCCTATCTACATTCTTGCGCAAAAGTTGTTGTGCCTTTTCATTTGAGAATATTGTGCCCTAAATCCTTTTTGTGATAAAATTCAATGTTGAAATAACATAAAAATTGTATGTGTTTTAAAAGTTACTATAAATTTTAAAATATTTTTTTACAGGCATTATAACTCGTGACAGGGTTATTATTCATGTGTAATGATTACTGATTGTTTCGGTTAAAAAAAAAAGATTATTGACTCCAAAAGTAATTTATTATAATTATATTAATCAAAATAAACAGTACGCACATTATTCGGAAAAAATGGAACAAATATTTAGAAAAAGTCGACATATCCTTCTCGAATGCTAGCGTGTCATTCTCAACTGTCTCAATTTGGCAATTAATTTAAATGAAAAAGCCACTGTACACAAAAAGAAAAAGAACCACACTCTCTGGTGCTATTAACATTGCCTTTATTGAAGAATAGATACGGAAAAATGATTTTTTTTTTGGTAGTAATAAAAAGAAAATACATCAAGTGGCTAAAAAGCCATTACATCAAACATAATCTGGAAAGGACAATCCCAAACCACATAACATCACGAGAAAAAGACAAAAAAAGTGATTTTTTCTTTTAATTAAGACTCATTTGGTTCAATTTATCATATGTTCTGAGAAATAACTTTCTAGAAAGTTACTTATCAGAAATTTTATCACTCGCCGATTTACTTGTTCCACTTTTTATCAGGATTTTCAAATTATTTTATTAAATAAGCACATTATTCTTTAATTTTAAAGACATAAATGCCTCTTTTAATCTTAAAGGTACAAAGTTAAGGATAAATTCAAATATATATATATATATAAAATACTAGGGAATTAGAAATTAAAACTTGAATTTTACTTCATAAGTTACTTCTGTAGTTGTCTATAAAGTTAGGTTTCATTTTCAAGTTCTTGAAAACTCTTATCTTTTAGAAAACAAAGGTAATAGATTCATTTCTTAGAAAGTTCAACTAATCAACAATGTAAGTTAAAAATGTGAAATTTTTTTACTATAATTTAAAATTGAAAGAATTAAAAATAAAACTTAATAAAGTTAAATCACCAAGCATTTCCATGATAAAGCAAATTGTTATTTTGGTAAGGTTCATGTCCAAGCATTTCCGTATAAGATATGTCATTTGCCTATCGAGAATATGGTTCCAACAATAAAGATAATACATGCATAATTTAGCATAGACAATGTTATGTTTGACGGAGATAAAATAGAATATATTCAATAATTTGTTAAATTTATAATTTTGTAAATATGATAATCTAATGAGATAGATATTATCAACTATAACAATTAAGAAGTTGGTATATAATATATTAAAATGTATCAACTCAAAAATATAAAGTAATATTATTGTATGGAGTAGTAAAATTTTGATCAAATTTTACAAGTATACATGGTCGATTATAGTAATATAAAGTTTTCCGGAGTATTATAAAGGTCATACCCATGGGAGGTTATGAAATCTACCAGTCCACACTTTTTAATCCCAAAAATAAATAACAATTCAATCGAGAAAATAAAATTAAAAGGGAAAGTGATGGGAGACATATTAGGAATCCGTCCAAAGAGCCCTATTTGAGATAAGGATCATGTAGCTCAAGGAAAAATGAACAGAACACAAGAATAACAAAGAACAACAATGAACAAAAACTGAAAAATAGAGATGATGAAAATAAGAAGACTGAAACAAAAATGTTGGTTGAAAGAAATAGACTTCAAAAGAACCCGTCTCTTGAATTCTAACTCCGGGACGCTACAAGGATCACACTACTCCTTGATAAGTCCTCATTCTTTTTGGCACTGAAAGATGAGCAAGAAATAACTCACTGAATAACAACAAAGTTGCTGAAAAGAAACTCATTCATTCATATTGTGGTTTGCAAGAGTACAAGAGGTGCCTATTTATAAGCAAAATATTAACCCACAAACTAACTCTAGTTCTGCCCATAAACCTACCCAAAGTTAAGCTCATTAATGCAAAAAGGAAACCCTAAGCAAAAAGGAGCATTTAATTCTAATTTTGAATTTGAAAAAGTTGGCTCCTCTTTAATGCATAAAGGAAAACAAATCAGATTTATGATTGTATGTTCTTTATTTAAAAAGGAAACAAATTAACTAAAATAATCTCTAAAAACGTCACTTTTAGTGAGCACATGAGAAGCACATGGATTTTAAGTGAATCCTCCTTATTAGGTTTTCTCCAAGTTGGGTTCTTTGACTATAATTTGGCTCCACATTTTCAGCTTGCCTCTTTCTTTGTTTTGGGCCTCAAAATCATTGAAGTATAATGGTTCCATGTTAATCGTGTTTTGGATCACCCTATTCATGGCTTGCTTCATGGCTTTTGTTCTAGCTCAAGTCATTGGTTCTCCAATGCCTTGAAGTAGGCCTTGAATTTGTCCATGATCTATTGTTTCTCTTAGCTTGCCCTCATCATCAAATGCTTCATGCCTTGATCATACTCTATCAGAAGGAGACAACAAGCAAAGACAAGGAATAAACTTAATTAAGTCACTAGAAACATCGTGGGGTCGGGTTCACATATTGGAATAACTCAATTCAATTTTGTGATTTGCCTTTATGCAATTATAGTAACAGTTGTTTTTGTTATATCACAATCACCTCTTGGAATGTTAGTTCCTGTTTAATAAGAGTTGAATTCGCTCTTGCTCAATCCACACATCTGACTAAACTATGAAGTTACAACCTAAGTCACATAAAGTCATAGATCTATCTTTAGCCTAATTGTCTATGTTTGTATCCCTAAGTCTAAGCTTGCTCTTCTCCTCTTAGTTCTTGAGGCTTACCCATAGGTTTTATTTTATGATAGCCAATCACAAAATCAATATTAAAGCAAGGAAGACAAATATAATTGAAGAAAATAGAAAGATCCAATAGATATTTAAAACTTAAATCCCAGAGTCATAATAAAAAACATAGAATTGAATTGATCTTAGTTAGGCTACATTCGTATTGCTGACTAGAAATTTAGTAATCCATAGAAATAATCATCTAAACATAGTAGAAATATAACATCCCTTATGATTTAGAGCTTGATTAAAGGAAAACTGGAATTCAAGTGACTAAAATTTGATTCAAAGAATTATGATGAGTAATTTAGTGTAACCCAATGGCCTACCATATACTAAACTTCATTTTAGAATGGTTTTAGAATGGTTTTGAAGGTGTTTTGAAATGGTTTAATTGAGTGTTGGTTACATAAATTGAGATAAAGTATTTTCTCTTTGATGAAAACTACACAACTTTAGGTTTTTTGAAGATTAAAGGATCAAATGGCATTATTTTGAAGTGAGATTTGTTGCGTTGGAAAATAAACATATCAAGCTTTCCAAAGAGTCCTTATTTACTATTTTCTAAGGTTTGTAGCTCAAGTTATGGTGTTTGAAAACTGGTACTCACTCTTGTGCAGAAAAATTTTCTGCATAGAGCTGATTATGGCCGCAATGGGAAACAATGAACCATGGCATGAGTCACAAAAATTTTATGACAAGAGCTCGAAACATATTGGAAATGAGGGTTTTGAGCAGGGGAATGGAGGAGAATGATGTCCAATGATTTTCTGAGGCTTTTAGGGTCGATTTCTAGTGATTTTAAGGCTAAATCATTGAGGTAAGATGATCCCTATATCTCTCTCCTCCTTATCTTCAAATTTCAAAGTTGGATGTTGGGTTTTTGGTGTATATGATGATATTGTTGAGCTAGGGCTTTGAATTTCTTGATGGGTTTTGGTAGATAAAAATGATGAATTTTTTGAAGTTTAAGTTTATGATTTTGAATTTGGCATGAACCCTAGTTGGATGGCTTGGGAAACTCAAAATTTGCAAGATAATGGAATGGATCTTGAAATTTTGATAATATGCTTCATTGGACTATATAGGTTGTGTATATCAAGTTTGGTAGGATTTAGACTTGATTTGCTATATAAACGACTTACTCAAATCACTAAAATGTGAACTTTGAAAAAGATGATAATTCTTATTTGTAGGCCATGAAACTTCATTTTTAGCCTTTTGGAATGATGAATGATGATGTATGCAAAGTTTTATGATGTTTGGTTGTTGTATGCTTCATGGAGTACTTGCTTGATATTTTAATTCAATAGGATTTCTCTTGTTTTTGAAATAAATAAAAGTTCTATGGATACTTGGGTAACCTTCGGGAGTTTATTTTGTGGTCGTATGGTGTTGAAATAGTTATGTAAGTAGAATTCATGATTTTGGGACTCTTTGTGTAACATCTTACTTTTAGCTCTATTTTTCATGTATTGAACTTCATTTAAATCTATTTGTACTTGATTAGAAGCTTGAATCACATAAAATTCAAAAAACAAGATTTTCAAAATTTTGGGTACTATTCATATGGTAAATTCCATTTTTCTGACTAAACTTTGAAAATTTATAACTAAATCTAGAAAAATCATATTGGAGTGATTCAAGTTTCAAAAATTTTGGGTACTTTCAGTTTTCCAAATCTACCTAATTTTGAATCCTAATTTCAAAAATTCATAATAATTCTCATGCACATCAAATTGGGGTTCTCTTTGGACCATTTTAAAGTTCTATTTGTATATTTTAAGAGCATACATAAAATTTATACATAATTTCTCATTTCATCCAAAAAGAAATAGAATTACTACCAATAGGTCAGAATGATCATTTCTATCCTTTAACTTTGCAAAATAATATCATAACGTATATACATGGCCATTTCTTGTTCCAAATCCTTACATAACATTTCATAGTAATTAAATGAACATAGCAGCATAGAGATAAAGACCACAAGGCCTATACATAACTATACATAATAACTCAAAATATGCTATCACAACTTGAATCATCAATTCAAACATGAGTTCCCTTCTCTTGCTCTATAGCTCCCTTGCCTCTATTGCCATTGCTTGTGCCTAATATATTTATCATTTTGGAAGAGTGAGATTCATTGAATCTTAGTAGCATCACCAATTACACACATATATCATCACCTAATTCATGAAAAACATTAATCAAACATATTGAATACATTATGCCATATCTTTTAATAGAAATTTCGGTAGAGTTCCTTTTACAATTTGGATATCTCAGGATCATAAGTCCCTTCAAACAACTCAATTAACATTTAAATAACATCACAAAACATCAAATATGGCATAATATAAGTCATAGAGTTCATAGAAATTCATAAGACAATATAATGCGTATAATGGTAAAAATGCTACATTATGCTTCCTTTTGGATTTTCCCTTGAATTTTACCTCTTCCAAACTCTTCCACAAGCTTTCTTGAACTCTAACACATCATAAACAATGGTCATAAGTCACTGGTTCATCAAGCTCATTTACAAAGTGTGCATAAACCATTACAATCTCACTTTGCAATTCTTTTGGTTTGTCTTTGTATGAATACATGTTTTTAAGATTTTAGACCATGGAGAATCCATTTTTAGGGTCAAAATTATGAAATCCCAATGCTAAATACCCCTCCAAATCTGGTCGAAACTTAGGAGAAATTGGGAAAGATTAATTTGCTTTGATTTTCTTTAAACCAATCATGTCTATGCTTTCCCCTAAGTTTATTGGACAAAACTCATCTTCTTCATCATCCCAAGCTTGGCCAACATTCATGGGAAAAGGAGGAAGATGAAGACTCCATGAAAGCACCTTTATCTACTTGAAATAGCAAGCTAGGAAGTAAGAAAACTTACCCTTGGACTTGTAACTTGAAGCTTTGCTTTTGCCTTTCTCTCGTCTCTTCTCTTTTCCTCTCTTTTCTCTCACATTGAGCTCTCTTCTTGATCTGTAATTTTAGACCTCTAACCACCTTTTAAGCCACTTAACTCATGTTGTGGAGGAAAGAGATGTAATGCATGAATAGCATCTTGAGTTAGTTTGCCAACATTGGTTAATTTCATTAATCCATTGGCTTAATTCCCTCAATGTCCTAGCTCCTGGAATTTATGCCACTTAAGGGAGTTTTTGGCAAAAAATTGCTTCATAAATTTTAATGGATCAAAGTACCATTTTCTAATAACTTTTACCCGTACCGATTAATCATTTTTGTCGTAATTGTAGCTTAATTAGTACAGGATTGTGCAAAATTCATCCTTAAACTAAATTCATTATTTTCACCAATAATACATCTAGATAGGGTCCAATTATTATCCCTGACATTGTATTATTTTTTCTACAGTCTATAATAACCTTTATCATGTCTAATTTGACAATTCAATCTCTAATGGCCATTATAAATTCATATAGACCTAGTTAACTTCAAAGCAATATTTCATTAGGTCTAACTTGTCATGAGCTTCGTTTTTGCAGTAATTTTTCATATTTAAATAAATGCCCTTAAGTAGGGCAAATCTATAGTTTATAATTCTTTTGGGTCCTTTTTCATAATTTTTCCTAGAGACTTAATTGTAACAATTCTTCCTTTTCAAGGACTAAATTACATATAATTCTTCTACTGTAGAGCTAAAATTCAATTTTTACATTTTATTTTTGAACCTGGGTAATGACTGTTTTGCCTTAAGTTGGGTTAAAATGCAATTACTGATCCGTCTGGGTACTTTCTCATAATTTTTCCCAAAAGACCAATTTTTAGTAATTATTCTCACTATACTTTCAAATTGATCTATCTTTCAACCTAGACCTCTCGGCTACGTAATACTCATACTGTTGCGCTCAGCTCGAGATGGGTTTCCATTCAACTGGCATACAGCCTTCGGCTCAGTTTTGGAATTAATTTCTACTGAGGACCTCATAAAAACTTAATTCCAATGAAGATTCAAACATAATTCTTTCTAAGGACTATATGAGAAATTAATTCCATTAAAAGACCATACATGTAACATTACCATCTTACTTCCTTTCCATTGTTTCAGGCATCTCATGCCACGTTCCTTACATCTCTATACATATCATGGCATCTTGTATGAAATTTGGATTGTTACACTTTGTAATGACCCTTAAAATCAATTCTAAGAAAGACTTAATCGAATGGTATAAGACTGGAGGGGGAGTCAAATTGAGTAAGGAAGCAAATTTTGTGCTAATGCCACAGCGAGATGTAGGGTTGGGTCGACAAGATATGCCAAATTGGGATTCTAGGCTAAGTCAGTGGGCATTGACACCATGGTGAGCTTTAGTGGCTTTGTGGCACTAGTTGTGAAATCTGTTCAAATTAGAAGTCAAACTAGTCATCGGAATGAAGAGAAAAATGAAGAAAACGAAGGAGCAGTGTTAGGGTCTCAAATTTTTAGCCTTGGGACTTGATTTCTAGCATCTTGAAAGCTTAAATCTTGTTGGTAAATCATCTCTCACCTTTCTTTTACGTTTTTCTTCAAGTTGTTTGGTGATTTTCTTGTATTTAGTTAGGGTTTTGACTTGAGTTGCATTTCTACCAAGTGTTTGTGTTTAAATGCCTTATTGATGTATTATTGGACATGTTTAAGGTCAAGGTAAAGGATTTTATGTGTTTAAGTGGTATATTTCCTAAACCCTAACCCTTAAATCTTAGTAATTTTAGGAATCCAAATTTGAGGGAGCATGGTCTTGGCTTTATGGATTGTTATAGGTGTTTTGATGTATGGGTTTTGTAACACCCTAACTCTTGACACCTCTAGACTTGACCAAAAACTTCAAAATTTAACCAAACACAACCATGACATCTCAAAACAACTATCCAAAACTTCAAACAGTGGAAATGAACATAAAAACTCCAGAAAATGGGCTGGGGCTGCGACCACTACAGTATTGCCGTGGCTTTAACCTCCCCTGTTTCTCCATTGCTTCTGGCTTCATTGGAGCTGCAGCCTGGACTCTAGAGTCACAGCGCCCTATGCTGATATTTCATATCAGCAACTTTCATACTCCAGGGTGAACTTCCGACGTGCATAACTTTATGCTCTGACCTCCGATTGACTTGATTCCAACTCTTACAAGTCAATCTAGTCCCAAACTAACCATAGACACCACTTTCACCCTATTCCAACTCCGTATGGAGATTTTGGACCCTTGACACTGTTTTGACCACTTATTGACCAAAGCTCACCACTAACAGCCTCCAATTGCCTCCAAAGGCAATTGGTCACTTGAAGACCATTCATACAGGTCCAAGACCCCAAAACCAACTTGTCCAAATAGGTTCCACCTCAAAGGAACCACTCCTCTAAGATTTGACCTCTTGGAACTCCTACTTGACAAATGGGCTACAGGCCCTAAAACACACCAATCATGCCTAATTCCAACTCTGAACTCACAAACACTACTATACTGACTCCTCAACATCCAAAACCATATACTTATACGTACAACATCCATTACAAACCATTTTATCTTACTTGGCATAAGTTATATATCCAAATTACAAGTATATATAGACTACATAGATCTAGTATTCCCATGTCTACTGCTACTCCTTCGGCTTCTCTCGACTAGTGCTAGAACCTTCACCTAAAAGGTTAGTTCATGGGAGAGGGGTGTGAGACAATGTCTCAGTAACCGGAGACAACCACACACACACACACACACACATATATCTCATGCAACTCATGAATGTAATATGAAATGAATGGTATGCATGTCTCCCTTGTACACAGCTAGAACCATGGGCTATCGTCATAACAGGACATTTCATATAAGTAACTCCCTTCCAACAGTCGATAAAGACCGATTCCGGGACATTGCTAAGCTTACCTTACACTAATACAACCTAGCCAAAGGCTATACTAGTGCTCGGACTGTGGCACTCCTTCCCCTGGACCACCTCAAATTGGTGGTGATTTAGGGAAGGTACAATCCACTGCCACCTGGCCATAGGGGAGGATTTAGTGACAGGGATCTTAATCATATCTCATATCATCATATTTCATATCATCATATATCATGTCATCATCACCACTCAATCCACCATATATCACAATCTCACAATGTCATGTGGTGATGCTCTTGTATAATCATGTAATAATCTTCATCATATCATAATGTTATGTATGCATTATGTCATGCCATGCCAATATTATCATCATAACCATCATCATAATCATCATCTAGCTGTGTGCATACCATGGTATATAGAAAATAGCACATACACATACACATCAATATCGTGGTATGAAAGAAACATGCATATATATACAAATATACATACTATCATATAATACAATACAATACAATACAAACATACACCCGATTATCTCAGGTTGTCAATACCATACACATGAGTTCACAAACTTCTCGGATTGTCCAACATGCATGAACCCCTCTCGGTTAACCAAACAACCTTAATAGTAACACAATTCTTCCATTAACATAGTATGTCAATACTCAAACATCATAATTCAAGCACTTTAGGTCTAACCCTAGATTCCAACACCCTTTTCATACATCATTAAGCTCCTAGGAACCATTCAAACATCACACTATTCCATACAACTTGGATTCCTCATACTTTCAACTATGAACAACCTAGGGTTAAGCTCTAAACACATATATTCACTTCAAAACTCACACCTAAGTAACAAGAACATCACAACACACTTCATCAACCCTATTTCAACCAATTCCATTAGTATATTTTGGCTAGAATTGAATATCCAACCTCAAAACTGAAAACCCCCAGTTCCATGCTCTTGATGTCCGAAAATCACTCCTAAATGTTGGAAATCATGAACCCTAGCAGAGCTCCTCATCGCTTCCTCCATTTTCTTTCTTTTCGATCATTCGAAATGATTCTGATTTAAACAAAAATCCCAAATCTCGCCGCGGCTCCACCAGTTTCAGCTGAAATAATGTCACTGGAATGGTTCTCACTATGGCGGCCCTGCTTCTTGCCGCGGCGTGGAGCTCTTCCAGACTCCACTTGAGCCTTTCTCCATCTTATTTTCTCCGGTCCTGAACACAACGATAAGAAAGATATCATGAGGGGTGTTACAGGTTTGCATTGGGAAGCTTTATTTCAGTTGGGTTGTGATTTGAGTTAGCAATTATGTGTGTTAAGGATTGCGAAATTGTGATGGTAATGAGAATTTGATGATGTATAGGTTGTGATATTGTTTAATTGAGGTCTCTTGGCTTCGAGTTGTAATTAGAAAATGTTGAATTGGTTGTGGTTTCTCTTTTTGGCCTACCGAGGTGTTGAGTAGGTTGGACGATTGAGGTAATTAGGGTGTTCTGTTCATGTATTCTAATTAATTATATATGTTTAGGTTTTTTCATATCATGATATACATGCTTTATGTATATGCTTTGCTATTTCATATCATGATATACCTCACAGCTCGAATATGGTCATTCCTTTTCATATCATGACATGTGCAGCTATACAACTAGTGAGTTCCCTATCCTTATCTTGTTTTATGATGAAAATAGCTGTTGGTATTCATGAATATAGAACAATATGAATATGATGATATTGCCCTGTTATTGGTTATGATGCACCTCATGCTTTGTTATATACTTTATTATGGCATGTTAGCATGATGGAAGTGATACATGTGTTAATATGATAGCATGTATTGGGCATTGTCACATGGTACACATTGTTGGGGTATATGGTTTGGATGATGATACTTTATATACCACATGGTATGCTAATCCACCAAATAGCACATGAGGCCATATGTTCAAGCGGTGTGGCTTATGTTATTCCAGTCACCAAATAGTTGTCCTATGATTAGGAGACTCAAGTGGCTGTGATTAAGGGTGCATCTTCTCTAAATAGCCACTAATTCGGGTGGTTTGGGAGAAGGAGAGTCATGATCTAACCTTTGGTACAATCTTCTTTGGCCGAGACATGACCATTGGAAGGAGAGTTGGGTAGTGACCACAGAATTGGTCATCATGGGTTATTGGAAGGAGGCATTGGTTAAGGTTATTTTGTCATGGTAATTGGCTCATGGTTTTAGCTGTGTATTGATGGATGTTATGTTTGCATATCATGCATGTTGCATTTATATTTTGTAATTACATTTGATTACTGTTATGGAAGCATGTCCATATGTTTGTATATGTGTAAAGCCCTTGTTACTGGGACCATGTCTCACCCCATGGCTTACAATTCTCAGGTGAAGGATCCAGCACTAGTAATGAAAGGGACCAAGGAGGGCTTGGGAAAGAAGGATTGAGAGTACTCGTTGGTGTTAAGGTTTAGCCCCTCCTTGTTATTGTTGTTTTAGTTATATTGTTAGTAAAGTACTATTCATACTATTGTATAATGTTTTGTGTACTTGACTTATCTCTGTTATTATAGGGTCAAACTGTTGGGTGGCATCTCTTATAACTTCTATGCTTAGTGTATAGACCTCTATGTGTTGATGGGCCTATGGTCATGCTAGTGGTGTGATGAATGTCAATTATGTTTTATGTATGGCATGTGATGTTTAAATCCTTAATGCTTGATCGTGTTGGACTTGAGATTAATGACTCAAAGTCCCTTTGTGTATATATGCCCGAACTGTGATCTTAGTCAGATTATTGAGTCCTTGGTGTGAGAAATGAGCATGTAGCCTATTAGCTTGATTTGGGGTTCAAGGGGGTCAAAACTTGGAGGAATGATTTCTTTAGGTTAAAACCTTCTTAGACATGTTCCTTGTGTCGTGTGTAACTTGTTGGAGGGTTCTATGGGTGCCAATTGCCCATTGGTGGCAATTGGAGGTGTTTGATTCTTGATTTTAGTTAGAAAGTGACCAATTTGGTTCCAGGTGTCCAAAAATTCCATATAGAGGTGTTTTGAGGTATGGTTGGTGTCTATGGCTAGAATGTGATTAGAGTGACTTGTAGTTTTTGGAATCAAGTTAATCGAATGTCAAAGCATGAAGTTATGTGCATAGGAAATTTCTCGGATGCATTAGCAAATTGCTAATGTAGGGCCTATCATTGGCGTCATGGTGCCATGTGTCCCGGGTTCCATTCTCATTTCATCTAAAAACTTTCTTTACTGCAGCAATATAGGGCGTAGTTGTTGTGCCATTCTACTTTTTATCTTCTCTCCCCTGTTTTGAAGTATATTTGGGGTTTGTGTGTATAGGGTGTTCTGCTTTGGTATCAGAGCTTGGTTCATGCCATTGTTTTTCTTCTCGTGTCATGTCTATGTTGGCACTTTACTTGTGTTGTGGTTGTCTGTCTTTATACTCCTTGGTTTTTCCTAGACTGGAATCTCATTATCTGAATTATGTTGCTACTGTGTGTAGGTCATTTATGGCTTGACGTGGTAGGCCTAACAATAATGAACTCTTGAGGGAGGTGAATGCAATATTCATGGGTTTGAGCATGTGTGTTTGGAGTCAGGAAGAGATAATGACGAGGATACAGGAAAGGATGGCACAATAGGAGTATATGGAACCTTAGGAGGGGCCCTAGGGAGAGGTAAAAATGTTTGTTGAATGCTGGTAGGGGTGAAGGTTTAAGGAATCATAATCAGGCCTTGCGGATGGAAAAGGGTATATGTGAACAGCTGAAAGATTTCAAGAAGCTCAACCATCCTACTTTTTAGGGGAAAATGGACCCCACTATTGCTAAAGAATGGATTGATCAGTTGAAGACTATCTTCTGGGTGATGGATTGTACCTTGGAGCAGAAAGTTGAGTTGGCTACCTTCAGGCTTGAAAAGAAGGCAAAATAATGGTGGAAAAGTGTTAAGCTAGAGATGGAAAGGGTAGAGAATCATTTGACTTAGGAGCACTTCAAGAAAAGATTCTTTGCTCATTTCTTTCCTCTTGCTTTGATAATGCAAAAAAAAGTGGAGTTCTTGGCCTTCAAACAAAGAAACTTGTTGAACGATCAGTATATTGATAAATTCCTCAACCTAGTGAAATACTCCATGTACTTGAAGAGCTATCCAGATGAATGGTGGAAGGCGCAATGCCTACTAGAGGGTGCTTATCTCGAGTTGAAGGAGTAATTGTCTTTGGTGGATTTCACCTCATTCAAGGATTTATATGCAAAGATGAGGGTTGTGATGAGGATAATAAGGGAGTCTAAAGAAGAAAGAAGGAACTTTATGGTTAGGGCCTTTTCCCATTTAGGTCCTATTGGTAGAATTAGAAAGAAAGGTGGTTATAATGGTAGTAGTAGCAGTAGCAGTAGTAGTAGCAGTAGTGGTTCTTAGAGGTCAAGGGGTTCCTTTCCTAGGGGTGGTCGTAATAGGGGCAACTTCAATAGAGATGCTTATAACATAGGATGATCTAATTACAGTGGGCCAAATAGAGGAGATTTGGTAGTTTGAAGCCTTAGTTTTGCCTCGTGTCTTCTTTCTCTTCAATGTTTTCACAAACTCTTTTGCTCTCCACCCTCGGGTTTAGATATGTTTAAGGCAAGAAAACGAAGACCCAATGGTTTAATTGAGGTTACTAAGGAAAGATATCTAATAAGAATTAAATCATGGTTAATTATTTCTACCTTGGTTACTTTATGTGATAAAGCATTTCAACTAATTCCTAACGTGTCCCAAGATCTGGTTTCAAACGTGTCTTACCCTCAATTTTGGCCAAAAATTGCTTTAATAATTTTTATGGACTAAGATACCTTTCACCAATTATATTTACCTATATCGATTAAATATTTTTGTCAAAATTATCATTAAATTGATACAGGATTTTCAAAAAATTACTTTTAGTCCAAAATCATTATCTTAAACTAAAATATGTTTTAGCAAGATCCAATTATTGTCCTTAAATTAGTACTGTCTTTTTTTGCAGTCTAAATTAATCTTTATCAGGCAAAATATTAATAATAAAAATTTAATGCCCAATAAATATTATATTGATCTCATTAAATTCCAAAAATTATTTCATTTAGTTAGGCTCATCAAGATCTTCATTATATCTTTAATATTTCATATTTACAAAAATACCCTTGACATGAGGCAAATTTATAATTTTTGAAATTTTCAAATTTCCCCAAAACTTATTCTCATCTTCTCTTCCATGTGAATTTCCTTCTTAGAGGGACTAAATTAAAATGACTTTATTCCTATAAACAAAATCATATTAGTCCATACTTTTTTGGGAGCATTTTGCAAAAAAAAAAGAAATTCTTTCTTAGGACAAAACTATACTTTTCTCCTTTTTAGTTTTAATATGGAAAATTGTCATTTTTGCCTTTTTCTACCCGATTCTGTGTCCCGTTGTTTACTGTAATTCTAGATACATTTTCAGATAACATCATTTTTACCATTATTCATTATTTAATATCTAGTAAAATTTAGAAAATTACAATCATGGGTTGTTGGAAGGGGGCCATTGGTTAAGGTTACCTTGCCATGGTAACTAGTGTAACATCTTATTTTATCATATATTTTTTCAAGTAGTATAGCATATTTAATATCCAAATAACTCATATTAGAGGCTTGAATTATCAAAGGTCCAAAATATTATGGACAAATTGTGAAAAATCATAACTAATTCCAAAAAAATCCTATTGATGTAATTCAAGTCTCTAAATAATGCTAGAAACATGGTCTACAAGGAAAAAAATATAAAACTTGCATTTTGATGGACAATTTATACAGTATATTGCTCAAACTTTCATTGTTCAAATGGTCATTTTTTACTTCTCAAAGATTTTGGCCTTAATTTTAAAAATTCATATATCATTCTATACTAAGACAAATTACGCATTCTTTATGTCACTAGAAAGCTATATATGTCTACTTATAGACATGTTTTTATTATATATTTGTTTAACTAGAACAAGGCATAGTGTGATCTTAAATCATTAAGGATCTGAACACAACTTTTATTGGAACAATTTTAGGAAAATATACATAACTCTTATTATATAACTCCAATTTTATTCAAACTAGTTGAATATTGAACTTAAAGCATATATCTTTTAACATATGTAAACCATTGAATTTTTGGATCTTAGTAAGATTTTATATTATCGTTCAAATTAAGTGATACTTACAGTGAGATTCATAGCTTTTACTTTACTATCTAGTTTTGACCCTCAATTTCAAAATTACACTATAAATTGTGCACATGCCCAATTCAGGAGTTCTTTAGCTTGTTGGAAATCCCTATTTGTCTAGTTTCTGAACTTATAAAAACTCTGGTGCCTTAATGCAATTCAAGTGAACAGTAATTGTATAACTAGGACATGTTCAGAATAGCCAGCTTTCATAATATCATGACAAAAACATTCATATGCATCACATACTTTGCTCAATCTTATTCATGTTATATCCATACACTACTATAGACTTATATAAACACAATGGCAGCAAAGCATAGGCTTACAAAGTCATATATTACTTTATACAAATTGTCAAAAATAAAGTACCTTAACTTTCTAAACAAACATGCTTCAATATTTCCTCATTTCTCTTGCTTATTTCTTGAACTCCTCCATGGCCTTGCCTTAGCTTGAACCTAGCATTTGGGATACTTGAAGGAATGAGATTATGACAATGTCAGTAGCAAGTTATACTTCATGCAATTATGCCAATTATGTAAAATAACTCACATTTAATCACATCAATCATATTTAAACAATAAATTGCCACATTTGTCATAAAAATTTTGGTAGTATAATGGCTAAAAAAATGGATATCCTAGGGAATAAAACCCACTATTTTATAGTCAAAACCAATCAAAGAAAACATAATCACAATATGGCAACATAATTTCATCATATAAATATAATGATAGAACATAAAGCATAAAAATGAAACTTAGCTACCTCTTGATGTACCACTTGTACCACTTGGCTTTTCTCTTGAAACCAATGATTCCTCTACCTTTCTCAAGCTTCCTTAAGTCCTTAGGTATCAATAAACAATGGCTCAAGCCACTAATTTCATGGCTAATCATATAAAACTTCCATGAAACCCTAAAAACTCAAACTTTTTATCTTAAGCGTAATCTTGAATCACATACTTGTTCTTAAGAATTTTTGCCATGGGGAATCCATTTTTGGCATCAAAATAATGAAATTCCCACTCTAAGATGGCCTAATGTGCTGACCAAAAATCTGTTCTTAAGAGGAAAGAATTGATTTTTCACAAAACTTGCTTCAATCTTTCCTATCTTGCTTTCTCTGTAAATACTTATGTTTTCTCTTCATTTTATGGTATAAAAACAACTTTCCCTCTCTTAAACATGCTTAGGTAAAAAATGAATAGCAAGAAGAGGAGAAGAAAATTCAAGAGAACTAGCTTCTACTATCCAAAAACTATGCTAGAACACTTGGAAATTGAGAGGAACTTGGTTACTAATTTCTTGGAATTTTTTGCCTTATTTTCCTCCTTTTTTCTTCCTCTTCACGTAGCCTTCTTTCTTCCTTCACCTTGCTGTAGCTTCTCTCTCCTTTCTTTGTGAATATCTCATGCAAATGGTGTGAGGGGAGTATATATAATGGCCTTTAATCACACTTGCTTTTTGCTAATCATGATTAATTAAGAAAACTTAATTATTAAGTCTTCTCTTTTCTTAACCATTAAGACTTCAAAATTAAGCACATGGCTACCACGTGGCATCCCAAATGAGGGGATAATGTCTCCAAAATACTATATAATTTTCCCAGTGCAATAATATTTTGTATTGGTTATTTAATACCTGGACCGATAAAGTTAACTTTTGCAGTATATAAAATCACTTTATTGGAACAGGAATAAAGCAAAATTGTGTCTCATATTACTTTATTATCTTGTCTCTAAAAAGTTCATTTGGCAATGTCCAATAGTTTTTCTTTTTGACTTTTTAGTTTTTACAAATCAAAAAGTAGTTTTATCGGTATTAAGTTACTTTTTAATTTTTGGCATTGATTTTTTTTATCCTTAATCATTAATCCTTAGTTCCATATACTATTGGATTCATCTTGTCAAGAGCTTTGATTTGACAATAATTTTCCATATTTACAAAATTACCTTTGATATAGGGAAAAATTATAATTTTAAATTCTCTCAAGTCATTAGCTATAATTTTTCCCAAAATATTTCATCTATTGCCACTCTACGTGACTTTTAACTCTTGGGGAAAAATGCAATTATCTTAATCTATAGGGAAAAAATGTAATTTCTCATTTTTTTGTCCAACCGGGAAAAAGACCTCTTTGCCCTATTTCACGTAAAATGGTATTTGTTCTTTTTTGTCAATTCCTTATACATTTTTAGATATTTATCTTTTTGGGGATATTACAATTAGTTTATGGTTATAGTTGTGTACTTATGGGTGTTATGTTTGCATATCATGCACATTGCCATTATATTGATAATTACATTTGTGTGTGGCCTCTCTTATGCTCTTTATGCTTGATGTATGACCCTTTGTGTGTTGATAGGCCTATGGTCATGCTAGTGGTGTGATGAATGCCAATTATATTTTGTGTGGCATGTAATATTTAAATCTTTTATGCTTGATTGTGTTGGACTTAAGATTGGTGACTCTAAGTCCCTTTGAGTATGTATAGTTGAATTATGATCCTAATATAGTTATTAGGTCCTTGGTGTGTGAAATGGGCATATAGTCCATAAGCTTGATTTGGGGTTCGAGGGGATCAAAACTTAGACGAGTGGTTTGTTCAGGTTAAAACCTTCATGGATGTGTTCCTTGTGTCTTGTGTGACTTGTTGGAAGGGTCTATGGGTGCTAATTGCCCATTAGTGACAATTAGAGGTGTTTGGTTCTTGATTTTGATAAAAAAGTGACCAATTTGGTTCTGAGTGTCCATAATCTCCATACAGGGGTATTTTAAGGTGTGGTGGTGTCTATGGTTAGAATCATATTATAGTGACCGGTAGGCTTTAGAATTAGATCAATTGGAGGTCGGAGTGCAAAGTCATGCGTGTTGGAAGTTTATTGTATACATCATCAAATCATTGATGTAGGTCCTGTCATTGGCTCTGTAGCCCCATAATCGTGGCTATGGCGCCATGCGTCTCAGGTTCCATTCTCATTTCCTTCAGAAACTTTCTTCTCTGCAATGTCACAGGGTGTGGCCACAATGTCATTATGCTTTCTGTCTTTTCTCCCTTATTTTGAACTGTATTTAGGCAGATTTGGGGTTTGAGTATAGGGTGTTATGTAAACCCTTATTTTATTTGATAATTATTTTTCGTATAATATATAGAAAATTTTTTATATTCATAAAAATTAAACAATAATTATAGAAATTTAAAACCTTTCTTATACAATTAAGCATCAAGCTTGTATCTAGTCAATATATTCCTATCATACAGCAAAGTTACATAAGTATAAAGCAAAGCTATTATCTTAATAATGTCTCAAAAAATTTTACCATAGGAATATCATAAGTATCAAACAAGCATCCACAATAGTTATTTATATTATTTCTAATACTAAGTCTTCATATAATGCCTGGAGAAAAGGAGTCCTGATCAGGATTGGTTGGAGGTTCTTGGTTTAAGTCAATAAATGGAGGAACTGAGTCCTTAACTTCAGGAGGAGGTGCCTGAGAATTCTTTGATGGAGGTACCAGATAAATTGCTGGAGGTGGTGTTAGGAAGTTATCTAGTGGGGAAATAAGGTAGTTTTCTGGTGGTAGAGCGAGATAGTCCTCTGGTGGTGGAATATAGTAGTCATGAGAAGGAGAAAATAAGCTATAAAATAGGGGAGAACTGACAGGAGGCTCATTGGGTATATTTATAGGGTTATGCACATTAATATTTTGTATGACCTACAACTCTCCAATGCTTGGATAGTATATCGTGGTCCACTCAATTTCAATCAAAATCTAAGTGAGCGGCATCTGAACTAATACACTTAAAAAATGAGTAACATACCAATAAAAATTTAAAGGAAAATCTTTTGGTAAAGGTCCAATTGCTAATAGTAGAAAACATTTTTTTTAAAAATCTCTTATTTTTCCTACATTGAAAGTTATATGTAAATATGCACAAAAACAATCATAACTGTTAGAGCATCTAAAAAATATATATATTCTTATCAATTCATATAACCAGGACGTCTCTTGGAGTAGATCCACCATATGAAAAAATTTTCTTAACCAGTTGGATATTCTCCCAAAGGATTCCTTTTTGGGGGTTAACTTGATATTATAACTTCAAGGATGCCTTAGTATTTTTTTCATTTCCATGCATATTTTCATATAATTTTGTCAATTAAAGGATCAAGTAAAACACAAGTCCATGAAAGATCCAATAGGTACAAATAATTTTCTCACGTATTTTTAGAACAGAAATGGGAATATTTAATAATAAAAGAAAACTAGATAACTACTGTTGTTTATATACATCATTGTTTGAGAAAAAGAGAAGAGAAATAAAAGAAACATATATTGTAGCTGACTAAATTATATGGCTAACCAAAATCAATCTACATATTGTTAACTAAATAGAATTATACACTAAATTCATAAAGAAAAGAGCACTAGAATTTGCTTATAGTATCACATGTGAGTAGATGTGGAGAAAAACAAAACTTGTATATATATATTCACAATTTTGTATAAGACAAATTATAAAGTAGGCAAAAAAAAAGAATATCTTGAAAAGAAAAAGAATTTCCAAATCATTCTAATCATCCATCATACAGGATAAACCTAAAAATTGTTATCATATATTTACATAAGTTTCATATGAGAGAAGATATATATATATATAAATATATATGTGTGTGTGTGTGTGTGTGATGTGATTTGGTGACGTGAGGGTGAGAGGATATGTATATAAAGATATATGTGTGTGTGATGTGAGTTGGTGACGTGAGGGCTTTGATGGTGATTTAACAAGAAAGGATGAAAATTAGGATGACATGTTGGATGGACATGTGTACAGACTACCAACATCATACGGAGAAAATGAAGATTTAGATCGAGTATATCATTCAGTAAGACCATGGGTCTTACCTTTTCTAATATCCTTTCCTTCAATTTTTTTTTCTGGTGACTACTCCTTCTTTTTTCTTCTTAACTATTTGCCCTTTTATACTGAGGGTAATTCATAGGTTACCAACTTTTACACTCCATTTCTGTTCATTGTATCATTCCCCATACAATGTATCCTAGGTTGATTGACTCAGATGTATTAATTACTGCCTAATCCTTGACATGAAAATCTATTGCTAACGTCACTTGTTAGTCCCCTCAGTATATATCATCATATTAGTTCCTAAAAATTTAGCCCACTAGCTCTATCTTAGCCCAAAGTATTTATATTGTTAAAATTTAATGGCAAAAAATTTAACCCACTTACGTAATAAAATGCTCTTCATTTTTTTTAAACCTTAATGTATTTTATTTTATTTTATTATCATTATTTTTTTTATTGCTTACATATTTCCTAAATAATTTTACTTTATAATTAACTTAATATTTTTCTAAGTTTGTCATATTTATTTAGTTATTTATTTATTAATTTATTATTATTATTATTATTATTATTATTGTTTTGAGGATGTTACATGTTACACTCTTGATAGTTTCTTGTGGTATTTCTTGGAAATGTATAGTAGTACTTTTGTTATTTGGACTTGAAGAGTTGTATGCTAAACTCTTGGCAATCTTAAACTTGAATGGCTTGCCTTGGAGTCAATTTTGCTTTTGGTCCAGTTAAGGTTGGTGGATTTTTTGGTTTTGGACTTAATCACCATGTTTGACACTTGTAGCTCTATATGTAGCTTGGACTATATGACGTCTTGTCAAGGCACCTCATAGTTTCTGGATGGTTTGAGGTAACTGGGGAGTAACTTTTATTTGTTATATATATTAAGAACTTTTCATATCATGATAAATAATTTTGATGGCACAGCTAATAACTTCTCTCATACCCTTACTTTTTTGAAAGCTATGATAAGAAAATGAAAATGGCTAGATATATATGTATATATAAATATGTATACATATGAGTATGGTAAAACTTGATGCACTATTATTGTACATCTTACTATTCTTATCTTAAGTAAGAATACTATGCTAGTATGATGATACAATAATAATGATGATTATGACAATTATAATGAATAAAACATAGAAATTAGAAGCATAACATATATATATATATGAGAATTGTAGTGCATCCCCATGACTATATCTAGTATAATGCTATGCTAGCATGGTGATGATGATGTATGTATGATGTGAAATGACTCGTTAGCATGACATATTGGTGTTGTCACTCATGATTATGCATGTTTGAGCATATGTTGGTTAGGTGATGATGTTGTTGAAATATTATGTGGTATACCAATCCACTAAATAGCACATGAGACCTTATGTCCGGCTGTTGAGATGTGATAAATACTCATATCACTAAATTATCATCCTTTGGTTAGGAGACCCAATTGATTGTGGATTGAGGATGTACCTTCTATAAATCAACACCAATTCAGATGGTCCATGTTAGAATAGCTGGCTTCCCAAGAGGGAGTTGAATTGGAAAGTTTAAAAATTTTCTGTAAAAATGTAATTACATAGTGAAAGCAAAAGTTTGCAGAAAAACAAAAAGTAGGGAATAATGAAAGTAAATACAAGAGGAAGGAAGAAGGGTCTCAAAAATTTATCTTGGTTCAGTTTGATCTTTTTGACCCATGTCTAATCCCCAAGTCACCATATGAGATTTCCACTATTTACAAGAATTCAATGGGCTCCTTGCAATGCCTTAGTATAAACTTGTGCTTTGTTCTAAGAGCTCTTAGATTCTATATTCTACACTCTTAAACAATGTTTCCTACTTCCCTTTGTGACTCTCCTCATAAGGAATCCTTCTTCCAGATGAAGAAAAAAATTATATACAGAATATGAACTCTCTAAATAAGGGTAGATATGAAAGTTGAAGTACAATAAATGAAGTGTGAGAGTAAAAAGCTTTGACTAAAAACTTTGATAGAGTTTTGCATAGACAAGATTAAATTCGTTACCCACAATTTGAAATGAAGTTCTATTTATAGATTTATGGCTTAACTAGTCATTAGACACAAGATCTAGCCGTAAGAAACATTAACCAATGGTTATTCTGCAAAAATAGTTGTTCACTAATCACATTTAATGCCTCTGACATACCAAAATTTGAATTTTGGGTATCAATAGATGAATTTTGCAGAGACAGAAGGTTAAGAATTTTAACATTGAACTTTAACATTCATCTACTCAAGAGTGAAATTCGAATTTTGAGTTTGTTAAAATTATCCCATGATAGAACATACAAATTTTCATACTTATAATGCATCTATTGAGTTTGAATAGTTGTCTCATGTTTTCACAGTGCACTCAAAATTTGAATATGAAATTCTTCTATCAGAAGCTTGTTCAACATGGCACAAGAGTTCTTCTCTATGAAATTCAAATGTTAAGTTATAAAATTAGTCTGTTAGAAATTTGTTCTAATAAGACTTATAAGTTCTCATTTTAAAATACGTATTTTGAAGTCTAAAGTTTGTCTGTTGAGAAAGTACTTTGGAACTTACTTTATACATTAACAATATTTGAATTTTGACTAAGTCTTAGATGAATTTTGCACATATTCATTAATAATATTTAGCTTGAAATTTGAATTTCATAACTGAAAATCATCTGTCAGAGATGAAACCTCTGTATATTGGAATTTCTCTAAGCAAAGTTCGAATTTTGTACAAAATACTCATGAGTTAAGAAACAAAATTCGTTTGTTAGCTAGTATTTTTCAAAATTAACACATGCTAACATAGGATAACTTCCAAATAATGCATTCAGAAATTGTGGTAAATTAAAAGAAGTAAGATCAATGCTTTTTACCTATATTACAAGAGTAGAAATCCTAAAATCTAAGTCTTCTCATGTTCTTCTTTAAATTTCTTCACTTGATCCTTTCACATTTATTTGATATTCTCCTTTTCACACTCTAGTTGTTTGAAATCATCAAAACTTCTAATTCAACAGTCAAAGAGAAGGAGAACCATGGTCCAACCATTAGTAGAATGGCCTTTAGCTTGGTCATGACTAGTGGGAAGTGATAGCATAAGATGAAGAATCGAGCGTTGCCTAGACTCATAACCAGTTGAATGGTAATCTTTTGAGAGATTGATTGAGGTACCTAGTCAATCAATGTGTTACAGCAATCAATTGATCATGACAAGAATGATTCTTCTTCTTAAGTATTGAAGGATCCTAGACTTCTCAATAACTACGAAGAGGAAAAAGAATTGGAAAGGTTGAGACATAAGATTAACATGGAACTTATAAAGATTGTTTGGATTAATAAATGAAGTATAGACCTTTTACTAATATAACAAAAAGACTTAAAATACGGAGATATGGTGAATGGTGGAGTGAATGTATCATGAGGTTGAATCAAACCAGGAAGAAAGTTTCAAGGATGTATTTTAGAGTTATTGTAATAAGGCATTGGTAAGATGTTGACAAGTACAATATGAAGTGGTATTTCTTTGATCTTGCGGTAAATATAAAGGGAGCTTGGTGATCATGGGTTCTTTAAAGGACTAAAGCCAAATGATAGAATGAGAGCAAGAAGGTTGAGTTATATGATGGTATGAATTTCACTATATGGCCCCATATGTAGAAATTAATATGCAGAGAAAGTAGGCTTGAGGAGTATGTTGGCTAGGTAGGAGAAAAGTTATAAGTTTTGAAGGTTTGAATAGACCTATTCATAGGCGACTTTGTTGGAGGGTTGGTATTAATTCGAGGAATGAGAAAAAGGAACGATCTAGTGTTAAAGGAACATGTTTGGGCAAATTCAAGAATATATGTTAAAGACTAAAAGTAGAATGGATGGAACCCTTTTGGGCATATGAGTGGTTAAAGATTGGTTTGATAATGAAAGGGTCTTGCCAGATTATAGGATCATATGAAGGAGTGACTACTGTAAGGAAATATAATTGGGATATCAATGAGGTCTACTTTGGTGGTAACGAGGCTATGGATGTTTGTGAACTTTTGTGATGCGATAATATGACTTAAGAGTTTCTTAATACTATTCGATACATATGAAAGAAATGAATGGTATTGTTGCTAAGATAAACTCTTGTATGGTATGGGTGCTTGTATAGTATGATGGGATTAACACTGAAAGTGTCTAAAAGTAGCTTTAGGATGGTTAATACTGAAAGCAAAGTAACTCTTAAGGCACATTGAGTATGATAAACTTAGTGAATCATAGAAGGGCTTAAAGTAACGATAGGTAATGTGGCGTTAATAGAGGTGGTGTTATGGGGATTTGGATTAGTTTACCTATCTATAAAGGCATTCGCACTTAAAGAAATTTTAGTATTGATGGCATGGAAACATGAAATAGTTAATTGAGGAAGAGTGAATAAGTGAAAGAGGTTGTTGAAGATTGATGATGTGTTAGGTGTGTCAACGAAGGTTAATCCGACCTTTGATGATGAAAAATTATTCTTGACTGGGAAGCTTACCATGAGGTGTGAGGGTTTCCTCCACCAGCCCTTGGTGAGATGGAATCAATGGTGCTCTAATTGGTGTATTGCTTAACCAAATAGGAAGGTATGAATTGCTCTAGGTGACTTGATTAGTGAAGTAAGTCAAAAAGGATGGTGAATATTAAAGTAAAATAGCTGAAGGAGTGAACTATATGGTTAGTGAATGGTATCATGAAGTTCTATTATCAAGCAAGTTATTAGAGGAATAAAAGGATTAGCTTATAAAGGAATTACTTTCAGTTGTGCATGAGGTGAGTATCTCCAAATTTCAAGAACAAATTTTTTAAAAGGTAGGGAGAATGTAACAACCTACACGTAATCATTTTGGACATGTATATAATTCATGGAAGGGATTAAGACCAGAGGAGGAACAAAAGTAGGGCAAAGCTTCAAAATTGAGGTAAAAGCATATCATGCTATGGTGAAGTATAGGGATACCATTGTGAGATAGTAGAGGAACTACAAATTTGTTGAGGCAGTAAAGATCCATGACACGATGAACTTATTATGCGTCATGGTACCAATCGCAGAACATGAATAAATCAGGACGCGATTCAGTCAACAAAGCAGAAGGAAATGGAAGGAGAAGAAGAGGAGCTCTACTAGGATTGACCATTTTCAACCTTGGGGACCAATTTCTGGACTTCAGAAGCTTGATTCTTGTTTGGTAAGTGATTTTACACCTTCCCTCCTCTTTTTTCTTCATGGTTTTCGATTGAAATCAATGGGTATGCTTGGAAACCCTCTTTGGTTGTATTCCACTAATTAAAATGCTTGCAATTGGATTATTAGAGTATTATATGGTGTTTCTATGACTTGTGTATGAGTTCAGAAGGATTGTGATTGGTTTATATCAAACCCTAGTCAAGAAATTTTAAAGAAAGTTTGGAATTCAAATTGTTAAGGTTTAGTAATGGTTTGATTGGGTGTTTGGGGATTCTTGAGGTATGTTTATGTTAGTAGAACTATATGTTTATTATCATTAAGTTTAGTTGGTTGGATTGTGAGTTACTGGGATATATGAATTTTGTGTTAATTAGAGATATTATGATATTGTTTGTGTTCATGGTTGTGTTTGGAGGTTGGGGTGCTCTAGGAAGTGATTTAGAAGAGTATAGTTCATCATTGGTACTTCGATGGCCTATCTTCGCCTCCATGCGTATGTTTATGTATAGACAATCTGAGGTAACCAAGGTAACTTTAAATGTTAAATAAGCTTTAAACTTTTATATCATGATATGTGTCTCATATTTCATCTTGTAATTTTTCTTGAACTCTTTACCTTTCTGAGATTTTGATGGGAAATCATAATGGTAGTCATGTAGTCCTTTGTGTGTACATGTATATTTATGTATGTGTGCATCCAATTGTATCATGCCTAATGATGAAGTGTCAATATGATTCTGATAGTGATGATAATAATGATATGTGTAATAATGGGTTGAACATGAGGACATGATAGCATGACAATAATTACAAAAATGATAGTAATGATGTAGATGGTTGAGAATGACTAATATATATATATATGTGGGTGTGTGTGTATGAGCTTGGTGACTAATGATGTATATCATTGTTGTGCATCCCATGGAATACCATGTTTAATGATATTATGCTAGCATGATAATATTGATGATAATGATGGTATTGTTCCAGATATATTATATGATGGCGTGCTAGCATAGCATACAACATCGTCCTTGCATTACACATGTTGGGCATTGGATTGGTTTGGTGATGATGTTGTGATATGATACCATATGGTATACTGAACCACTGGTGGGTTATGCGAGGCATTATGTCCAAGTGCTGAGGTTTGACATAGATATCCTTGCCACTAAATCTTTTTCCTTCGGCTAGAAGAGCTGGGTTGCAGCGGATTGGGGATGCACCTTCTCTAAATCACCACCAATTCTGGTGGTCCAAGGGAAGGGAACCCGGTCTATACACTAGTGGAATGACCTTTGGCCGGGTTATAATTAGTGACAGTAAGCTTAGTAGATGCCCAAAATCAACCTTAACCGGTTATTGGATGGGGAAAGTCACCTTGTAGAAGTGACTAGCTCATGGTTCCTACCATGATGTATATGGGTTCTTGCATATCTTATGCATTGCATTCTACATAACACATAGTGCATGAATATATATATATATGAAATGTTTGTGTTTCACTACTATAGAAAACACCATTTTATGTCTGTTATTTTGGGATTTTTTTGGCTATTCTTGAAGTGACATAGAAGCTACAGACATAAAAAGTTTAGCATTTGATGCCTGTTAGAAAACAACCATAAAAAAAAATGCCTTTTTACAATTGTTATTTGTGTAATAGGCATAGAAAGGTCAACTTTCTATGGCTATTTTGTTGGGTAACAGCCATAGAAATGTAACCTTTCTATGGTTGTAACTCAAATAATAGCCATAGAAGGGTGATTCAAATAACCCTTCTACATCTGTTTTTTGTGTAACAGCCATAGAAATGCAACCTTTCTATGGCTGTTACTCAAATAACAGCCATAGAAGTGTGGCCTTTCTATGGATGTTATTTATTTAGCTAACAGCCATAGAAAGTTGACAAAGTGCAACTTTCTGCAGCTATTTTTTGAAAACAGCGGTAGAAAACAATCCCTTTCACATCTATTTTTCCAAAAACAGCCATAAATTGAAACTTTTTTTTTAATATTAATGCCTTGTAACTATCCATACCCATACCTATATTTACAGCCAAAATGTACAAAATAACAAAGCAATTTTACAGCCAAAAAAGTAACTAGCTATTTTACATCATAACAACTATATACAACATCTAACATATTGTTCTAAACTATTCCAATCAATTAAAACTAATCTATGTGATAACAAAATATATTCAAATGAATTGAGAAAGAAATTCTGACCACATGTTCCGAATGTGGTCAATTTCTTATTGGATAAAGGGACGATCATCATTAAAGTGTTGCAAGTTTAAAACTTATATTAACACAACTCATATAGTAAGAAGACATTAGGAAAAAAAACTAAGTTATAGATAATATAACTACCTTATCCAATGAGTTAACAACATTACTAGTAATTATGTCATACATTTCTCTCATAACATAGTAGCCACACTCTATTCCCCCATGCTGGCAGCGAGACTAAAAATTAACAAAAACAATGAGCAAAATCAAAATACTTGGATTAATTTCCTTTAAGGTTAGGATAAAACTACATACATACATTTGGATATTTCTACTCTATTTTTTTGGCCTCTTGTGTGTGCTTCCCACCCCTTATTTGGTATGTCTCCATAGCCTTATAATCAAATACATGAAGAAAGTAAATTATAGAATAAAATCTTTTTGATATGTTACATGTGTTCACAAACCAAAGTTTTACAAAAATATATACTTACAGATGAACTACATCACAAAAATCTTCAGGTAATTTTCCATCCTTTTTTTCTTTAGGTGCTTTTCCACCATTCTGTACTTTGGGTGCTTTTCCATCCTTTTTACTAGAGTTATTTTTCTTCTTTTTCTGGAAGTCATCTTCCTTATCTCTATGAGAATCAAACCAGTGGGCAATGCATTGCTCAGGGCATAACACCCACAACATCCAATGATTACTACAATATATTAATTAATGTTAATATTATATCAATTACAGAAAGTATAATCACAACTATTTATTTGTATATGATTTTTAGATTTGTTACCCATAATGGACTAGCACTAACCAACATGAATTAGGGTTCTCTATAATTGTATTTCCAATGTAATTTCCCCTATCACCCTCTCCAAGTGCCACACTTTGGATACGATATGGACAAAGGAATCCATATTTCTCATTTCTTCTCAATTAGGTGTGGTACTGATCAAGAACCTTATCAAAGAAATAAAATAAAAATAAATGCATAGAAATGTAACTACTTAGAAATGCATAAATGGAGAGATGCATTATTGATGAATATTAACTTACATGATCCAAAGGGATAAAATGGAAATATCCAGGTACTGTATGTTTAGGAAATCTAAGAAATCATTCTTTTCAAGATAGATGGTATACAGATAGATCCCACAATTCTAGGAGTCATTTCACTTTGAATAGGAACCTCATCACTAAATTGCGAAACTTCTATCTTTAATCATGTTAATGATCCCAATTCTGTGACAGCATGTGAGTCATGAGATTGAGATTGAGGCATTAAATCTAAGAAGTCAGTCCCCTTACTCCTTCCATAATTAAGTAAATAATAATGACTTTTAATCTCAAACTATATCTATATAATTAAATTCAAGAGAATTATAAGGTTTTTGATACTTGAGGCATGGTTATTGTAACAAGCCTTTTAGACCACAAAATAAAATTTCCTGGAGCTTGGGCTACTGTCATAACCTCATCAATAGGAAATGGCACATGTGCAGGAGGTTCAATGACATTTTCAACTGACACCTTTGCTTGATCCTTTGGTATTTGTTGGTGGTGGAGGGTTGAAGCTGTGGTATAAACTTGACCTTAATCTATAATACACCTCATGGGAACATCCAAAAATAGATCACATGCTACTCCCTCATTGGAACTATCTTTTGTGCTATGGACCACAAGAGGTGTCATCTTGATAGGTGGTTCCTGCACAGGTGGCTGCAAATCAATAATAGAGAACATGGACAACATCTCTTGTCTCATGGCTTCTATCTTTGAATCCATTATCTGATGCATTCGAGCTTCTGTTTCCTCCGTATTCTTATCCAACATTTGCTTCAACTTATGGTTGAATACAACTTGCTTCCTAGATCCAAAATATTCCTTTATACCCACTCCTCGTCCTATGCCCCTAACACTACTTGGGTGCTCATCCTTACCTAAAGCAGTTGCCAAGATATCTTGTCTCCCACTTGGAGTAAATAATCCTTGAGAGGCTTGCTCATCAAGAGAATCCTATACCATACAAGTAGCATATATATAATTAGCAATCTCACCATTGAAGTTACATGATTACTTTGATTATAATTGCAGCTTCTTGCCTTTCCATCAACTTCTTATGCATCATATTATGCTCCAGTAACTCATATCCTCTACGAGACAAGTTGTGAGGATAGACATTTGGCTTTTGCTTAGCTTGAGCAGCTGCTCTTCGTTTCTGGTATAAATTAAACCAATAATTTGGTAGTTACTACTCAATAATGCAACTTAAATACCAAAAATTACTAATTTAATTACCTCAGCCTCAGGTGTTAGTTGACTCTCAATAAACTTCTTCCATGTCTCTTCATCTAGATACTCATATGTGGTGCATGGATTCTTGTGCTTCAATGCACTATATATGTATCTACTAGTAAGGTTTGATTTAAAGTCCTTCCATTGCTTCCCTACTCATTTTAATAATTTCTTCCTCATCTCCTTTGTAGCAGGAACGTCATACGTGATCTATACGGTAGCACACTTACACAATGAACATGACTAATATTATAATAAAATTAGAACAAAAATATATCAATATAAGTAATATACCAAGATAGCATAACAAACCTGCTTTGTAACATCTTTTGGTACTTTTTTCCAATCAGGGAACAAGATACTGACTTTACTACGAGCCAAATCACCTTAAAAACTTGCAAATTGAGTCCTTCCACTATGCCCTTCATAATCTAACTTTGTGAGGTCAACATGTAAGTTCCGTCCACTAACTCAAGCTTTGGTCAAGAAACTCATCCTTGTGGTACCTCTTGTTTTGGTCCCTCTACTAGTTGTAATCTTGCTAGCAATCATGGTAGGCTGCTTAGAATCACTAGAGGAATTGCTTGAGGAATCACTAGAGGTATCCATGTGCCTATCTAGACAATAAACAAAATAATATAAGTAAATTGAAATGAATTCAAAACAAAAATGAAATTAATTAAAATAATAAATGAAATTACACTTTGAATGTGTGTGTGTGTGTGGCCAAAATAACCTTATGTAGAGATATTTTCCCAAATCCCTCCATGATGATCATGTCTTCCAGCCAATGTTTCAAAAACCAGATCGAACATCAAACCGGAAATATCATCAGGTCATGATTTTTACAATTTAACTAGTTGGACCAACGGTTGAATCAGTGACATAATAATTATATAAAAAATCATATTACATATAATGACAAAGATATATAACAAATAAAATCACATCTTCTATTATATAACCACATCAATTGATTAAAATTATGCAAAATTTTGATATATAAAAGAATCATAATGTGTAAATTTATACATTACATTAAATTTGACAAATGCTTCATAAGTTCATATTGTATTATATTAGTTTATAATCGTTCAATCCCATATTATATGGTAATTAGTAAAATTTTTTTTATCTCGTATTATAAGGTAACATAAACTTATTTATCATTTTCATTCCTCATTAATTTAAGGTCTAAAAGGGATTTTTTTTTAGTAATGAAAATGAGGAGTATTAATAATGCTTAATAGGGATAAAAAAGAAATTTTTTTAATGTCTAAAAATGTAAATTATGTTTAAGTAATAAAAATGAGGATATTGATAATATTTAATAGAAATAAAATTTTTTTAACATTTTTAATATTATAAAACAATAATATAATATTTAATTAATTTATAACTTAAAAAATATATAAAAAATTGGTTGGTTCTCTTGGACCTGTTCCAATTTCCGGCTCAATCACTGATTCGATCTTGTTCAATCTGGTTCAATCACAAAAATGGCTCAAACCATCAAAATGAGCCGGTGCAGTCTTTGGATGATGGTTCGACCGGTCTGTCCATCCGGTCTGGTTTGGTTTTGAAAACACTGCTTCCAGCATGTATATCATCTTCATTCAATTGAGATAGCCTTGTAAAGAAAGGAGGGGTCTCACTAATATCATAAATTGATTCATCATTCTCAGCATTAATAGTCTGTCTTTTTCCTTGTAGAATAACAGACTACTTTTTATTAGCGAGATCAAGGACATAAAAAATTTGTTTCACTTGGTTTGCCAGGATAAAAGGCTCCTCCTTGTAACCTACCCTATCAAGATCCACCAAGTTAAACCCTAACTCGTCTGTTTGGACACCAGTGCTACTATCAATCCACTTACATTTGAAAACAAGAACTCTAAATTCTATGTAGTCAACCTCCCATATCTCTTTAATAACCCCAAAATATGATGTGGTTGCCAAAATAGGATTTTTATCTTTTGCACTAGAAAAATGCATTGCTTCTGATACCACCATAACACCACTATTCTGCATAATGCTATTGTCATCTCGGGCTTTTGTATAGAATGAATACCTGTTAATGTCATGACTACTCCAACATATGACCTCAAATCATGTCCCATTGGCTAGACATTTTATTGTATCAGAAATGTTGTCATCATTCATAACCTGTTCTTTGAACCACAATTTGAAAGTCCTATTGTGTTCATTTACCAACCATTTATTGCTCTTCCAAGGGTTTTTTCCTGTGATAATGTTTTTGTACTTGGCCAAGTAAGGCTGAACTTCACTAGTGTTATTTAAGATGTATAGATGTGCTTGTAGCACTTTTTATGACCCATACTCCTCACTCTAAGCCCTTGTGTACCCTACTTGCACCTCTTCCTTCATGGTGGGAATTTGGAAGTCCAATGGCTTTTATTGCTAACAAGTATTCACTACAAAACTCAATTGCCTCTTTAGTAATATATCTTTCAACAATAGATGCTTCAGGCCGATGTGGATTCTTCACATATCCTTTCAAGATTTTTATGTATCGCTCAAATAGGTACATCCACCTCAAATAAACAGGATCACAAAGGCTTATCTCTCTCAGCAAATGAACAATTAAATGAGTCATAATGTCAAAAAATGATGGTGGAAACTACATTTCAAGTTGGCATAAGGTAATAACAACATCATTTTCCAATTCATCAAATTTATGGGGATCGATCACCTTGCTACATATAGCATTGAAGAAGAAAAACAATCTAGTTATAGTGTGTCTCGCATTTTTTGGCAATATGTCCCGAATAGCTATTGGTACCAAGTGTTACATCAAGACATGGCAATCATGAGCTTCAAGGCTACAAATTTCAAATCATTCATTGACACGAGCCTCTTGATATTTGAAGAATACCCTTGTGGTACTTTGATGCCATGTAAACACTCACAAAAACTTCTCTCTTTTTTGGACGATGTATAACAAGCTGGAGGCAAATAAGTCATCTCTCCTACTAGTTGTGGAGTTAAGTCTTCTCGTATTCCTATTTTAACCAAGTCTTTTCTTGCATTCGCCATCCTTACTCTTCCCCTTTATGTTCAAAAGTGTTCCAATAAGACTATCACACACATTTTTCTCAACATGAATCACATCAAGATTGTGTCTAACTTCAAGACTCCGCCAATATGGAATGTCAAAGAAGATAGACTTTTTTTTTCCATAAATTCTTCTATGTTGCAAGCTTTTGGTTCTTACCGCAGATCACATTTATGTCTTTCACTTGTTGATAAACTTCCTCTGCAGTTATTGCTTTTAGAGCATTTTCATACTCTTTTAGGCCATTGAAAGCTTTTTTTAATCTACAACAAGGGTGGTGCCTTTTGAGAAATCTTCAGTGACTGATGTAAACAATTTTCTTTTCATGTTCAAGTTGTTTGTGGCATGTGCCATGTTCACAAATAGGGCATGCTTTGTGCCCTTTTACACTGTATCCGGACAGGTTTCCATATGCAGGGAATTCATTCATCATGCAAAAGATCATGGCATGAAGCTTAAAGGACTCCTTGTGATATGCATTAAATACATCCACATCTTCCTCCCATAACACCTTCAAATCCTTAATCAAAGGTCCCATGTAGACATCTATGTCGTTTCCTAGCTATTTTGGCCTGAAATCATCATAGACAATATGATGTACTTGCGTTTCATACACAACTGAGGTAGGTTGTAAACCACTAGAAGAATAGGCCATGAGCTATGTCTACTGCTAAGGTTGCCATAAGGATTCATTCCATCTGTACAGAGTCCAAGCCTTAAATTTCTTAGCTCACAACCAAAATTAGGAAACAGTTTTTGAATTGTTTTCCATTGAGGAGAATTAGCTGGATGTCGAAGCATTCCATCAGATTTCCTCTCATCTGCATGTCATCTCAAGTTCTTTGCATCCTTTGCATTAGCAAATAAGTGCTGGAACCTTGGTATTATTTGAAGATACCATAACACCGTTGAAGGACACTCCTTAACTTTCTAGCATGATGACCCGCATTTTGGACACATATGTAGCTCTTCATATTTATTTATATACAATATGCAGTCATTAAGGCAAGCATGTATCCTTTTATACTTCATACCTATTGGGCAAAGGATTTTCTTCGCCTTATAGTTATGGTCTAGAAGTTCATTACCTTCTAGAAGCATATCTTTCAACAACTCAAGCAAACCAGTGAAACTATTGTCAGTCCACCCATTTCTCACTTTCAAGTTCACCAATCTCAGTACGGCTAACATATGTGTATATTTACTGCACCCCGGGTATAAATGCTTATCTACAACATTGCACAAGCTATCATATGCATGTGCTTGCTCAAAATACTTTACTCCTACATCACGAATCATGTCCTCTATTTGATCATTCAAAACAACATCAACTTCCTCCTTTTCAAACACATTTGGCATTTCTGTTTCTCCATCCCATAGCCATTGTGTATAGTTCTTATTAAACCCAAAACAAATTAGATGGTCTCTTATTTCTGCAACACTCAATCCCTTCCCATTCAAACATTTTACACAAGAATAGCAAAACCTCCCATTATTATTAGAACATTTCTTTTAGCAAAATCTAGAAACTGCTCAACCCCATTCTCATATTCATCATTAGTCCTTCTAGCGTTTATCCAACTACGATCCATCACTACCTAACTAAACATCGATGAATGAACAAATCAAATTTGAAGTATAAATAATCCAAATGCATATATAATCAATTGTATAAGGCAAATGGATAACCAAATCTCCAATCAATGTAAATATGTAATCGAGTAGTAAATAGATTCATTTCTGTTTTAGAAGTTTTGCTCACATCATGTTTTTCGTAGGCCTCATTTTCATTCAAGATATGGGAGAAAGAACCAGACTCTCACAGCCCTCAATCCCTATTATGTAAGACCAGTCAACAATCCAAGTAATGTTGGAAGATAATTTGGTTATTGAAGTAGACCCTATATCAAGGTTTGATAACTATATATAATATATTGTAGTCTACTTCTAATATTATGTATAAATTATTAATCTTAACTTTTTTTGACAAATATGAGAATACAATTGCTAATGTAACTGATAGAAGTATTTTCAAGCTAGAAGAGGAATGTACCTTTTGAGTCCTTTGGGGATATTCAAATATATATATGGCTTTCAACTTCAAGTACTCATAGAAGCTATTGTACTACATAGAAGAGAAATGGCAAATGAAATATAACAAAACTGGTTGGTAATACAGAATCACATAACTTTAAAGAGAAAATGATATCTAAAGATCTTCAAGCTAAACATACCTTGTTTCAATTAGTCTCCAGCTTCAGTTATCCTAGAAAAAAAAAGGTGTTACACTTCTTCTAACTTCCAAATAAGCATTAGAAATATATATATATATACACATACATGTTGAGGATGGATGTGTAGTTAATTCAAGAATGTTAGTGGCAATGGCAAAATTTCTCTAGAGTAGATTCTTCAGTCCAAACAATGCATATTTCATATGTCATTTTTCTTAGACCTATGAAATATTTTTTTAAAAGACATCAATGTACTCGAAACTTATTTTCAAATCAATTTTTCTAAATATTTTTCTTTTTAGATGTGATTTTAAAAACAAATGATTCAACCACTTTTTTGCTAAAATTTGTTCTGAACAACAATTTTACGAAATTATTTTGAGAACAAAAAATAAAAAACAGAATCCAACATGCCCTTAAATTAAAGATAACCTTCATTTCAAAATACAGTACGTAATGGTAATATACAAAAAGGGAAAAAAGAGCTCAATAGTCCAATAATCACAGTAATTTGTTGTTTATTTGGTAAAGACTTGATTAATTAAAGTTGATGAGTTGGGTGGGTCGTAGATAGATAAATAGGGTCCAAGATATGACTAAATATCATTGCATCATGAGATTAAGATCACATGGTAGACGTTTGTGCAATGAAAAGACTGATGATCTTTGATCAAAGCATAAGTGGGTTTAGTTCAGTGTTTCCGCTCGAGTAAATAAATTATTACTGCATACAGAGAGTATTAATTGTAAAAAAAGATATAATATATTGAAAAAAGTTGGAATAAATATGCTTCAATGAATTGTGGCCATCATTTCTTTGTATATCATTCTCTGTCGTATAATATTACAGCACCATTAAAGTGGTTAGGGCACCGAACCCATTATTGTTAAATGACCTTAATTAATTTTTAATCGAAATGAAAGTACTACTCATAGAAATAATGGGAATTAATCCGGCATCATATGAGGAAACTCTTAGAAGCGCAAGTGAAAGAAGATTAAAGTGGGATTAAAGTAGTAAGATGTTCGTGACATACTACTAATTAAGAGGAGAAACGTGAAAGAAGGGGAGTAGGGGGGAAATTAAGGAAGGAATTGAAAGAGCTGTAACATGAAGGAACATTTTCTTCAGCAGTAGGCTCACTAGATCCAGCTCCTATGTCAAAAAGTTCAAGTTTCTTATTACCAAGGGTATTTATATACCTGTCAACCACCAAAATAATAGTATAAATCCTTCAATTACCAAATAATTTTGGGAAACAGATTATACCATCAATTTAATCCTGTAAACTCCATTCTCCAAACAGCATTTATTAAAATTTTGAACGCCATACATGAAGCAAGGGAAATTTGGTATTGACCATTTGAGCAGTTCCAATACCTTCAAATAAATTAATGTCATTTTGAAGAAGCAATTTTTTTCAAATTGAAGAAACGTGCGCATCTAGACTCGTGCATTATTTTATAGATGACGTGACATCACTTATCATCTTACTTGATTTTTATTTAATCAAAAATGAGATAATAAAAATATGCAAAGTTTCGGACAACTACTTACTATCCACTATTGTTTTAACTAAACAATGGAGGTATTATGAATCTTCAAATAATTACCCACTGCCTATTACTATTTATTTTTTTGTACACCTTATTACTAGTTATTCTACCTTTATATCTATACTAATGTATATGTGGCTACAAAGTTTTATCCATGCCAAAGTCATAACTTGCAATAGAAATTAAATTTTTGGCTATATCCGTTTCTAACTTTCTTGTGGCAAATATTTTCACACCACAATATACAAATTAATTAGTTTGGCAATTTTGACCATTTCATGATTCTGATTTTGAGTTTTTTAATTCTTGAAATATTCTTAACAATCAATTTGATTTCTATTCTACAAATATTTTGCATTTTCAATGTTCAATGCATGTGGGCGTTATTTATGATTTTGATTTCTTAGATATTTCTTGTAGGAAACGTAGGTGTGATTTTTTCCAGTGGATTGAAGGACGTATTCCCAATGAAACTTTGTTTAGAAGGATGTATTCCCAACTTACAGTACATGATTATACAATAAGTCCCAAGACGTGTTTGTACATACATATATTGGAATGCATATATAGTAACTACGGTTCACATTCAAAGCCCCACGTAACAAATTCCTCTGTTTTGATATTTGGAGACAGGGATAAGAGAAAAGTTGAGATATATAGTTTTCTATAATTTCTAAATCTAAAAAAGGTGACTTATGATTAATTACTTGCTGATAATATAATCATAGAGATAACCCCAAATCCCTGAAGTAGCACAGCAACTTCGCAGATGAATTCTGAGGTAAACCAGTACAGGAATACTATATAGTTTTGATGGCTAAACATTCTAGCATGGAAAATTGATATGAACCATGTAAGTTGTTCCAATGCATTCAGAAGAGTAAAATTTATTCAGCATTGTGTCTAAGTGGGTAAACTTAACGTTTTTCTCAAACCCACATACGAGTTTAGCTCCTTGATCTGCAAGGAAAATGAAAGAAAACACATGACTGGGCCGTTTGTGTGCAAGCACATGCACGCATACAGAAATATATCAACAAACACCCAACCTAAAGCCAATTAAATCAAAATCACTTCTGTAAATCACAAGACAGAAATTGGCATGCCCTTTCAAATGAGTGATAATGAATGACTGAAATATCTTTAGTGGCAAACGAAACAGAAACCAAACAACTGACAAATAGAAACAGTAGAAACAAATAAATCACCAAGACAAACTGGCTACGACTATAGTTTTGGACATAGCTACTTCTAAAGTTCGCAGACAATCATAGCCAGAACTATGGAGAACCAAGCAAGAGACAGAAAATAATCTATATATTTTATGTTCATATATGAAAACAAGCTCAGGTGACTCTGAAGGAAATCTACTACATCAAACAATAGGGATGTCTTCCTATCTTGAAAAAGTGATTTCATTAATAATAAGGACTAAGGAATTTCTTTTATCAGTATCAATCTCTCATGTAAACACCTTGATTTTCAAACAAATGGATGACACAACCTCATTAAGAGCATATCCCCAAAATACTTTACAGAAAATTGAAAAAAAGTCAAGTAGAAAATCTCAAGGAAAAAAAAAATCTCCATCCAACACAATCAACCTCAGTATAAATCATGTAAGAAACATCTAATCCATTATGAAATCTCAGTCAAGTACGCAATATTCCAAGAAAGACTCGGACACAAATGGCTTCAAAACACAACGTTCTGCTGGTTGTGAATTCCTAGGCAACAAAATGGCCCCGACAATAAATATAATGGAGAAAATAACAATGATGTGAAATATATATGCTGTTATGCATATAAGGACATAAATATACTAAGTTAGTTGCTCAAAAGTAAAGGTCATTTCAAGTCCCAAACAAAGATGAAATGAGGAAAATCATCTCAACTATTTATACATATGAATCATATAGCTGGAAAGGCCCCTGTTATCAAGGACAAGAAATTTAATTGATATTGATATTCTCAACAAGCACAGAACTGCAGAATTAACTGGAAAAGATATAATCCCAACATACTAAATGAATGGATAAAAGGATCCACGTGAGGATTATATTTTGTTTTGAAATATCAAATAGTTGTTGCCCCAGACCCTCATAAAACAAACTTTGCTGCAGCTGCCGTTTAGTGAATCCCCTTATACTTAACATCTTACAATTAATTGTTTAGCACAAGACATTACATATATACTAATTCTATAGAGATGGAAGGATACTATGATACATTCATAAGAAACCCACTCACCTTGAGCACATATAAGTGCAACCCAATGTTCCATGACCCATTTTCTTCCCCAAAAAAAAAAAGGTTGATCAAAGAAACCATCTCTAAAGTATCCAACATTTTCTGACAGTTATTGTCGGAAATGATATTTCCCATTTCAACAATACAATCCAGAAGGCTTCATCACAAGGTTCCATGCATGCTAAGGAACTGTATATTTACAAGATACATTTTTGTTAAACGTGTTCATTTTAATGACACACAAAAAAAAAAAAACAGACACTGTTCTGTTAGCCAAATAATTAAACAAGAAATATGCCAATGGTCAAGTAGTAGCTAGCTGCACCCTCAAACCAACTAGAATCCTATGGAACAGAGCAATAGAAAGAACTGCATTGTCCTTTTTTCTTACAGAGTAAAGTAGACGACTATATATACAATGGCTGGTATATATAGTACATAAAGAAAATGAAGCATGTGACAGAATTAGAAGGCATCTCTCCTTTTTGCCTCTATTTCAGATGCACATAATTTGGTAGTTCCAATTTGAGAATAAAAGATACGTATGGTTTTAAAAGACATCCCTGTTTCATCGGAATGGGTTTGAAAAATAACCACTTTTTTAAAAGGCATGGTTTTGCTGTCAGGTAATGGGTATTATATGTTAATGTAGACAAGATAGATAAGTGAGTTTTATGGGAGTTAGAAGCAAACAATGAAATAGAAGCAATACCAAGCATTGTTCTGTGACAATGGCCCCAGGGAACATTTAAAACCAGACAAGAGTAAGTTGTCACAAATTATCAGTAATCCTCTTAACAGAGAAGCCATTTTGAAGTTTTAAACTATTGAAATGTGAGTGCATAGCTAGATGCACATATCACGAACAGGGAAAAAATAAAAATAAAGACAGCCATCAAAAGTCATTAAGCGTTTAGAAAGCTAGCCTTCTATGATATTTCTCATAGGAATAAAATCAAACACCTGAAAACATATATATCTAATCAAAGCTATCCATAGCAAATGGAAGAGAACCCAAAATGAAAATGCAAATGGAATAAAGAGAGAAATGGCAATCACAACCAGAAAATGCACAGCAACCACAAATATACTGAAAATTTTATCAATTATTGAAGTGTAGAAGAGAAGAAGATGGGTTTACCTAGAAGAGCCTTGCCTTTTCTCTTCACTCTGAAATGGAAATGAAGGCACGGAAAATAGAGAATGAGTTGAACCAGTGAACCCAAAAATGAAGGGAAAAAAATGAAGCACCTAAAATGAAATTGCAAACGGAATGGAGAACGAGTGCAGCAAAACCTAAAATGAAAAGGCAAAGCAAATGGAATGGGAATGAAATGGAAATGAAGTTATAGAGTAGGCAGGGAAGTGAACCAGTTAATTACCTGAGCACCACACACGAATCCGAACAAGGATGCGACGTAGGTTTACTTGGGGAGCTTCGAGCTTTGAGTGTCAAATTTCAGAGGACCATTTGAGTAGTTGAGCCAAAAAATGAGGAACTCGAAAATGAAAAGTGCAGAGGCGCGTAATGTTATTGACCGTGGGAAATTGGTGTTGATGTTTTTCTACGGCTATTTTTTGGGAAAACAGCTGTAGAAGCTTAATTTTTTATTTAAAAAATAAGAAGATTTTTTTAACTTATTTATAATATTTCTATAGCTATTTTATAAAAGATAACCGTAGAGAACTTGATTAGTTATCTCCTTGAAAAACATATAGGTCATATGGAAAATTTTTATTGCTACTTTTCTGGAAAATATCCACAAAAATCTTTAAATTTTTTTAATTTAAAAATAAAACTTTTTTTATTTTAAAAAAATAAATATACAACATTTTTGGTCTAAAACATTGAATTTTTTATTTAAAATCTTATTCTTTTAATTTAAAATAATTTTTTAATTCAAAACCTTGACTTCATTTTATTTTGAAAAAATATATTATTTTTATTTAAAAATGCAAATAAATATTCACTTTTTACTGTTATTATTTAATACATAACTACAAAATACTTCATTCTCTCTTATTTGTCTCCAACTCCATTCTCTCTCTCTCTCACGCGCGCGCGCGCACATACACGTTCTTATGCAGTCTTTCTTTTTTAATAATATTTTGGTTTGAATGAATGTAGGTTAGTGGAGATTGCACCTCCTATGAAAGATCTGTTCCCTTTTCTGAAGGGTTCAATTGAAATTCCAAAGAAGAACCCTCAGCTGGAGGCCCAAGCCTTGAAGGCTTTTAAGTTGGTGAGATCCAGGGGCGGACAAACACAGAAGCTGGGAGCGGCTGTAGCCCCCTCAGCCTCTTGCCCCATCACTTATATGCATATATTACACATTGCACATACACAATAATATAATATATATACACACTTGGCCCCTCCTTCCCCTCCGCCTCCCCTTCACCCATGTATTCACACACGTTATATATTCACTCACATGTATATATATATATATATTATAAATTGCACAGACACAATTAATAAATAAATATAATATACACACACACTATATATACTATTGATATATTTAAAATGAAATAAAATATATATTTTTTAGTTTATTAAAATATGTTTGTTATTCACTAATATTAACTTTTGATAAAAAAGAATGATACTCAATAATGTTTTTGTCAGTTAATCTATATTTTTTTATAAAAATATTTAGATTTAGTTATCATAAAATATATTTGCATAAATATAGATCTAATTTTTTATTTAATTTACATATAATATCAATTAAGAATTCTTTAGTATGTTAAAAATATAATTTCTAAAGTATCTATATATTGATTTATTTTTATGGAGTTTCATGATCTATCCTAATTTTTTTATTAAAATCATTAATATACAAGCAACATATAAATGTATTTCAAATATAAGCTTTGAATATATATATATTGTTATAGTTTTTTCATAAAATTAATATATTACATCTTTTTCTATATATATATATATAATTTTTTAAAAAAGATTATATAATTATACACAATTTATCTTTTCATGGGTTTTTTAAGTTGTACAATTGTTCTGAAAAATTAATTATGATAAATATTAAAAATTAAATTAATAATACAAAATATATATTATTTTAAAAAATCCCCCCTCCCCCACCCCAAACACAATTTTGATGTTGCGTCCGCCCCTGTGAGTACATAATGCATATTAAACAATTAAGCGAAACAAAGGTCTTTCTACTTAATTTATTATGGCAAGAAATCCGCAAGATCAAAAGGATAGCACAACCTCATCCCTTTGTTCTTAGTAGAGAGAAATTTACTTAATTATAACTTTATTCCCTTTTTTCTACCCCACGTAAGACAATCTGATACATCACAAGAACAAAGACATTGTGTGGTCGGTTATAAAAAGAAAGACACTTTGTCAATGTGAAAATTCTTACGAATTACCACAATAAAAAGTCAAGCAAAATTTATACGATACTACACAATGAATTTGCGGCAAACTTTTATGGAGCATCGTCCTAAGCTATTTTAACACATGCATTGTTCAACTTTTTTTTCATAATGGCATATCATATTATATTTTAATGTTTGAATGTTGTGATTTGGGTATCTTGACTTAGGAATCAGCAATTCAACTTCGAGAGAAAGGAGAGGTTGTGATAGCATATCCCACGTTATAGCAGTTGAGTTCTATACACGTCAAGAAAGGAGTCGTTGAGCCCCATTTCGAGGTAATATGTAACAACATAATGGAAAACAACTCTGAAAACCGCTATACACAACCATAAACTGTTAGATTAACTGACTTACCAAGAGGGGGGTGAATTGAGAAGATTAAAAATTTTCTATAAAATATCAAGAAGGTGAAGGAAGCAATATATGACGGTAAAACAGAGTATAAACAAATAACTGTAAAGGTGGCAGTAAAGGAAAGAAGACTCAGTAATTTATCCTGATTCGGTCTCTCCACTTGACGTACGTCCAGTCCTCAAGTCACCACTTGAGATTTTCCACTATTCTGCAAGAATTCCGTGGGCTTCTTGCAAATGCCACAGTACAAAGTTTGTGCTCTATTTTCTAGAGCTTCTCTCAATCCCTCTATGCACTCTTACAAAGTGCTTCTAAATCCAAGAAAATCTATCTTTCAGATGAAGATGAGATTGTTTACAAAGATTAGACTCTCTTAAATAGAGTGAATATGAAAGTTGAAGTACAAAATATTGAAGTGAGAGAGTAAGAAACTTTGAGTAGATGATTTGGCAGAGTTTCAGTATATACAATGTTAAAATTGTTACCCACAACTTCAAATGATGTTATATTTATAGATTTAGGTCTCAAATATCCGTTAGAGACAAAATCTATCAATTGGAGAAGTTATCCAACGGTTACTCTGAAAAACTATCCGTTAACCAACCGTATTTAATGCTTCTGACATACTGAAATTTGAATTTCGGTTAGTTAACAGACAAATTTCACAGAAACCGAAGGTTAATAGCTTTAACGTTGAAAGCCCGAAGTTCATCTGTCATGAAGTGAAATTCGAATTTTGATATTTTGAAAATATTTCTATGTTGTGACATACGAATTTGCAAGTAGAAAGTTTTTGTGTTAAGTGTGAACAGTATTTTCAATTTGCTACAGTGCCTTCAAAATTCGAATTTTGGAACCCCAAAATTCGAATTTTGGAACCCCAAAATTCGTTTGTCCGTAGCTGGTTTGTAAGGTATAGTAGTTCATGTGATTCAAAATTCAAATTTTCAAATATCAAAATTCATGTGTTAGAGAGACCTCTTTTCAGACTAACTTCAAAATTCAAATTTATAAATACTGTCATTCGTATGTCAACATATCTTTAACAGACTTACAAGCTCAGTTTCTGAAATTCAAATTTTCATGTTCAAAGTTTGTCTGTCAGTGAGCAATTTTGAAATCCATTCCAAACTTGGTTTCAGATGAACTTTGACATAATTTCAGACGAATTTCTTTAGTTTTCATAAGTTACATTTTGTCTGAAATTCGAATTTCCAAAACTCAAAGTTCATCTGTTACTGAAAGCTCCTTTCAGACACTTATGAAAATTCGAATTTCATCAAGTCAAAATTCGTCTGTCAGAGAGGCATCTCTTCAGACTTGTTCAGTTTTAGTACAAAATTTGAATTTCCAAAGCCAAAGTTTGAACTTTCACTATGACAGATTGGTATTAACCTTTCAAACTTCGTCTGTTGGTAGGTGTTTTTCAAATATTTCATGATTTAACATAGAATCAAGGTTTTAAAACATCTTTTCACCAAATCAAAGGCTTTTACTCAAATTAGAACACAACTAAACATCCTACATCTACTCTTGCACAGATTTCTCCAGGATTTCTTCACTTGAACTCTTTGTGCACATTTGATATCTTTATTCCAAGCTCTTGAAGGTTGGTTTGGAATCATCAAAACTTCTTGATTCAACATTCTCCCCCTTTTTGATGATGAAAAAACAACTTACAAACTAGATTAATACTTGGGTTTGCTTCAACAAGCTCCCCCTCAACATATGCATTATATTTCAAAAGATATCATATATAGTAAATCATGTGAAGAGATTCAAAGAACAAATCATTGCAACCAAGAAATTCTTTCATTTAATCAGATGTTGCTTTACAGAGATCAATTTAAGCAAAGTTCTTCAAAATACATAAATCAAATACAAAACGCAAACAATCAAAACAAACATCTAAGACATAACAAGAGGACTCAAGCCTAATTTCTAATCACTTCTTCTTTGGCTTGGTCTTCTTGCTGTAAGTCTTTCTAGATGGCTCAGCAGCAGATTTTCCAGTTTGCTTATTCTTCTCCCCCTTTTTGGCCTCATCAGGAAGGTGAACAAAATCAGCTGAAGGAGGGATCTGAGAAACTGGAATAGCTTGGAGGGGCACAGGATCAAAAGGCAGATGAGGCTCAGAATTCTCATCATCAGAGACCTCAAGCAGCTCTTGCATCTCTTGTCTGGAAAGAGCCAATTGAGCCCTTTGTTCTTCTGAGAGACCATATGCAGAGAGAGATGAAGGAGCAGGGTCATCAGAACGGAACATTTCTTTGAGCCTTCTTCTCTGAGCTTGTAAGAGAGCATTGCGAGCAATAGCTTCAAAATCAACAATAGGAACAATGCTTCTCTCTTCATTGCTGGTAACCTCCAACATTGATAAAGTAGAAATGGCTGCCACTAGTCTTTCAACTTGCTCAGATTCTTGGGTGGAAAGAATTGAATCCTGAGCGTCATGGGCTCATGAGGGCCTATTTCCTGAGGTCCTTCTTCTTCCAAACCATAGTCCAAGGGTGGACCAGGACTTGGTGTCCTCATTGTACCAGCAGGCTCAGCACCATCTTCATCATCATCATGCTCAGAAGAGGCTAGCTCGAAGGGGCTTGGAGGCTCAGGAGTTGGAGACAGAACAGGCTCAGAGAACCCTGGCTAAGGTGGAGCTGATGTGGTAGGAATTGCACTTCAAATTTTTTCATAGGCATTAGTAACCACTTTCATGTTCTTTGCCAACTAATGAATTCGATCTGGCATATGAGCAAATTTGGCATTTTGCTCATCCCTGATGCTAAGTATGAGTGTAGACAGTCTATCATATAACTCAGTGATCTTGGTTGGCTTGGCACGAGAGGAGGGAGTAAATGGAATGTGAGTAGGCTTGGATGGAGATGGGACAGGCATAGAAGGCTGTGGTGTAGGTCTGGCAGGAGCCTCAGAGGTACCTTCTTGCTGTTGGGAGACACCTTCAACAAAGAAAAGATCTTCAGATTTTCCTGCTCCCTTCCTAACCCATCTTTCTTTATTTCTTTCAATTCCCATCCTTTGAAGTTCTTCCTCCTTGAAGATCTCAGTGGGTTTCCCTTTCCCTTTCTCAAGATGCTGAATTCTAGCATATTGCAGAATTCTGGAAATAATAGCTGCATAGGGGAGTGTGGAGTCTTTCCTCTGATCCCTTACCTTGATCATGCGTTGAAGTATGATATGACCCATGTTGATGAGCTTTCCACTCATGATTGCTGCCATGACATGTGCCTCTGCCCTTGTTATCAAATTGAAGCTGCCTCCTTTGTTGAATATGATCCTAGACACTATGTAGTGTAGGATCCTCACTTGAGCACTGAGGTCTGTGGGCTTCAACAAGTTTATGGTTGGCCAGTTTTCCTTTCTTCTGAACAATGTGCTCAGAATTGTGCTCTCCTTGTAGTTCAGAAAGGGGTCACCTTCTTCATCAGCAGTCTCTACCTCATCCATATATCCAGAGGCAGTGATGTCAATCTTGAGGCCATCCTGCCCTGAGATTTCCAGCACTTCATTAAAGGTCTCATCTGTGAGCCAGATGGTCCTTGATCTCAGATTGACCTCCCACTTTTTCTTCTTGTTGTTGTACTTCAGGGAGGCATACCATGTCTTTACTACTTCATCATCGTATCTCTCCAATATCTCTAACAGATTCTTATATCTTAGCAGCCATATCCCAACATCAAAACTGTTAGAGACTAAGAAATCTTCCAAGTTCACACAATGTGGCTTGATTACCTTTTTGTTTGCAAACTTGATCAAGTATTCTTCCTGAATCTGTGGAGTGCTCCATAATGACAGTGTAGTAAGTTGATATTCTCTAGATTCAGTACTTGAGGAAGAAGTAGAAGCAACAGTCTCAGCAGCAGCAGGAACAGGGACCGAAGGCTCTGCTTTCTTTGAGGAAGAGGGTCCAGTTTTCTTTGATTCACCCTTTGGTGTAGTTTTCTGACGTTTAGAAGGAGTTCCCTTGCTAGTTTTGGCCTTTCTTTTCAGTATTTTACCCTCCTTTGAGGCATATTGGGATTTGATCGATCTCTTTGGACGAGCTTCTCCTTTTCCAGCTTCAGGATTCTTTACTCTTGCCATTTCCGTGGATGAATGATTTAGAATGAAGCAGAGATTGGGTTTATAGGGTGCGAAAATCAGTTTAAATAATAGAAAATGAAGATTTTCGGTTAGAATTTAAGAGTATTGATGAGAGGATATGAACAGACCTAGAGAGGAAGAGAGTAGGGTTGCATCTGTTCAGTGGAAAACTGTCAGTTTTAATGTAAGTAACCGCCTGACAGACAAATTTGGAGGGTTCAAAATTTGAATTTCGGGCAGTTAAAAGTTAAATCGTTCAGCAAAGCTTACTGATAGATGAATTTTCTTCTGAAAGTTCGTCTGACAGAGGCTTGGTTCAAGCAACACAAGATGAACAGACGAACTTTGTTAAAATGAAGTTCAAATTTTGAAGTGTAAACATCAAACAACAATCAAATCATCAAACAACAGATGAATTATGCAAATGAAACTTCATCTTTCGAAGATTCAACATTGAGGAGCATGTTTCAACAGACGAATTTTAAGTCAGAAATTCAAATTTCTTTACTTTGTGAAAGTTTTCCAACATTCATATGTTAAGAGATAAACATTAGTATAATCATCATGTTGGACAAACATAACTTTGAAATTTTTGTTCTTGAAAATTCGAACTTTGAAGGTCCAACAGACGAATTTCGAGGCATCAACGAGAACTATTCCAACTTATAACAGGCTGAAGTTCGTTTGTTAGGCATCCAAATTTGAATGTTGACCATACTGACTTCCTCAGAAACTTAGTTTGTCATGGGAATTCGTCTAATACACAATTATTATATGAATTTCAACTTTAAAAACTTACATAATGGATCTAGAACCTCAGAATTTCTACCATTTTCTTTACTTTTTGATTGTTCCATTCTCATCTGCTCCATTTTTCAGATTTATTCCCATTGAATCTCATGAGGAACTCCTGCAACTTAAATTAAATACACTCCGATACTAAAGTTAGAATTAATTTAATGTTGGAAAATCTAAACATAGAGTTGTAAATGGATTTACTTACAGTTCATTAGGATTTACCATACCCAATTCTCTTCTGATTTTGCAATATCTATCTTCTGATAGAAGCTTTGTCAAGATATCTGCAACTTGATCCTCAGTTGGGATGTACTCTAGTCTGATTTCTGCTTTCAAAACATGATCCCTTATGAAGTGGTGCCTAACTTCAATATGTTTTGTCTTTGAATGCATGACAGGATTCTTTGTGATATTAATGGCACTTTAGTTGTCACACATGATTGGTATTTCCTTCATTTCAACCTCAAGATCTTCAAGCTGCTATTTCATCCAGATGATTTGGGCACAACAGCTTCCAGCTGCAACATACTCAGCCTTTGCTGTGGATAAGGCCACACTGTTTTACTTCTTGCTAAACCATGAAACCAAGGATCCTCCAAGAAACTGACATGTTCCACTTGTGCTTTTTCTGTCAGTTTTGGATCCTGTAAAGTCAGCATCAGTGTATCCTTTGAGATCTTCTCCATTGTCCTTTGGATACCAAAGTCCCATCTGTGAAGTTCCAATAAGATATCTGAAGATACGTTTCACAGCAGTTGCATGGGTTTCCTTGGGACATGATTGGAATCTTGCACACATACAGACACTAAACGTAATGTCAGGTCTGCTAGCAGTTAAGTACAGTAGGGATTCAATCATTCTTCTGTACTGGGTTATGTCAAATAATTTCCCTTTCTCATCCATATCCAGTTTGGTTATAGTAGCCATAGGTGTTCCCATTGGTTTGGCATTTTCCATTCCAAACTTCTTTAGTAATTCCTTCAGATACTTGGATTGGTTGAGGAAAATACCATCATCACACTGCCTGATTTGCAATCCAAGGAAGAAGTTGAGTTCACCCATCATGGACATTTCGAATTCCCCCTGCATTAACATAGAAAAATTCTTACAAAGAGATTAATTAGTAGCACCAAATATAATATCATCAATATAGATTTGAACAATAAGTAAATCTTTATTCTCCTTCTTAGTGAATAAAGTTGTATCTACTTTTCCTCTGTTGAACCCTTTTTCAGTTAGAAAATCACTCAATCTTTCATACCATGCTCTAGGAGCTTGCTTCAAACCGTAAAGGGCTTTTTTCAGTTTATACACATGGTTTGGTTTTGTTGAATCCTCAAAACCTGGAGGTTGATCTACATAAACCTCTTCCATGATATATCTATTTAGAAAACACTCTTCACATCCATTTGATATAACAAAATGTTTTTTATGCATGCATATGCTAACAGAATTCTAATTGCTTATAATCTAGCTACTAGAGCAAAGGTTTCCTCAAAATCAATACCTTCTTCTTGATTATATCATTTAGCAACCAGTCTAGCTTTGTTTCTGATTATTGATCATGATTCATCAAGTTTATTTCTAAAAACCCATTTAGTACTAATGACAGGATGGTTTTTGGGTCTAGGCACTAAATCCCAAACTTGATTTCTTTCAAACTGATTTAATTCATCTTGCATAGCCAAAATCCAGTATTTATCAGTTAAGGCTTCCTCAGTGCATTTAGGTTCAATTTGTGAGATGAAAGCTCAATTAATCATTTGATCCCTTAACTGTTTTCTAGTTCTAACTCTCTCTTGAACATTCCCTATCACTTGATCAACAAGATAATTCCTTTGATATCTCCAAGCTCTAGGGAGTTCTTGAGACATTTCTTCATTATTTTCTTTTTCAAAATCTCTCTCCTAAATATCTTCCTCTATGTTAAGAGATTTAGATATTTTTGGAGGTTCAATTTTTCCTTCATCAGAGATATCTAACTTTTCAAAGTTTGAGACAGGATCATCCTCATCAGTAGCATGTTTAAAAGCAGTTTCATTTTCAATAAATACTATATGCACAGATTCTTTTACCAATTTAGACTTTTTATTAAAGACTCTATATGCCTTACTTCTACTAGAATAGCCTAGAAATATACCTTCATCAGATTTGGCATCAAACTTACCCAGATTCTCCTTTCCATTGTTGCGAATGAAGCATTTGCAGCCGAACACATGGAGATGTGACAGATTTGGCTTTGTTCCCTTGTACAGCTCATAAGGAGTCTTCCCAAGGATTGGTCTGATGTAAGCTCTATTTATGATGTAGCTTGCTGTGTTTACTGCATCAGCCCAGAATACTTGAGAGAGTTCCTTTTCATTCAGCATAGCTCTAGCCATCTCTCCAATTGTTCTATTCTTCCTCTCTACTACTCCATTTTGTTAAGGAGTTCTTGGAGCTGAGAAGTTGTGGTTAATTCCATGCTCATTGCAATACTCCAGAAAGCATGAGTTCTCAAATTCTCCTCTATGATCTGACCTGATAGACATAATAGAAATACCTTTCTCATTTTGCACTTTCTTGGCTAAGGTTACAAATGCATCAAAGGTATCACTTTTAGAGAAAAGAAACAATGTCCATGTAAATCATTATCTTGACTAATCAAGCAAATAGAATCTAAGGGAGGAAGTTCATCAAGATCAATAGTATAGCGGTTACCATCCCTTTGAGCTTTGAGGATTACTTTGTGATCACTTTTTCTTATGACTAAGCAGAATTTTGAGTCAAATAGTACCCAGTTTCCTTTGTCACATATTTGGCTCACACTCAGAAGATTGTGGTTGAGGCCTATCATAAACAGCACCTCTTCAATGGATGTTTCAGGATTCTTGCCCACAATGCCAATGCCAACTATTCTGCCATACTGATCACCTCCAAAGGTCACATTTCCTCCTTTCTTGTCTCTAAGGGTGATGAACTTCTCCTTATCACCGGTCATGTGACTTGAGCAGGCACTGTCCATATACCATTTATTGTTCTTTCTAGCTTTGAGACAGACCTGCAAAACAAAGTTCAAGTTTTCTTCTTAGGTACCCAAATCTGCTTGGGTCCTTTTCTGTCAGTAGTCTTTTTCCTAGATACAGATATACCTTTGGGAACCCATTTAGCCTTCCTGTCAAGTCCATTTTTCTTTAAGGCACATGAACTGGACATATGCCCCTTTGTGCTGTAGAAGTGACAGGTGGTAAAAGGACTATTAGATTGAGAGGCAGAAAGAAAACAATGCAGATAATTTTTTTGTTTTGCATGCCTTAGTTGATTATATGATTCATTGTGATGTGACATATGATCTTTCTTTCTATTTCCATCAGCATGCACAAAATGTCCCATGTATACATTCTGATTTTTCTTCCTAATCTTTTCTTTTACAGCATAAGGATCATAGCCAAGTCCCTCTTTTCCCTGTGATATTCTTTGGCTTCCTATTAAAGCAAACAACATGTCTTTACCTCTAGTAAGCCTGGACATGCTTTTCACTAGATATTCATTGGTTTGCTTTAGTTCAATACATGATTTACAGCAAACAGATTCAGTAATAGGTAGTGAAATAGTTTTAGAAATGTTGTTTTGAGATTCTAGTTTGTTAATCTTTTTCTTAACTTGCTTCAATTCTTTAGAAACTTTAGCAAACTCATCATGCAGCTCATGAAATGAATCCAGTAATTCGAAATAGGAAGGTTCATATTCATATACTTCATCTTCTTAGTCACTGCTGCAAGGGATTTCAGCTTCTTCAGAGGCGAGTGCCATGAGACAGATGTTGGCAATTTTATCTTCATCATCTTCTTCTTCATCTGAGCTATTGCCCCATATTGATGAGATGTAAGCCCTTTTCTTCTTGCCTTTATCTGCAGCTTTCTTTTCCTTTTCTTGCTTCTTGAGAAATTTTCTGCAAAATATCAAGAAGGTGAAGGAAGCAATATATGATGGTAAAATAGAGTATAAACGAATAACTGTAAAGGTGGCAGTAAAGGGAAGAAGACTTAGTAATTTGTCCTGGTTCAGTCTCTTCACTTGACCTACGTCCAGTCCTTAAGTCACCACTTGAGATTTTCCACTATTCTGCAAGAACTCCGTGGACTTCTTACAAATGCCACAGTACAAACTTTGTGCTCTATTTTCTAGAGCTTCTCTCAATCCCTCTATGCACTCTTACAAAGTGCTTCCCAATCCCTTGTGATATCCCCTCACAAGAAAATCTATCTTCCAGATGAAGATGAGATTATTTACAAAGATTAGACTCTCTTAAATAGAGTGAATATGAAAGTTGAAGTACAAAATATTGAAGTGAGAGAGTAAGAAACTTTGAGTAGATGATTTGGCAGAGTTTCAGTATATACAATGTTAAAATTGTTACCCACAACTTCAAATGATGTTATATTTATAGATTTAGGTCTCAAACATCCGTTAGAGACAAAATCTATCCATTGGAGAAGTTATCCAGCGGTTACTCTGAAAAACTATCCGTTAACCAACCGCATTTAATGCTTCTGACATACTGAAATTCGAATTTCGGTTGGTCAACGGACAAATTTCACAAAAACCGAAGGTTAACAGCTTTAATGTTGAAAGCCCGAAGTTCATCTGTCATGAAGTGAAATTCGAATTTTGATATTTTGAAAATGTTTCTATGTTATGACATATGAATTTTCAAGTAGAAAGTTTTTCTGTTAAGTGTGAACAGTATTTTCAATTTGCTACAGTGCCTTCGAAATTCGAATTTTGGAACCCCAAAATTCGTCCGTCTACAGCTGGTTTGTAAGGCATAGTAGTTGATGTGATTCAAACTTAAAATTTTCAAATGTCAAAATTCGTCTGTCAGAGAGACCTCTTCTCAGACTAACTTCAAAATTCAAATTTATAAATACTGTCATTCATATGTCAACATATCACTTTAACAGACTTACAAGCTCAGTTTCTAAAATTCAAATTTTCATGTTCAAAGTTCGTCTGTTAGTGAGCAATTTTGAAATCCATTCCAAACTTGGTTTCAGATTAACTTTGACATAATTTCAGACGAATTTCTTTAGTTTTTATAAGTTACATTTTGTCTGAAATTTGAATTTTGAAAACTCAAAGTTCGTCTGTTACTGAAAGCTGCTTTCAGACACTTATGAAAATTCAAATTTCATCAGGTCAAAATTCGTCTGTCAGAGAGGCATCTCTTCAGACTTGTTCAGTTTTAGTACGAAATTCGAATTTCCAAAGTTAAAGTTCGAACTTTCACTATGACAGATTGGTATTAACCTTTCAAACTTTGTCTGTTGGTGGGTATTTTTCAAATATTCCATGATTTAACATAGAATAAAGGTTTTAAAACATCTTTTCACCAAATCAAAGGCTTTTACTTAAATTAAAACACAACTAAACATCCTACATCTACTCTTGTACAGATTTCTCCAGGATTTCTTCACTTGAACTCTTTGTGTACCTTTGATATCTTAATTCCAAGCTCTTGAATGTTGGTTTGAAATCATCAAAACTTCTTGATTCAACATAAACTAACCAAATAGAATAAAATAAGGCGAAACAAAGCTGGAGTCACAGCCTCAACAGTATCATTGTAGCTTGGTGGAGGTAGAAAGGTGTGACACTGTCAGACCTCATCTTCTAACACTTTTCATGTGAATATTGCCTTATTTAGTCTCATTAAAGAGACTTATGAGAAATTGAAATAACTAAAAATCTCAAAATTTTAAAAACTGATTTTATGCATTATTCATCACTTTGTTCAGCAAACTTAGAAAAATTATAACTAAATATACAAAAATCATATCAGTATGGTTCAAGTCTCTAAAAATTATGCACATCCTAAAAAAAAAAAAGAAACTAGGATTTTTTTAAACTAATTCATACAGTTTATTTCTCGAATATTATTGTTCATTCCCCTATTTCCAGTTTTTGTGCTATTATAAACCCTAAATTTAAAAATTCATATCTCATCATACATAGAGCTATTTTTTTTTTATCTTTATATCATTTGAAAGCCTATATGTCATCTTTCTATAAATATTTATTTGTACATTTATTCAATATATAAAAAGCATAGCATCATTTTAAATCTTCCAGCGTTAGAATAATTCTCTACTGAAATAGTTTTAGAAAAATATACATATCTCCTATTATATAGCTCCAAATATATTCAAATTAGTGGCATATTAAATTTAAGAGAAACTCTTTCCATACATACAAACCACTTAATTTTTTGAGCTCTAAACAATTTTATGTATAGTTCCAGAGTCAATTATAATTCTAGACATTTTTTAGCAAACTATTTTTGCATTATTAAGTTCTAGCTTATTCGCCGTGGCATCCCCTATTCAAGCCACGACATGAGGGGATTCTATCTCCTCTTCGTCTGCCATCATGTTGGTTTCTTCCGATCCTGCACATATCATCCATTGTTCTCCCTATTAGCTAGAAACTAAGTCTAGGATAGTATGCTAAGGGTAGTTGAATTCTCCCTTGTAAAAATTTTGTCCTCGAAATTTTAAATTCTTACCTCAAGCAAAAAGCTCAGGATATCTCCTTTACATGGACTCCTCTATCTCCTATGTAACATCGTTAGATGTTAGGCCACTCCGCAGCACCTTCATTAATATGATAGTCTTATTTCTCAGCTGCTTTTCCTTCATATCGATAATTTGCAGTGACATGACCTCAAAAGTTAGATCCTTTCACAATTGAACTTCCTCATCATCAACTATATGAGACAGATCAAGATGATACTTCTTAAGTTGAGACACGTGAAGGACATCATGTAATCCTGCAAGATTAGATGCAGCACCACTCGATATGCCACTAGCCTAATCAGCTCAAAATTTTGATATGGACCCATATATTGAGGAGTGAGCTTCTTCACCCAAATTGATCTTCCAATACTTGTGGTAGGAGTAACCTTTAGAAATACATGATCTCTGGGATCAAACTCCAATAACCTCATTCTTCGATCTACATAGCTCTTTTGTTGACTTTATGCGGTCAGAAGTGGTCAGAAGTTTTTGTCAAATGCTCTCTATTTATTGAGAGGTTTGATCCATGACATCAGCCCCAATAAGCTTCACTCACCAAGTTCAACTTAACACAATGGTGATTTACACTTTTTACCATACAAAGCTTTCTAGGAGCTACTTTTAAACTTGAGCAGTAACTGTTGCTATAGGCAAATTCAATCAATGGAGGATATTGATCCAAATTACCATTATTCTCGAAAGGTTGCAATGAAACTACTGGCAATTGGTGCTCTATCTTTACTTTCTGACAAACTAGATATCTTGTTACATATTCTATGATGTCCTTTTTCATTCCTGGCCACTAGTATGCTTGCTTCAAATCTTGGTACATTTTAGTGGTACTTGGGTGAATAGTATACGTACTCTTATGAGGTTCTTCCAGAACAATTTATTACAATCCCATAACGTTTGTAGACAAATTTGACCATAGTACCAGATGATATCATCCTTTAATATATCAAAGTCCTGGGTTTCAACCATTTCAATTCATTCCTGAATGCCTTAAAGATAGCTACCCTCCAACTACGCAAAGCAAATATTTCTCAACAAATTGCTTGATACATTAATAGACCCCACTACTAGAACTTTAGGGTACACATTGATGGAAAACTTCAGATTTATCAAGCCTTTTAGTAACTTTTGTTCTCTTATCAAAGTGGTGGCTATATGGATCGACTTCCTACTCAGTGCATCTGCCACTACATTGGCCTTCCCAGGATGATACTTGAAAGGAAATTCATAATTTTTCAAAAATTCTGCCTATCATCTTTGCCTTATGTTCAACTTTTTCTGATCAAAAAGATATTTCAAACTCTTGTGTTCACTGAACACCTCAAACTGAGTGCTATAGATGATGCCTCCATAATTTTAAGGTAAACACTACAGCAAGTAACTCAAGGTTGTAAGTCATATAGTTCTCTTTATGAGACTTCAACTGTCTTGATATGTAAGCCATAACTCTTCCTTGTTGCATCAACATACACCCTAAACCCTTCTTAGAAGCATCCATATAAACTGTGAACAGCTTAAAAGGGTTAAGAATAATTAGCACTAGGGTAGATATTAGACGAATCTTCAGTTCTTGGAATGTTCTTTCACACTTGTCATCCCAAATGAAAGATCTATCTTTGCTAGTTAGCCTAGTTAATGGCATAACAAGTTGAGAGAATCTTTTAATGAACCTTTGATAGTAACCAGCCAACGCCAAGAAACTACAAATTTCAATAATTGATTATGTCTTTCCTAATTTAACACTACTTCTACTTTGCTGGGGTCCACCGTGTTAGGTTGGCTGGTCACCCAAGAGGGGGTGAATTGGATGATGCAAGATTTTTGCTCTTTTTGGATCACAACCCAATTTCACTAAGAGTACAGTAAAACAGGGATAAACAGAGAGAGTTATGTACAGCAACTGAATAGAGAAGATGAAGAATAATACACAACAACTTATACTGGTTCACCCTAACCACTTGGCCTACATCCAGTCCCCAAGCCACCACTTGGGATTTTTCACTATATCCCAAAGGTTTGATCCGGGCACCTGTGAAACTTCAGTATATTCCACGAGTTTCGATAGGCACTTGTGAAGCCACTCTCCCCACACCCTTACAAGATGTGTTAATCCCTTAATGTTTCCCCACACTAAGATTCTACTCAAAATATGTAGAAAGAAATCTTTACAGAATGAAAACTCTCTTGAAGAGTAGATAATACATTGAAGCTCACTCTATTGAGGTAGGTTTTTCAAACAATGCTGAGATAGAAAGATTTTACAAATTGTTGCAGCATTTTCACATAAACTCTCTTAAGATTGTCAACCATAAGTTCAAATGATATTCTATTTATAGATTTGTGGTGTAACTAGATGTTAGACATAAGATCTAGCCGTTAGAGATATTATCCAATGGTTACTATGTAAAATTAGTCATTCACCAACCATATTTAATACATTGACACTTTGAAATTCGAATTTTGGGTGTCAATGGACAAATTTTGCAGAGACTATAAGTTAAAAACTTTAACATTTAACTTTGAAATTCGTCTATTCTAAAGCAAAATTTGAATTTTCATCTTTGACAAATATTTCTATGTTGGAACATACAAATTTTCAAATTTAAAGTTCTTTTGATAAGTGTGAATAGTTATTCTATATTGCTATAGTGCCTTTGAAGTTCAAATTTTGGTGCCCAAAATTCTTCTGTTAGTGAGCAACTCAATATAACACAAGTTCTTCCTTTCAAAATTCAAATTTTGGACGTGAAAATTTATCTGTTAGCTGTTCCAGAAGTATTTTCACATTTTGGGGTTTCGAAATTCAAATTTTGAAAGCCAAAATTCATCTGTTAGACCTGAAGTTTAAATTTTGGAAGCCAAAATTTGTTTATCAATGGCAAGCTCAATATAATACAAAAGTTCTCTTCGAAATTCGAATTTTGGAGGCCCGAAATTCGTCTATCAGGCAGAACCTCTATAACTTCAAACTTTGTACCGTAGACAATTTTTCAGAAGCTATAACTCTCTCATTTTAACTCCAAATTAAGCAAATGACCTATGGTTAAAAAGCTCTCAATGTCTACTTTCAAATTCAAAAGTTTCACTTCAAAATAAAATGTATTTTGTGAGATATGATCAAAATAATGATAGAAAGTTAAAACTGAAAATTCATATCTCACTACTCAACTTTAAATGACCATAGCTTTTCTATATGGCTTTTATTTTGAGTGAAATAACCTTCTTTGAAAATCTTATTATGTCTACATCAAAGCCATATATATTTTGAGAGATTTATTAAAAATGCTAATTAAAGATCAAACTCTAGATTCTTGAAAACCAGATTTCACTATGTTTAAAAGTAATGATATGTTACTTTAATACCCAAAACTTCTTGAGTTAATCAAATGTAATTGTAAATCATTGAGTTTTATTCTAAAGTTTGAATTTTGAAATCCAAAATTCATCTTTTAGAGGGAATGTTTTTGAACCTTTTTAGTGCTTAATTATCATACGAACTTTCTCATGACTTCAGATGAATTTTGCACATTTTACTAACTATGATTAACTCAAAATTCGAATTTCAACACATGAAATTCATCTATCAGAGGTGATATCTTTCAAACTTCAAATTTCAGTCAGCAAAGTTCCTATTTTCACAAAGTATATAAAGTTTAACTACTCAAAATTTGTCTGTCAGTCAGAGTTTTTTAAATCTAACATATGCTAACATTAGATTTACTTAATCTAACTCATTTAAAACATATGGTAACAAGATTAAGTAATTTTCAAGGATTAATCTCACCTCAAGACCTAAGTGAAAACAAAATATACCTAGTGACTAGGTCTTCAAATGTTGAGTTCCACTTCCACTTGGTTGTTTCCTTCTTGGCATGCTCCTTTCTGATCTTTCATTTTTGGAGCATCCTTTCTTTTCTTCTTTCTTGAGTAAGGCATGATATTGATTTCCATTTCTGTATTCTAATGCTCACTCTTCTTACTTGGACCAACATACATTTAATATATTACACTTACAAACCAAGTAGTTAGTCCAGTTTATATATCCAACTTATATTATTCATTGTAAAAGTACAGTGGATATATTTGCATATGGCATGATATATACATTATAATCATAATTAAATACATGCTAATGCACATTTTACTTCTTTAAGGAATATTATATATGTCAGATACATATGATGCATTTGTTCCTTATTACTTTATATTTGTCATCATCAAAACTTATATTGTACTAAACCTAAGACACTGCTACACCTTCTTCAGAAATCACATGACCTAGGAATTTTACCTCCCATAGCCAAAACTTACATTTACTTAGTTTAGCATACAGTTGGTGATCCCATAACACTTACAACATAATCCGAAAATGAAGTGCATGTTCCTCCTTTTAATGACCCTGTGCATTATTTTAAGAAGGACTTTGTCTAATGATACAAGATCAAAGGGATTAGGGCCTGAGGAAGGATCAAAATGGAGCAAGTTGGAGAATTAAAATAGAGAGCATCAATGCTGCAGTAGTGAATAGTAAAACCATGTTGAGTAACAATAAAAGATCATGCCTACGTTAAACCTGAGAGCCCTAGCACTATGGAGCCAGTCATGAAACTTGGTTAAATCATATGTCAGAACTAGTAACAAACAGAAAGAAAAAATAGAGGGAGGAAAACATGCTCTACTAGGGTTTCATTTTTCTAACCTTGGGGGTTTGATTTCTGGCAACTAGGAGCTCAAATCTTGTTGGTAAGTCATCCTTTAACCTTCCTCTACATTTTTCTTCAAGTTTTGCTGAAGATCTTTCATGGATTTGATTAGGTTCTAATTTAGGTAAGTTTCCACCAATTAAATTGTGTATAAATGTGATCTAGAGGTATTACTGGATGTTTCTATGTATTAGGTGTTGGTTTTATGATGTTTAAGTGGTATATCTCCTTAACCCTAACCCTCAAATGTTGACATTTTTCAGAATCTGAACTTGGCCAAGTATGATTATGATTCTAAGAGTTGTTTAGAGTGTTTTGATGCTTGGGTTTACTTAATGAAGCATTATTTACCATTCGAGATATGCTTGAGTTGATAAATGTGTATGTTAAGGTTGAGGAAATATGATGGTAATGAGGAATTAATGTTATATAGTTTATCCTATAGCTTGATTGTGGTCTCTGGACTCTAGATTGTAATTGTAAAGCATTGGATTGGTGGTAGTTGCTCCATTTCACCGACTGAGGTGTCGAGTAGATTTAATGATTGAGGTAATCGAGGTTTCCTTTTGTGTTATGATATATGTTTAGTCATTTTCATATCATGACATGTACGACTATATGGCTAGTAAGTTATCTATCCCTACCTCATTGTAAGATGAAAATGGTAATAGGGCGTTAATGATTATGATACGCATAATTGTGATGACTGTTGATACAGAATGATGATTATGCACCCCATGATGTATTGTTTACCTTCATATAGCATGCTAGAACATTAGAAAGTGATATATGTTGACTTGTTAGTATGCATTGGGCATAGTCACATTGTGTACATTGTTGGGACATATGGTCTGATTGATGATACTCTGTATACCACGTGGCATGCCAATCCACTAAATAACACACGAGGCCTTATGTTTAGGTGGTGCAACTTGTATAATGTATATTCTAGTCACTAAATAGTCATCCTATGGCTGAGAACTCAGGTGGTTATAAATTGGGGTACACCTTCTCTAAATAGCCATCAATTTGAGTGGTTCAAGGGAAGAAGAGCTATCGTTCAACCTTTGGTGCAATGACCTTTGGCTGGGTCATACCCATTGGGAGGAGAGTTAGGTGATACCCTGGAATTGGCCATCATGGGTCGTTGGAAGGGGGCCATTAGTTAAGGTTACGTTGTTATAATGAATAGCTCATAGTTATAGCCATGTATCACTAGGATCGGTGTCTACATATCATGCATAATGCATTAGTGATGAATTATATATGTTATTATCATGAACATATGATTTTGTGTATGTATGTGTTTAGCCCTGATTACTAGGACTTATGTCTCACCCCATGGCTAACATTTCCAGGTGAAGGATCTAACTCTAGCAAAGACAAGGAAGGCTTAGGCAAAAAGGAATAAGAGTGCACTTGTAGGTGCTGGGAACTATGTTTCCCCATGTTGTTGATTTTCCTATTATTTCTAGTAAAGTGCCACTATTTTTTGTAGAGATTTATGGATTGATGTGATTTGGGACCTAAATGTTATGTTTATTGTTGATGCCTTTTTAGGTGCATTGGGTGGTGTAACTTGTGTTGATGGGCCTAAAACCCTATTAGTGTTATATTAAATGTAGGCAATGTCTTATGTATGTTATATGATGTGCCCTTCTTGAATTTTAGCTTGTATTGGACCTGAGGTTAATGTCTCAAACCCACCTTGGATCTGTACGTCCTGTTCATGAGCCTAATTAGGTCTTAGGCCCTCAGTTTTGTGAAATGGGCATATAATCCATTAATTTGAGTTAGAGTTCAAGGGGGTCAAAACCTGGAGGAGTGGTCTTTTTAGGTTAGAACCTTCTTGGATGTCTCTTATGACCTATGGAAATGTCGGTACATGCCAATTGCTCATGGGTAGCTATTAGAGGTGTTGAGTTCTTGCTTTTTCTCAGAAGTGACCATTTTGGTTTCGAATGTCTAGAATCTCCATACGGAGGTGTTTTGAGACAAAGTTGGTGTTTATGGTTAAAGGGGAAGTAGAGTGACCTGTAGGAGTCAAAGGTCAGACAACGAAGTTGTACACATTAGAAGTTCGGTTGAAAAGTCAGCAAGTTGCTGATATAAAATTGGATATTGGCACCGCGGCACCATAATTGTGGCCACAGCGCCATTAATCTTAGGTCTCATCCAAAATTTGTCCAGAAGTGTCTCATGTTGTGGCACCACATATATGGCCATGGTGCGACCACTTTCTTCTACCTTTTCTTCCATGTTTTGGCTATGTTAGGCATATTAAGGCCTTGTGAGTTTAGGATATGACACTCCTCACTCTTGGAATAGATCAGAATATCATCAGTGGACACTGCTACAAACTTGCCCAGATATGGCCAAAATACCTTGTTCATATAATCCATGAAGATTCCCGAGGCATTGATCAACTCGAAGGGCATCATAAGGAACTCATAATGCCCATATCGAGTTCAAAAAGTTGTTTTAGCCACATCTTCAGCACATACCTGAAGTTGATGGTATCCTAACCTCAAATCAATTTTAGAGAAATCTGTGGCACTAGCCAATTGATCAATCAAATCATCGATATGAGGCAAAAGGATATTTATTCTTGATTGTTACCCTATTTAACTACCTGTAATTAATACACAACTTGAGGCTGCTATCCTTCTTTTTAACAAACAATACTGGAGCTTCCTAAGGTAAGACACTTGGTTTGATAAGCCCTCTTTAACAAATCTTCAATCTACTTAGAGGGTGTCATTCGAAATGGAGCCTTAGGAATAAAACTTGTTTCGGCACCAATTCGATTGAAAACTCTAGTTCTTGTGGTGATAGCAAGCCCGTAATCTCCTTTAGGAACTCATCAGGGTCTTCACATGCAATCGAATATCTTTCTATTCGTCCTTCTACGTCCATATTAACAGAGAAGAAAACTAGAAACCCTTGACACCTTTTTTGCAAGTACTTGTTGGCATAGACAAAGGACAGACAAACATTTTCATCCCTTTCAACACTAGGGATAGTGCTTCGGTGTTCAAAATGAACCACACCATTTAAACAAGCTTGAACAGTTCTTAATAAAACTCCTATGGGTGTAAAAACCATAATTCAAAAGGTAACTCTATTACCATAATTCCTAATCTCTGAGCACAATCAAAAGATATAAAGGAATGCGATGCACCATAATCAAACAAGGCATGATTAGAGAAACCATTGAGTTTATGTTTACCTTGAATTAGATTAGGTGTTGTATCCTCCTCCTATCAGGTTATGGCAAAGACTCATCCAGGCATTATTGGCTTTCTCACTACATCATCACATCTAAACTCATGGCAATTCCATGAAATGTGTCCCGGCTTCCAAGCATATCAAGCATGGTCAATCGTAATGATTCATCCCATGTCTTGTGCAAGAAGTTGAAGCACTACCTGAACCTGGATGAGAGGGAATTAAATCCCTTCCTGCAAATTCACTCTAACTAGAGCTCCCTTGGTCAAAGCCTCCTCTATAGAATTACCCTTTACTAGATTAACCTTTATTGGATTAATTTTTACTAAACCTACCTCTTCCTCTACCAAAACGACCTCTGTTATGAGGGTCTACTCCTCTATTAGAATCACCACTACTACTACTGCTCCCAGATCCACTACCTTTACTAATACCTCCAATAGGTCCAATGTGAGAAAAGGCATGAATCATTGAATTTCTCTTTTCCTCCTTTATTTCCCATATTCGCTAGTATAAGACATGCATCTTTGCATATAGGTCCTCAAAGGACATGAATTCAACCACCGATAACCGCTCTTTAATTTCCAGATGGGCTCCCTCAAACAAATGTTGGGCCTTCCACCTATCATCAGGGTAATTCTTAAAGCAGGTGGAATATTTGGCTAGATCCAGAAATTCATCAATATAGTCATTAGCCGACAAGCTCCCCTATTGGAAAGCCATAAATTTAGCCTCTTTTTGCAATATCAGAGCAGGAAGGAAGTAGTGTGCAAAGAATCTTTCCTTAACTTGTTCCTAGTTCATCGAAGCTTCCATGGCTTCAAACTTGGTAGGTCACTCCTCCATCAATGCTTAACCTTTTTCTTTAGCTTAAACACTACCAATTACACCTTTTACTTAGAGGTATAGTCTATTACATCAAAGATGGTCTTCAACTAGTCTACCTATTCTTCAGCCAATGCAGGGTCCATTTTACCTTCAAAAGCCATGGGATTGGACTTCTGAAAGTCCTTTAGTTGAGAGGATATACCCCTTCCTTCAGCTCTTGGGGCCCTTTCTGGCTCCACCTCATCCTTATCATTATTTTCTCTAGCATTCAAGTCCACATACATGTCAGCCTATTCATTCACATTAACATACTCTTGTTAGTTCAATTGCTCTTGCATCCTATTCAATGTTTCCCCCTGGGTATTCACTCGATCACTTAGGCCTACCAACATCTCATGCATCTGTCTCATCAAGTCACTATTACTCTATCTTCCCCTATGAGACATTCTTTCCTATACATAAGTAACAATATGTTCTTTTATATGACTCTAGACTAGTATTACAATGGGAAAGTCTATGCAATTGAAATTGTGTCAAGTATTACCACAAATAGAAGCAATGGGATAAACCATTGCTTTAATACCAAAATGTAACAACCTATACTCACAAACCCTAAATAATCACCCAAAGCATAAAAAACCACATAAAAGAGTTGAAATAGTATTGGGGCCACAACCAGCTATAGTAACGCCACAGTCTCAGAGAAATTATTGGTTGGGGCCATGTGCCGCAGCGCTATTTGCTGATACCATATAAGCAAGTTGTTGATTCCCTAAGCCAACTTCCGATGCGACAACATTGTGCGTCGATCTCTGATTGAACCAATTCCAACTTCTACAATTCAATCTCGTCCCAATCTAACTATAGACACCAATTTTACTTCAATCCTTCTCTGTATGGGGATTTTGGACACACAACACCATTTTAGCCACTTTTTGGCCAAGACACACAACTTACCTCTTCCAATTGCCATCCAAAGGAATTTGGCACCTGAGGACCATTCATACAAGTCTTATTTAACTCAACTAATTTGTCCAAAGAGGTTTCACCTCAGAGAAATCACTTCTCTGAGATTTGGTCCCCTTAAACCCCAATTCCACATTATGGGCTTTACGCCCAAAACATCCATATACAGCCCAAAACCCTTTTTGGGCTCAGACATATAGCCATTCTAATTCTAGCTAACAAACATACATTCCAACAATAATAACCTATACCAGGGTCTAAACCATCATCATACATACACACCAAGATATGCATACATCCATACCACATCATCATCAATCTTATCACACATCATTCATCATTATCAATGTTCTACAATCAACAAAACCATAGTATCATTGTTCTCATATTGATTATAAACATTCGATCCTACTTGGCACAACTAATAACATAGACCATACACAATTATCAATAACTTGAATATTCCCGGAGTCAGAGAGACTATGACTCCTTTGTCTTCTCCAGGCTAGTGCTAAAGTCTTCACCTGAAATGTTAGTCACGGAAAGGGTGTGAGACAAAGTTTCAGTAATTGGGAATGCAAACACAAGCAACCTATATTGATAATTCACACGTATATGAACATGGTGCAATGCGATGCAAAATGACTTGGTATGCATGTTCTCCCTCACACATAGCTAGAACCACAGGCTAGCATCATAACAGGACATTTCTAATAGTTGATTCCCTTCTAACAACCAGTGAAGACTGATTCCAAGACATTATCAAGCTCACATCACATTAATGCAACATGGCCAAAGATTACACTAATGCTTAGACCATGGCTCTTTTTCCCCTAGATCACCGTGAATTGGTGGTGATTTAGGGAAGGTGCAGTCCACTGCTGTCTAGTTCTCTAGGCCATAGGAGAGGATTTAGTGACAGGGATCCTTTCCTTATTTCACCATATCTTATATCATCACATCATATCTCATCATCATCACCCGATCTACCATTTCTCAAGTTTTCAAGTAGTTTGATGTTGTTGCCTTAAGTTCTCTTCCTCCCCTCTTATTGTAAATTTCGTCCAAGACATAAGGGTGAGGGATAAAATATTTTTCTTGCATGAAACTTAAGAGAAAGTATGACAAAATGCAAGAAAAGTAGGTTTACGTGTGTGTGGAAGCAAGTTTTGAAAAATCCCATTTTCCCACTTGAACCCTTGATTTTTGGTCAATGTATAGAGAGAAAAGGAGTTGGATTTTCATTGTTTTGATGTTAAAAATGGATTCCTTATGTCAAAATTAGTAAAGAATAGGTGTTGGATTCAATAAAAACTCAAAGATAAACTATATGAGTTTTTAAGGTTCAAGAATGAACTTTATGAGAGCCATGAAGAATTAGATGGCTTAGCATGGTTATATGATTATTTTCAGGCTTGGAAAGATGTAAGGAAGTGATTGGGAAAGGATTCATGCAAGGGGATTCAAGTTTAAAGAGAAATGAGTAAAGATCCAACGTAGTATTCTTGCCCTTTTTTAGATTTTGTATAATTAGGTTTGATCCATATTTTATGAAATAATTATGTTACCATGTTGTTGCTTTGATTGTTTATTGAATTGATTAGCTTTTTATGTAATGAGGGCTTTACTCGGGATATCCTATTTTTAGCCGTTATGCTACCGAAACTTTTATAGCCAACATGGTATTTTCATATATTTTTAATAAATTGTGCAATACTATGAATGTTTTAATTAAATATAATGATATTTAAGCATGTGCAAGTTTGCTACTGAAATGGCCAATCTTATTCTCCCATGTACTAAACATGCTAGGTACAATGCAAAGTAATGAATGAAAGCAAAGGAAAGGAGAAGTGGATGAGAACAAGCTATTGTCTATGATTGTAAATGATGTTTGTTCATTGTGCATGTCATGTAAAGTTAAATTAGCATGTATAAAATTTCAAGTATGATGTTATATGTTGTATAGAAAGACATACTAAATGATGGTTGAATTAAGAAATGAGATTGAGAATAAGAAAGGTATGTATGACTTTTCTACTATCAAGTTATGGCATGCAATTATTTAGATATGTTATTACATGACATGATAAAGAAAATGAGCCAAATGAGATTCCTCTAGTTAAAGGATATGATGAGCTTTATGATGAAATAAATTATATATGTTTTCATTAATGGAATATGTTACATGGCTCAATTTGGTTAATTTTTTTGGATAAAAGGTTCTCATGCAGTGGTGAACTTATCACCCCCTATGACACCAAACACTAGATCTTTATAAATCAAAAGCATTTTAGTCGGATAAGTCAGAGAGAATTGAAGGGGAAGAAGAAGAGCTATGTTAGGGCTTTAAGAAATCTAACCTTGGGAAGTGATTTTTGGCCTCTAGGAGTTTCAATCTTGGTTGGTAAGTGATTCTTGATCTTCCTCCTCTATTTTCTCTTCAGTTTTTGAAGTAAAATTTGGATATATGTTTGGATTTTCGGTTCTGGTAGAAATATACCAATTAAAATGGATGTAATGGGATTAAAGAGGTATTGTTTAGTGTTACGAAGCATAATTGGTTGAATTATAGATTTAGGATAGTTATACTTTATGTTAATTGATGATGTTATGATATTGTAGTGGTTATTTGATTGATCAGAGGAGTTCAAGTTATGGTTGGCAATCTAAAAGCTTGTAAGAATTGTGAGTGTGGTGTCGGCAACTTAAGGTAACTGGGTGTTTGTGTTGGTATGTTATTTGTGAATCTATTTATATACACACACACACATATATATATATATATGCATGTCCCCATTCATACCACGATATTGTTATGTGTGTATGTATGATTTTTCTATATATCATGACATGCATATGGCTAGATGAAGTATAGATTGGATTCCCTGGCATTAATATGTGATGTTGATGAATATGATATTACATGTGAGTCCATAGCATACTAGCATGACATTAATAAATATGATGATTATTTTATAGCAACATACACGTGTTGACATGGCATGAATATCATTGCCACATGAACATTGTAAGAAATGGTGGATTGGGTGGTGATGATGAGATATGATATGATATGATGATATATGAAATGGTGAAATAAGGAAGCGATCCCTGCTGTTAAATCCTCTCCCATTTTTCGGAGAGCTAAGCGGCAGTGGATTGCACCTTCCTTAAATTACCATTAATTCGCGGTGGTCCAGGGGAAGGAAAGCCATAATCCAAGTACTAGTGTAATATTTGGCTGGGTTGTATTAGTGTAAGGTGAGCTTGATATCCCAGAATCAGTCTTTACCAATTGTTGGAAGGGAATCACCTATTGGAAATGTCCTGTTATGACACTAGCCTATAGTTCTAGCTGTGTACAAGGGAGAACATGCATACCATGTCATTTTCCATTGCATTGCACCATGTTCATATACATGTGAATTATCGATATAGGTTGCTTGTGGTTGCATTCCTGGTTATTGAGACTTTGTTCATACCTCCTTCCATGACTAATATTTCAGATGAAGACTCTGGCACTAGCTCGGAGAAGACAAAGGAGTCATAGTCTCTCCAACGCTAAGAATGTTCAAGTCAACGATAATTGTGTATGGTCTATGTTATTAGTTGTGCCAAGTAGGATAGAATGTTTGTAATCAATATGATAACAATGATACTGTGGTATTACTGATTGTAGAATGTTGATGATGATGAATTATGTGTGATAAGATTGATGATGATGTGGTATGGATGTATGCATATCTTGGTGTGTACGTATGATAATGGTTTAGACCCTAGTATGGGTCATTATTGTTGGAATGTGTGTTTGTGAGCCAAAATAACTATATGTGTAAGCCCAAAGGGAGTTTTGGGCTGTGTATGGATATTTTGGGCATATAGTCTATTATGTGAAATTGAGAAAATGGGCCAAATCCTGGATGAGTGGTTTCTCTGGGGTGAAATCTCTTTGTACAAGCTGGTTAAATCAAATAGGATTTGTGTGAATGGTTCTTAGGTGCCAAATTGCTTTGGATGACAATTGGAAGAGGTAAGTTGTATGTTTTGGCCAAAAAATGGAGAAAACGGTGTTGGGTGTCTATAGTTAAATTGAGACGAGATTAATTTGTAGGAGTTGGAATTAAATCAATTGAAGGTCAAATCATGAAGTTGTGCATATAGGAAGTTGGCTCAAAGATTCAGCAACTTGTTGATATGGTATCAGTAAGTGGCGTCATAGTGCTAGAAGCTTGGTCGTGGCACCAAGCCATTCTGTTTTTCTGAGGCCATGGCATTACTATAGCTAGCCACGGCCCCAATATTTTTCTGACTCTTCTCTTTGATTTTTTATGTTTTGGGTGATTATTTGGGGTTTGGGAGTGTAGATTGGTACAAAAAACAAAGAATATTTGGGCTTTATAAACTTAAATGCTACAGTAAATTGAAACAGCATTTGGTGAATATTTTTGTCATTGTTTGGCATGAATTTTGTTTTCAAATATGAACCAATGACTATATGTATGTGCATGAGTTGTAATTTCAAGATTAAGAATGGATGCTGATGATGATAGTTATTTCAAGTAGAAGAACATGTTATTGGTCAAAAAGTTGTAAGCAGGTTGAAATATTGGCTTTGAGTATACGATGCTTGTAAGTCCTTAATCGTTTCATATAATTAATACTCAATTTCTCTTTAAGGTGATTTTCAGGTAATCACATCACATGTTAATGATGAATGAAAATCATGTAATATAATTAGATTGATCAAAGTTAAATGCAATAACAAATAAGTAGGTTGAAAATAGGTCAAACTAAGCTTTGACTAAACAAGCGAGGCTTATATTGCAGGCTTAAATGCTGAGTTTGGCCTTTCAATCTATATAAGACTTTTTTTAGGTTGATATAAAATAATTATATATATATATTATATTATCTATATAAATTATAGCATATAATGTAATATATATATATATATATTACATTTTGTTCTATTTATGCCCTTGGTCTACAATTAAAAGGTAAGAGATAAAAGGTTATAGAAAATGTGATAGATAATGTAATTAATAAGAGCAAATGGTGAAGAATATTTGAATTTTTTTTGCCAAATTTAATTATCTAACTCTTTTTCTTAGGATGTGTAAATTTGTTAAAAGTAATTTATTTATATTTTGAATTGGAGGAAGTATATTATACTCCCTCTAGTTTTAAATATAAAACATTTTAACTTGATCCTAAATATATAATTATTTTCAGAATATAGTGTATTTATTACTCCTTCTGGTATTAAATATAGGACATTTTCTAGATGTAATATTTGGTTTAAAATATAAGAGATCTCATGGGGTTATCTAGTGTATTAATTATTTTTTTCATTTATGTCCTTGGTCTATAATTAATAGATGAGAGATAAATATTATGAAAAATATAAGAGATAATGTAATTAATATGGGTAAATGGTAAAAATATTTAAATTTCTTGACAAATTTAACAATTCAACTCATTTTCTTAAGATGCGTGAGGTAATTAAAAATATCTTATATTTAAAATTGGATAAAGTATATATTACCAAAACAATGTCACAATAATCAATTCATGAGAGGAAGAGAAAGAAATTTAATAAGGATAGTTTTGGAAAAATATTGTGATGTTTTAAAAAATTAAAGTAGTTAAATGCAGAGAAATCTTTGTATAGGAGAGTTCATATTCTTAATCTATATAATTTAATTAAAAATATTTTATATTAAGAACTAGATGGAGTATATAATTTAAATAGGCTAGCCTAACAATGGGCCTATTCACCTGACCTATTTACTTAAATAGGTGTGACTGTATGCATGAGTCTAATCTTTTTGCTAACCAAGTCAGGTGGTAAGGTAACTTGATAGGCATTTGACTTATTTTCACCTTTATAAATAAATGCTTCCTCCATTTCAAAATAATTAATAATTTGAGTCTTTTTTTCTTATTTCAAAACAATTGTCACTTTTCAATTTTTAAAACATTAATTATCTTTTAACAAATTTACCCTTAATAATAACATTATTAGTGAGTGGTTTAGATGTTCATAAATAAGCATACTCATATTTTGCTAATCATTAAATTATGTACTAGCTTTCTTAATCTATATACACAACTTTAAAGTGGCACTCCCTCCAAATTTTAATATAAAACCCTTTTAATTGAATCACATGAATTAAGGATGAAAGTTAAAATTAGTTAATTGCAATGATTTTTCCAAATCAAGACATTTTTCTAAAACTATTCTTATTTAATCTCTTTCCTTTCTCTTATGAATGAATTAAATAGGAGTATTTCTGAAAATGTATAATAAATAATTTTTCATTTTTTGAAAAGAGTCTTGTATTTATGGTCAAGTCAAAATATCCCATATTTAGAATAAGAGAGAGGAAGTAATTGTTTCAAAACGGATGAAGCATAAAGTTGATAATAATGATTACTTCCTCGGGGTTAAGTATAATAAGCTGATAAAAGTTAAATGGACCATTTAGGGGTTCGGGTATTACATGCATACGTTGTTAAACGTTGTGGGTGAAAAGTTTCATGCTTATCGCTTCACTATTGTTTCACTTCATCCGCTTGGAACGATGGTGAGCTTACTCAGTTCACAACTGTTTTTGTGAAACCCTAACGAGTAGTACTTGAGGCAACTCACATCCAAATAATTACTTTGTTTTTCATTTTTGCCACCAACACATCCAAATAATTTTCTAAATTAGAAAGAATCTAACCAATGAATATATAGTACAAAAACATTTAGAATATTAAAGGTTAAATGAAATCATTTACAAAATGATCTAATGTTACTTGATCCACGCGTCTTCCCAGCTTTTACTAGTATTTCCGAAGGATTTGCCACAATTTTCAACATTTTTCCAAACCCCTAGAAAATGTTTTCGGTCCATACCTCTTCATTCTCCATTTCTTAAACCCTCCACTTCCAATTTCCAATATACTATTGACCATAAATTTCTCTTTCCCCCAAAATCTTGGGAAAATGACTAAGAATTTTGTCAATGCATACAAACTGTTCGTTATCTGTGCAATCTGATCAAATGTCCACATAGTTACGACTATAGCCCAGCCTCCAAATTGTAAGAGTAATTATTATATACTTTCTAATATTACAAGTGACTTTTAACCAATTTACACATATCAAGAAAAAGTGGTTGACAGTAATTAAAATTCTTAAATTTTGTAAAATTTACCACAACTTTCCAATATTATCCTCTTTTTTTTTTGCCAAAACCAATATTATCCTCGTTAAATTATAACCTATCTTAATTATCTCTCCACCATAATTATTTAATGAGGGGCAAACATGAAAATAGATATTTAATGCTTACAAAGTGACTTATATTTATATACTTTCATTCTTCTAGAATATGACTTGTAAAAGGAAAGCGAGGGAGTATAATTTACTATCACTCCCTCGGTCCTATATATAGGACCTTTTTATCTTGGTCCTAAATATAAGATCCTTTACAATATACGATGTGGTATTTATTATGCATTTTCAAAAAAAATACCCCTATTTAATGTATTCAAAGAGAAAAAGAGAGAAATTAAATAAGGGTAGTTTTGGAAAAATGTTGAAATTTTTGGAGAAATCGAGGTAGTTAATTAGTTTTAACTCCCTTTCTTAATTCGCGTAATTTGATTAAAATAGTCTTATATATAGGACCAGAGGAAGTACAATTTTACTAGCTCTTTTTTATTCATGTAGCGAATAATTTTACGTACATGCTTTTATGAATAAAGATTACGATGTATATTTATTAGTCGTAATTTTTGAATTAGTTCATGTACATGTATATAGAATGGACGTATATTAATTCACCTGAATGGACAGTTTGATTTTTGGCTATCAATGAGAAAAGGTACAGTTAATAAAGGGTTAAATGCACTTCTATATTTAGTGTAAAATGAATTGACTGCACACAGCCTGATTAATTATGTTCATTGAATAAAGGATAAGAATAAATGGGGTATTATAGTTAGAGATTAAAATAATAAATTTATTACAAAATAGGATATCTTACAACTCATTCTCTCAAATGAGAAATCATATCGATTACCTGGTCAAATTCAATTCAGACTAATAGTATTTACAATATATAAGTCTAAAAATATTTTCAACTTATAAAATTGTTGAAAAAATTCCAATATCACGAATAACAAAAATTCACAAAGGCTTCATGGTATCCTAAAATAAAAGATAGAGTATTAAGTTTAAAGTTTTCGTTGCTGTAAAAATTATTGTCTCAATTAATTTATGATTTTTGGTTAGTAGATGATACATCACGGATATAAATCAATTTACAAACTTCGCGCCCCATTGATTTTTTAATTAAGAGCAAATGAAGAAAATTAAAAAGTTGGACTGTTACTATTGAGTTGGACTGATCCTCTCTTACAAATTCAGCTGGAGGGAGGCTCATTGTAGAAGATCCAAATACATTGTAGCACACATGGAAAGCTTTTATCAATATAGAAACGTGCTCCACTCATGAATGGTCACCTTCCAAAGGTTGCAAATGGCACCTGTTCGTATTCTTAAATATCAAACCCTAACATGCACCTCTCTTCGTCACCTTCACCTCCAAAAGTTAAAGATTATTCTTCAGCCATGGCTTCTCCGTCATCTTCCTCAAACATTGACCCCACTGGTAGCGTAACAGTAGTCTCCCAAAACGAATTCAACCAGTTTCACAACATCGACCGCCTCCTTTTCACACGTCTCATGGTGTCTCTTGATCGCGAACCCAACGAGGGCATGCAGATCATGGCATACCTCATTTTGCTCGAAAAGATGAGCAAGGACTTCAGGTTAGTATCGAAGCTCCTCAACGTTTCTGATGCTTTACTCAATGATCTTGTAAAAGAGGTCGTCTTTGCCTTGATTTGCATCGAGACTGATCAAATACCTTTTGACGCCACCTACATTAACGACATGCGTTTGACCCAAAGTCTCACTCAGAGAAGCGTCACTATCCATTACTTGCTAGAAAACCGTGCCGGCATAATCCGTGCCATTACCAAGATAATCAACGACGTCTGCATCAGAGCTTTCACAGACATAGTTCAAAGAGTAGAAAGTGAAAAGGCTATGAGAAAACATAGTTTGATGAATCCGATGAGGCAACATGTTTATTATGATTCTACTGATGTTGTGCCTCAATATAACACAATTGCTTGGGGTGTTAATGGCCGTTCTGGTTGTCATGATCAGTCTCAAAGTGAGGTGATGAGTGAGATGTTAAGGAGGTTGGAGGTGAATACTGGTGAGGGAACGAGTGTGCCTCCAGATGAAAGGACAATTTTTTTGACATTCTCGAAAGGGTACCCTATTTCTGAGGCTGAGGTCCGAGACTACTTCTCAAGGTTCTTTCTTTCATACCTTACCGTTCTATTAGTTGACGTATGTGTATAGTTGTGATGTTTTTATTAGGAAATCGACTTTTTAGCATGAAACGACCTGTTACTTAGTATATACTGTTGCTTAATCCTGATCGATCCTCTGATTTACCAAACAATCATGACAAGTGTATGTTTTGATTGTCAAGTTTAGTTTCAAAATTTTTTCCACTGCAATTGTTTTTTATGCACTAGACTTCTATATATATTATTCTCATTCTTTATCACAGGCTATTCTCTATTTATTCAGTTTTTATCTATTTATTTATTTTTTTCTTACAGAAGATACGGAGATATGATTGAGGAAGTTTATATGCAAGAAGTTCAATTGTTGGAGCAACCTCTATATGCTCGACTTGTTGTTCGTTCGAATGCCTTGAATTTGATTGATGTTGTCTTGGAAGGCAGAGGCAAAGTAAAGTTCAGCATCAATGGAAAGCATGTTTGGGCGAGAAAGTATATTCGCAAGACTACCAAATCCCCTCCAACTTCCCCTTCAAATTCATCTTAACACAATCATCAGTCACATCTATTTGATATTGCCTCCCATGTACGATAACAGACACACACACAGGTAGAGAAATAGAGGAGAATGAGAGTAGTGAGGTAGAGAGAAGACAATTATTAATTTGTCATTCCTTGTAAGCTAAAGTCTATGTCCTCACAATGTCTGTCCGTTATGTTAGTTTTATGTTCTTTAAAAGTAAGGTGAGGGGATATTAATAATACTGTTTTAGTTTTTGAAAATTAGTATTTTCTTGCCTAAGTTTTTGAAAGTAAGTTCACATCCTTGTTTGTCCAATCAAGAAAATAACATACTCTCTCGGTCTTATATTTTTATATATTAAGAAATGCTTATTATATTCTTAAACTTCTAAAAAAAAAATTTCAATTTTATTCATATTAATTTCATTTCTTTTAGAGAATTGAGGAATGTTTTAATTTTCTCAATCTCTTCTATATATATTTGTCAACCATTTGGTTATCTTAAATTTTTCCTCCTTTCTTTCAGCTCAAAAAATAAAATAAAAAAATAGAAAGAGGATTTTTTTCTTGTTTTCTATTGAGTACTCTTGTGAAATTTCTAGGATATATATGAAGTTTAGCTTAAGATCTAGAGGAGTATTACCCTTATTTCTGTTGTTTGTTGTTAATGATCCATGGCGTACGTATTTTAATTTTTTCTTTGGTTGGTGTTGCCTAGATTCTCGTTGGTCTGCCTTGGTATTTAATTTGCAGAGAAGATATATAGTTCTTTGCTTCTCAGAGAGAGTTCTGAAGATAGAAATTTCTTGTATGTTTGCTAGAAAATGAAAGTTTTCAAGGAAGGGAAAAATATTCGTTATTTATTGAAGTTAAATTTTTTTTATTTTTTTAATGATGCTAGATTAAAGCCTAATGTTACCGACTACCATTATCCAAGGTAAACAACATTGTCATCCAAGACCACTATAGACTTACCCTTAGGCCCAAAATTGAGTTGGGTCAAAACTATGACCCAAATATGTTTATTAGAATGTTGGAATTATTAGAATGTTGGAAGTGGGACTTAGGCGTAGCTCAATATTAAGTTAAAACTGATATGAACATGGCCCCAAGCTTGGGCATATATACTAGCTTTTTATCCCAAAAAGAACAAAAATCCCAGCGAAGCTGGATAATTTTTAACTTGGGCCGTGTTTTTGGGTCTAGCATGAGAAATGAAACATATATGCTTTTCAAAAAAATAGAGTAATAAGTGATTGTGTTGAGTGGAAAGAAACTATCACCTTTTAAGTAAAATCTTAAATTTGAGTTTTAAAAATAAAAAAAATTATGTTGGAACAACTATCCCCATTTGAGCTCAACAATATACACTCGAATTTGGCCTAGGTAAATAATTATATATATATATATAAAAGAAAGGCAGTGTAGTAATTGATCCGATGAGCTGGGGTGTCGGATAATAGACTGTGCGTAAGTCTAATCCATAGACTAGTAAACATTTTGAGTCTTCTGAATTTTGTTTGATATATAATGTTTTATGATTCGCTCAGTCGTACGCTTTTTCAAACTTGTATTAATAAATGGACATCTACCATTTTAATATGACCATCCAATTTCTTTTCCAGTTAATTAGGCAGTTTACCATTTGACAATCAAAGTTGTTTGTTAGGTAAGAAACTACTAGTTATTTTAAGTGAAATGTACTTCAGCTAATTAGTTATTAGGTGAGACTTTGAATTGCATATATCTAAAAGATTCAAACTTTTCCATAAGAATTTGTTTAAAACTTGATCATGATTTTGACCCTGAAGACTTTATAGGCATGTGAGTGTGCTGGGTTAGGTGAGACAAGAGGCCAAGTGCCTAATCCCATGCATCACATTGAGAAATTGATAAATAGGCTAATTGCTTATCACCCAACAAATTACTTTTCAAATTTTTGTGTACTTTTCCATTATATTTTATCAAACAAAGTGTAAAGTCAGCCAAGTTGGGATTTATTTATATATGGTGGATTGCTCACCATGGGTTCTGTTAAAAATGAGTTGAGAGATTGAAGGGGTCAACTCATTTAATAACAAGAAATACTTTTAATTTTACATATATATATATATATCTTTTCACAAGTTCATATATCCTCTGTACTGTTGTGTGCATATATTGGCATATTAGAAAATATGAAAAAGACACAACAAGATGTGAACAATATTACTAATGGTGTTAAAAAGATCAATGCTATCTGGTTAATATCTGTGTGATATTTCATCTGTTACAATTAGTTACGAAAACTTGTCAAAGTAAGCGTGCTAGTGACTTCCAACAATATTCGACTTCAAAAGACATAATTTATTTTTAATTAATTTCTTGCAAACACTTGGACGTAAAATTTTTAAGAAGTTATATTATCAATATATCATAAAAAATACTACTTTATATATTCATATATTTAATCCATATATTTATATATCTAATAAAGTTATATGAAGTCGCAATGTTTACAAGCACTCATTACAACATTTTTTAATTCTGGCAAACATTTTTTCTTTGCAATAGGTGAGAAGTGTTGTCTATATTATAAATAAGCAATATTTTTGCTCATGTTGCCTATTTATGTTCACTACTTGTTTAATTGGTCCATGTATTATAGCATACCATTCTTTTTTTTTTTTTCAAGACAACTATAAATACATATTCACCCATCCACATACACACCCAAGATGACAACTTACAATTGGTGAGATTTGATCCTACAACATTCCTTTTAAAATTATCTTTGATTTTAATTAATTATTCCTTTTAAAATTATCTTTGATTTTAATTAATTATCTCATACGTGTCTTATAATTTTATAATTTCTTTATCTTATATATGAACTTGCTAGTATTCTATCCCAGCTCAATACACATCCAAAATACATGAAAATTTTTATGTTATAATAAAAATTTTTGCGAAATAATTTATAATTCAATATTTTATTTTAAAACACTTAATTTTAAATTTGAATTTTATTATTTGTTATCATTTCATGAATTTATATTTGTATATGAATATATAAATATAGGGCAAGTTTGAGGCAAGACGTAACCTTAATTTCCCCTCTACTCAAAACTACAAAAGGGGATATGTTCTTTTTGAACCCATTCTAATTTCCAATCTAAATATGAACTTATTCAATTCGATCAGAACGAGAGAAATCGAGTTTCTGCAAATGGGTCAAAATTGATCAAAGGATTGTGGTGGGTAGAACTTAGTCATCTTCATAAAGCCGAAAAAGGTTTTGGACTTGTGTTGATAATATACACACAAGTCGCATCTAACAAGTTCTTTACGACTTTTTCTGAGAAAGCAACCCAAGCAAGTTTCTTCTCTTGTTTGAAATTTGAGTCTGGCTTTAAGAAACTTCAACTCAAGTTTTTTCGAATGGTTCTTTTCAAAAGAAACCAAAAATAGGAAGCAACACTATAAATACTGGTTCTAAAACCCTTTTGAAGGCACCAAAGCAAAAATATGCAGATTCATTTAAACAAAAAAGAAAAAGGTGAGAAGATGAAGCGTGAGGTGGTAATATTGTGGTTAGTGGTGGTGGGAATATCATGGTGTGAGGGACAGAACTCCACCAATAGCCAATTTGATTACTTAAAACTTTCCTTGCAATGGCCTAACTCTTATTGCTTGGTAGATGGTCATACTTGCCGAGATCATGTTCCTCAATATTTTACCATTGATGCCCTTTATCCTCAGATATTTTCAGGCACCAGATCAAAAAACTGCTCTTCCGATGATCTTGTTTTGACTGCTGACATGGTAATCAAGTCTCTTTTCCTTCTTTCTCTTTTAATTTTAGGTTTCGTACGGACAATACAAGAATTAAAAAAAAGAACAATATTTGTTATTATATTCATTATTATTACTCAATCATAACTAATCTTTTCAGTTACTTTTTTACTCCGAGAAACATTTGCCATCTAAAACTCATTTTTTCCATTCAATTCTCTTGTTCACTCTTTTCCATTTCTTTTCATCATTCAATTAATAATTTCAATGTAAAAAAGGAAACTATATGTTTCAACGAAATTTTCCCTTGATATACCCCTTTTAACATCTCCACCGTGAATTATTCCCCATGAATATTCCAATCTTTTCCATGCGACATGAACATTTGTTATATATGTTGTGACTAACACTGTTCTGCAGATCGCAAGGCACAAAGAAAATCTGCTGAGTTACTGGCCTAATCTATCAACAAATAACTTCGAAAAGAGCGAGAAATTCTGGAAAGAAAAGTGGAGAAAGCATGGATCCTGTTCTTCTGACACCATGCTGCCAGAACAGTATATTGCGACCGCAATACAACTGAGAAATAAGCATGATTTGAACAACATCTTGGCAAATGCTGGTATATATATATATACTAACCCACTGTCGTTTTGTTTTTCTCGCTCATCAATAATTTAGCAATTAAAGGAAAATATTAAGTTGGTGGGTAATTGATGGGCCAGATATTAAGGCGAATGGAAGTTCATATTCAGCAGATAGAATACTGAATGTGGTGAGGAGGAGCACAGGGTTCCTAGCAGATATTGTGTGTGAAGCAGACAGAATGGGAAATGTGTACCTCTCCCAAATCCATCAATGTTTTGACAAGTCGGCAAAAAGGTACATAGATTGCAACAATCTCATGAAGAACTGTGATCGAGATCCTATCTTTCCTGATACTACCTCTTGTAAGTTACTGATGTACATCTACAATTAATACATTTTTCTCATGTCTTATTATTTATGTTTTGAATGCCATTGAGCTGCCGGTTCAAAATGAATATTATATATAAAGGAAAAATGACATTCAACTGAAGGACATATTCATAAGATAAATCGAAGACACTTTACGATCTTAAAAATTAAAATGTTCATGAAAGACATGATTAAGCTGCGTTTGATTTTTTTTTTAAATTATTAATAGTCCTTTACAAAAGTCTATAACTTAAGTCTTTAATACATTGTAAGAATATTTTAGATTTTTAATTATAATAACATTTATAAATAACCACTTTGAGAAGCACAGGTGATCATTTTTTATTATAACAAGTTGTAAATTTGATCCTTCAAAAAAATTTTTTTTAAGATACCTAAGTATTATTAATAATTCATGTGAGTCATCAAGAGTCATTTTTTCCCCTGTTAGATGCTATATTATAGACAATTAGAAATGAGAGAAGATAGTTATTGCGAAGAAATTCACAAAATTGTCAAATAATATTACATATATGTGCAGTACGTATAGTATTTATTTTCCTTTTTCCATTTATAATTAATATATTGTGGAACAGTAACTTTTAAGATGGTCGTTCTTGTTGTTTGATTTTATTCTTCAGGAATCCATATAGTTTGAGAGCTGAAGATGCGTCCGTGTAGTGGTGGACTCAAGTATATGACTAACTATCAGGAGTTATTTATTTAAGCGAGAATAATTACAGAGAATAAGAAGTGTGGCACTTGCTTCTCCAGCAACATGCACAATAAATTCTTGTGATTGTTATTTTGAATAAATATTTTAATTACTATCCATCAATATCTTATTTTTTAACACCTGCTCAATAATTCATGTCCACAGATGATTGTTTAATTTTGAATAATTCAAGTCTGCATCCACGGTTTTGGCTTTTCTAGTAACTGCTCATATCATTTGTTCTCTTTCGTTTCAGTCTCCTTCTTCATAATCAACAAAAAGGGAAAAAGACAATCTAGTACCTCCAACCACAAATAATGACAAATTAGGCCTCTAATTTAACTAATCACCAAGAAGTACTCATGTCTTAGATTGGGATAAAATAAAATATCTTTCCAAGTGGTGAAACCTAAATTTCCAAGTGCTTCCAGCTATTTTCCCAACTGAATGTAATTGAATTATCAAGTAGTGAAACTTAAATTTTCAAGTGTTTCTAACTATTCCCAACTGGGTGTAATTGAATTATCAAGTAATGAAACTTAAATTTCCAAATGCTTCTAACTACATTTCAAGCTGGTATATCTCCATTCCCAAGTGGTAAAAAATAAATTCCCAAGTGTTTCTGAACTAAATTTCCAACTGGGTATAATTGAATTTCGAAATGGTGAAACCTAAATTCCCAAGTCTTGATATTTTATTTTTATCTCAATCTAGGATCCAGGTATTTTGTGGTGATTAGTTAAATATAGGGGGCGTAATTTGTCATTATTTGTTGTTGGGGGTTTTAAACTGTCTTTTTCCCTAATCATAACTTGGCAAATGTGACCTTCCTTTAAAATCAGGAGACTTAGGAAGTAAATATTATTACAACTAATTCTTTTTTTTATAAATTGTGAAGTAAAAAGTAGAACGCTTTACAACTAATTGATGACGCATATATATCCGCTGATATACATCCCAAGACGAAGAATGTGGTTATCTGATAATTTCTCAACAAATATTTTTACATGAGCGAATTATATATCAACTAATATCTCCCATTCTAGCCACCAGAAGCACATATATAGCGGTTAATTGTATCAAACCCACCATTCACTACCGCTTCTGTCTGGGGTACTTCACCATCACTTTCTCCACCAAATATATTTTGTCTAATAAGACCAACTCACATGGGTGGAGATTCTCAACCCTGAAGCAAGTAGTTGGCATTTTGTTTTCTATAAGTAAGGGAATTATTCTTGCTGTTGGAAGGATAAGCATATATATTCTACATGTATATATGCTATTAAGATGACAATGAGAAATACACTTAGAGTAAGGTGAATAGGTGCTTGTGCAATTTTAAAATACAAAAATAACTAATTTCAATTATATATATATATTATCTCTAAAAAGTAATTGCTAAATTAATTCGCTTTAGCAAATAAACAAAGTAAAATATGTTTTAAAATTTATTAGCTTCTAAAAATATATTATCTAAATCACATAATGAAATTAGTGACCATATAGCAATTTTATAAAAAATAGTAAATTAAATACCTCAAAGAGGGCTGATTGCAAAGTAATGAAATAATTATATAAGTACTTTAGCAATCATGTAACGAACAAAATATCAAACTTGCAAAACCCAAAAATGATGTGTCCATTTTATACATATAAAATACCCATATTTAAGCTCTAAATTATATCTAAATATGTTTATATTGATATATTTTAGCATTATTTGACATATTTTCTGTTTTATGGTCTTATAGGCTCATTTGAAAACATTCGGAGCAAAAACGTTACAAATCGTTCATGCTGAAAAGTTTCAATATCTTTTGATATTTTGATCATAACTCTCACATATAAACTTCGGTTGAGGTGATTTAAGATGCATTGGAAAGATAAGACATAAAGCTACAACTTTCATGTTTTGAGTTTCCTCAAATTCTAAAGTTATCATGGTAAAAATCAAATTCAAAATGTTAATATAAGCTAGTGACTTCTGGAAGCTGAACGAAGAAGCGTCTGTACAGACAGAAGCACCCGGCACCAGGTCAACATGAATTTTCAGTTTTTCTACCTTATAGAATCACTCGGCACCATATGGGATGAATGTATGGCCCCCGACACCGGGTCAAGCAATAAAAACCCATAAAAACTTGTTTTTGATGCGTTTTGGTGATATTTTGGGCATTTATGATCTTCTAAATTTTTTCTATGTAAGGAGACATGATAGAAACATAAAGGGGGATTGAGAAACATGCTTAGAAGTCAAAGATCACTGTTCTAAATACATCTGGGAGCAACTAGGAGCCTCTTATAGAGAGAGAGCAAGGAGATTTGAGGAGTATTAGTGATAGATTCATTCTTCTCTAATATAACTCTGTTTTCTTGTTATTTTCACTATGATTTAGGATTTTAGTTTTGATTTAATTTTTATTTCCATGAGTAGCTAAATTTCTCAGTCGGGGGTAGGGATTGTAGCCTGACAGGGATGGATTGAATTTGTTTCTCTAGTTAAGACAATTTGATTTGTTCTTCAAGTTATATTTAATCTATCTTTTTATTATATTTATCTCTTTTATTCATTCACGTGGATTTTATGCTTTATCACCATAGAATCTAATTAATGGGTAAACTTGATAGACTGAGAGGTGAAGAGTGAACCTAGATTTAGAGAGATAAATATGAATAATTAATCTAGAGATAGAATTAGGAATTCATAGTGATATATGTTGTAGTTTTCAAGGTTTAATTAGAAAATTTAGTTGTGCGAGAGCGAATTGAATCCTAATTAAATAAGGATTAATTGACTGAGAGGTAATTAGGACATTTTAGAAATAACAATCACTATAATTATGCAGAGTTTAACTAAGAAATAAAATCTAATTATCTTATAAGGTGAATCCTGTAACACCCCTCATGTCATTTTTCTTCGCATCATGATCAGGACTGGAGGAACAGGACAGAGGAAGGCTTAAGTGGAGTTTAGAAGAGTTCCACACTACGGTAAGAAGCAGGGCCACCACAATGAGAACTATTCCAGTGGCATTGTTTCAGCTAAACTGGTGGAGCCGTAGCGAAGGGTACTGAGGTCGCGACGAGATTTAGGAATTTTGTTTAAATCTAGATCAGTTCGGATGAACAGAAAAGAAAGAAACTGAGGAGATCAGCTATGCTTTGTTGGATTCGGCCATTGGGAGTTGTTTTCAACCTCTGGAAGCTTGGATTCAAGTTGGTAAGTGTTCTCTACTCCACCCTCTCCATTTTCTTCGATTGAAATTTGGGGTTTTGAGGTTGGATCTTCAGTTTTGGATGAAATCCACCAATTAAAATGGATGAAATAGGGTTGAGGAAGTGTGTTTTGGTGTTGTTGTTGCTTGGGTGTGAGTTTTGAAGGGAGTATATGTGTTTAGAGCTTAAGCGTAAGTTGTTCTTGGTTGAGAGTGTGACAAATCCGAAGTGTAAGGGATTGTTTGGTGTTTGAATGGTTCTTAGGAGCTTAATGATACATGAAAAAGGGTGTTGCAACTTGGGTTATGCCTAAGGTAGTTGAATTATGATGTTTGGTTATTGGTATATTGTGTTAATGGAAGAATTGTGTTATTATGAAGGTTATTTGGTTAACCGAGAGAGGTTCATGCATGTTGGACAATTCAAGAATTCTGTGGAACTCACATATGTGGTATTGACAACCTGAGATAACTGGGTGTTTCTTTGTTTGTATTGTATTGCATGATAGTATGTATATTTATATATATATGCATGTATCTTTCATACCATGATATTGATATATGTGTGTGTGCTGTCTTCTATGTATCGTGGTATGAACATAGCTAGACGATGATTATGATGATGATATTGGCATGGCATGAATGATGCTTACATGACATTGTGATATGATGATGATGATTATATGATGATATATGAGCATCACCACATGACAATGTGAGATTGTGATATACAGTGGATTGGGTGGTGATGATGATATGATACATGATGATATGAAATATGATAATATAAGATATGATTAGGGAGAATTAGGTTGGGATCCTTGTCACTAAATCCTCCCCTATGGCCAAGGGAGCCAGGCGACAGTGGATTGCACATTCCCTAAATCACCACTAATTCGAGGTGGTCTAAGAAAAGGAGAGTCATGGTCTGAGCACTAGTGTAACCTTTGGCCAGGTTGCATTAGTGTAAGGTGAGCTTGGTAATATCCCAGAATCGGTCTTCACCGACTGTTGGAAGGGAGTTACCAATATGAAATATCATGTTATGACGATAGCCCGTGGTTCTAGCTGTGTGTAAGGGAGACATGCATACCATTCATTTCATATTGCATACATGAGTTGCATGAGATATATATGTGTGTGTGTGTGTGGTTGTCCCTGGTTACTTAGATATTGTCTCACACCCCTCTTCCATGAACTAACCTTTCAGGTGATGGTTCTGGCACTACTTCAGAGAAGATACGGGAGAAGCTACGTATGTGGGAATGGTCTATGTAGTATTTGTATATTGGATATTGTATCATGTGCCATGTAGGATAGAATGGTTTGTAATAGACGTATGATATTGATGAGGATGTTTATGGATGAATGTATGTATGGCTATGTATGTTGTATGTATAGTTGCATGGTTTTGGGAGGTTGAGAAGTCAGTATGATAGTGTTTGTAAGCTGAGAGTGGTTTGGGCCTAATTAGTATATTTTAGGGCCTGTAGCCTGTTTTGTCAGGTATGGGTCTCAAGGGGTCAAATCCCAGAGGAGTAGTTCCTTTGGGGTGAAACCTCTTTGAACAAGTTGGTTTGGGGGTTTTGGACCTATATAAATGGTCTGAGTGACCAGTTGCCTTTGGCGGCAATTGGAGATGGTTAGTGGTGAGTTTTGGTCAATAAGTGGCCAAAACTGTGTCGGGGGCCTAGAATCTCCATACGGAGTTGGATTAAGGTGAAAATGGTGTCTATGGCTAGACGGGGACTAGATTGACTTGTAAGAGTTGGAATCAAGTAAATTGGAGGTCGGTCAGAGCATAAAGTTATGCGCATTGGAAATTTACCCCGGAGCATGAAAGTTGATGATATGGAATATCAGCATGGGGTGCCGCGGTGCCAGTGAGGCCAGACGCGACTGCAGAATAGGGGAGGCCGGAGCTGTAGCAGTATTGTAGCAGCCACGACTTCAATCCATTTTCTAGCATTTTTGAGTTCGTTTCCATTGGTTTGAAGTTTTGAGAAGTTGTTTTGAGTTGTTGGTGTTGTGGTTGGTTGAATTTTAAAGTTTTTGGTCGAGTTAGGAGGTGTCAGAAGGTAGGGTGTTACATTTTGGTATCAGAGCAATAGTTTTGGGCCATTGTTTTTGCTTGAAGTACTACTTGGCACAATTTTGAATACATAGACTATATTCCCACTGCAATGCTAGTCCAAAACCATGTAATTGAATATGTTATTGCTTGTGTGTAGAAAGAATGTCTCGAAGAGGAAGGCTGAGTAACAGTGATCTCATGAGGCAGATACATGAGATGCTGGCTAGCCTCAGTAATAAGGTGAATACTCAGGGGGAGACATTAAACAGGTTACAAGATCGGATGGATAGGCAAGAGCAATACGAAGTGAATGAAGAGGCTGGCATGTTTGTGGATCTGAATAAGGAGAGGATAAAATGTAGTGGAGCCTGAGAGAGCCCCAAGGGTTGGAAGAAGGGGTATCTCTTCATAGTTGAAGGACTTTTGGAAGTTTAGTCCCCTGGCTTTCAAAGGTACTATGGATGTTTCATAGGCTGAAGATTGGATAGAACAATTGGAGAATATCTTCAGTGTGATGGAATACACCTCAGAACAAAGGGTGTAATTGGTAGCATTTAAGCTTGAGAAAAAGGCTAAGAGATAGTGGAGGAGTGTTCTCCCGAGTGTTGAAGCAATGAATCCTCCTATGACTTGGAAATAGTTTAAGGAATGGTTCTTTGTACATTACATCCCTCCAGCCTTAATGATGCAGAATGAGGCCAAGCTCCTAACTTTGCAACAAGGGAATCTGTCGACAGATGATTATATTGATCAATTTCTGGATTTAGCCAAGTATTCCACCTATTTGAATAATTACCTTGATGATAGGTGGATGGCTTAGAGGCTATTTGAGGAAGCCCATCCAAAGATCAAAGAGCGGTTATCTGTGGTGGAGTTTATGTCCTTTGAGGACTTATGTGCGAATATTTGTGCCCTATACAGACGGATGAAGGGCGCTGAGAAGCATCTAAGGAATTCCATGATTTGGGCCTTTTCTCACTTAGGACCTATAGGAGGAATAAGCAAAGGAAGTGGTTTGGGTAGTGGTAGCAGCGGTGGCAGACAGGTTCTAGTGAAGGAAGTGGTCATCATAATAGAGGCCATCATAGTAGAGGAAGAGGTAGGTTTGGCAGAGATCAGTTTAATAGAGGTCGGTTTGGTAGAGGACCTTTTTATTGAGAAGGCTTTAAACAAGGGAGTTCCAGTCAGAGTGAGTATGCAGGAAAGGACTCCACTCAATCTCAGTATAGTTCAGGCAGTGCATCAAATCCGTGCACAAAGTACAGGTTTAGCCATGGTGATCATCCGTGATTGATTTGTTTTAATTGTGGGAGACCTAAACATATTGCACAAAGTTGTCATGAGCCAAGGTGTGATGATACAACAAGGAGGCCCACGATGCCCAGACGAGTTTTCGCCATCACTTGACAAGAAGTGGATGCAGCGCCTAATCTGATTAGAGGTGAACTTAAACTCAATGGTTACTCTATTCATGCTCTGTTTGACTCAGGTGCAACACATTCCCTTATTTCTTTTGATTGTGCTTGGAGATTGGGTATTGTAGCAATGGGGTTGCCTTTTGAGTTGTCAGTGTCCACACTCATGGGAGTTTCATTAAGAACTACTCAAGCTTGTCTAAACTGTGTGGTTCGTTTTGAACACCGAAGCATTACCTTGGATCTAATCTATTTGCCGTTGCAAGAAATTGATGTGATAATTGGGATAGATTGGTTGGAGGTGAATAATGCCATTCTTGATTGCGCTCGAAAGATTGTGTCTTTGCCTATGAATATCCCTAGTATCGAAGAGGATGAGAATGTTTGTTTGTCCTTTGTCTAAGTTGACAGGTTTCTGAAGAAAGGATGTCAAGGGTTTCTTATTTTCTTCTTTGAGAACATGTATAGGGAAGGTGATGTCGAAAGATACTTAGTTGTGAATGAATTCCCTGATGTGTTTCCAGAGGAGATTACCGGTTTGCCACCACCCTGAGAACTAGAGTTTTCCATCGATTTAGTGCTCGGGACAAGTCCTATTTCGAAGGCTCTATATCGAATGGCACCGTCTGAGTTGAAAGAGTTGAAGAAGTAGATTGAGGATTTGTTAACAAGAAGTTTCATCAGACCTAGTGTCTCACCTTGGGGAGCTCCAGTATTGTTTGTCAAGAAGAAGGATAGTAGCCTTAGATTGTGCATTGATTACAGGCAGCTGAATTGAGTGACGATCAAGAATAAATATCCTTTGCCTAGGATTGAAGACTTGATTGATTAGTTGGCAGGTGCCTCTATATTCTCTAAAATCGATTTGAGGTTAGGATATCATCAATTGCAAGTGTGTGCTGAAGATGCGCCCAAAATGGGATTTTGAACTCGATATGGTCATTATGAGTTTGTCGTGATGCCATTCGGGTTAACCAATGCCCTGGCAATCTTCATGGATTATATGAATAGGGTGTTTCGGCCGTATTTGGATAAATTTATTGTGGTTTTTATTGATGACATTTTAATTTACTCCAAGAGTGAGGAAGAGCATGCACTCTATCTTTGAATTGTGTTGCAAGTATTGTGGGATCACCAACTATATGCTAAGCTTAGTAAGTATGAGTTTTGGCTACAGGAGGTGAAATTTTTGAGCCATGTGATTTCTGCAGAAGGAGTGGCAATAGACCCTAGTAAAGTTAAAACGGTGTTGGATTAGGAGAGACCGAGATCGGTGACTGAAATTTAGAGTTTTGTGGGATTGGCTGGATATTACTGAAGGCTCATCAAGGGATTCTCTTAGCTTGTTATGCCATTGACTAGACTCACCCATAAGGATCGATCTTTCATTTGGGATGACAAGTGTGAGAGAGCATTCTAGGAGTTGAAGGTTTGTCTGACGTCCACCCCAATGCTTATTATCCTTAACCCATTAGAGCTGTTCACAATTTACACGGACGCCTCTAAGAAAGGTCTAGGGTGTCTATTGATGTAGTAAGGCAGAGTTATGGTGTATGCTTTAAGACAGTTAAGGCCTCATGAGGAGAATTATCCTACTCATGACCTTGAGCTAGCAGCTGTAGTGTTTGTCTTGAAAGTGTGGAGGCATTATCTTTATGGCCAGTTTAAGGTGTTCAGTGATCACAAGAGTTTGAAGTATTTGCTTGATCAGAAAGAGCTGAACATGAGGCAAAGGTGTTGGGTTGAGTTCCTTGTGGACTATGAGTTTGCTTTGAAGTATCATCCTGGGAAAGCCAACGTTGTGGCGGATATGTTGAGTAGGAAGTCAATCCATATAGGCACAATGATGATAAGGAAGCAACAGTTGCTAGAAAGCTTGAGAGATATAAAGTTGTCCATTAATGTCTGTGCTGGAGTACTAGTAATGAGTTCCATCAGTGTATCAAGCAATTTATTGAGGGACATTTGCTATGCTCAGATGGAAGATGACTATCTTTTGGGCATTCAAGAACAAATAGAAATGGCGGAGACTCAAGACTTTGATATTTTGGAGGATGGTATCATTCGGTACCGTGGTTAGATTTGTGTGTCAAATGTCACGAGGTTGTGAGAAATTATTTAGAAGAAGCTTATAAGAGCAGGTACACTATTTACCCAGGTACCACTAAGACACCAAGATCTGAAGCGTGGTTATTAGTGGCCATGTGTGAAAAAGGACATCGCAGAGTATGTGGCAAGATGTCTAATCTGTCAGAAGGTAAAGATTGAGCACCAATTGCTTGCTGGTATGTTATAACCTTTGGAGATTCTGGAGTGGAAATGGGATAGTGTTTCCATGGATTTTGTGATGGGATTACCGATGACCTCTTCAAGACATAATGCAATATAGGTCATTGTGGACAGGTTGACGAAGTTGGCCCATTTTCTTCCAATTTAGGAGACTATTTCTATGGAGAAGTTGGCTCAGTTATATGTGAATGAGATTGTGAGACTGCACGGGGTCTCGATGAATATTGTGTTGGATAGAAATTCTAAGTTTACATCTAGATTTTGGAAATCTCTTCAGAAGGCCATGGGTACGAAATTGAGTTTTAGTGCTACTTATCACCCTTAATCTGATGGGTAGACTGAAAGGACTATTCAAACTCTGGAGGACATACTATGGGCACGTGTTCTAGAGAACAAAGGCAATTAGGATCAGTTTCTGCCATTGGTTGAATTTGCCTACAACAACAGTTTCCACTCAAGTTTCCAAATGGCTTCGTATGAAGCATTGTATGACAGGAAATGCAGGTTGCTGTTGTGTTGGGTTGAACTCGATGAAAGGAGTCTTTTGGGCTTAGATATTATGGATCAAATCTCTCGGCAAATTGAGAATATTTGTTAGAAGCTTCTTACCACTTAGAGTCGGCAAAAGAGTTATGCTGGTAGGAGGAGGTGACCATTGGAATTTAATGCTAGAGATCATGTTTTTGAAGGTCACTCCTACTACTAGTGTTGGAAGATCAATTTGAGCCAAGAAGCTCACTCCACAGTATATAGGTCCATACCAAATTCTGGAGCGAATTGTGCCAGTAGCATATTAAGTGGCGCTACCGCCTAATCTTGTTGGATTGCATGATGTTTTCCATGTGTCTCAACTTAAGAAGTATCATCCGGATTCGTCACATATAATTGATGATGAATTAATTCAAGTGCAAGAGGATCTGACTTTTGAGGTCATGCTGTTGCAAATTCTTGATGTTAAGAAGAAGTAGTTGAGGAATAAAAACATTAAGTTGATAAAGGTCCTATGGAACGGCTTGACATCCGATGATGTCACATGGGAGACTGAAGAATCCATGTGAAGGAAGTATCCCGAGATGTTTGCTTGAGGTAAGAGTTGAAATTTTGAGGATGAAATTTTTATAAGGAGGGGAGAGTGTAACACTCCTCATGTCATTTTTCTTGGCATTGTGATCAGGACTGGAGGAAACAGGATGGAGAAAAGCTCAAGTGGAGTCTAGAAAAGCTTCATGTCATGGTAAGAAGTAGGGCCGCTGTGATGAGAACCATTCCAGTGACATTATTTCAGCTGAAATTGGTGGAGCCGCGGTAAGGGAGATCAGCTCGGATGAACATAAAAGAAAGAAATGGAGGAGAAACCGAGGAGATCAGCTAGGTTTTTTGGATTCGACCATTGGGAGTTGTTTTCAACCTCTGGAAGCTTGGATTCAAGTTGGTAAGTGTTCTCTACTCCACCCTCTCCATTTTCTTCGATTGAAATTTGGGGTTTTGAGGTTGGATCTTCAGTTTTGGATGAAATCCACCAATTAAAATGGATGAAATAGGGTTGAGGAAGTGTGTTTTGGTGTTGTTGTTGCTTGGGTGTGAGTTTTGAAGGGAGTATATGTGTTTAGAGCTTAAGCGTAAGTTGTTCTTGGTTGAGAGTGTGACAAATCCGAAGTGTAAGGGATTGTTTGGTGTTTGAATGGTTCTTAGGAGCTTAATGATACATGAAAAAGGGTGTTGCAACTTGGGTTATGCCTAAGGTAGTTGAATTATGATGTTTGGTTATTGGTATATTGTGTTAATGGAAGAATTGTGTTATTATGAAGGTTATTTGGTTAACCGAGAGAGGTTCATGCATGTTGGACAATTCAAGAATTCTGTGGAACTCACATATGTGGTATTGACAACCTGAGATAACTGGGTGTTTCTTTGTTTGTATTGTATTGCATGATAGTATGTATATTTATATATATATGCATGTATCTTTCATACCATGATATTGATATATGTGTGTGTGCTGTCTTCTATGTATCGTGGTATGAACATAGCTAGACGATGATTATGATGATGATATTGGCATGGCATGAATGATGCTTACATGACATTGTGATATGATGATGATGATTATATGATGATATATGAGCATCACCACATGACAATGTGAGATTGTGATATACAGTGGATTGGGTGGTGATGATGATATGATACATGATGATATGAAATATGATAATATAAGATATGATTAGGGAGAATTAGGTTGGGATCCTTGTCACTAAATCCTCCCCTATGGCCAAGGGAGCCAGGCGACAGTGGATTGCACATTCCCTAAATCACCACTAATTCGAGGTGGTCTAAGAAAAGGAGAGTCATGGTCTGAGCACTAGTGTAACCTTTGGCCAGGTTGCATTAGTGTAAGGTGAGCTTGGTAATATCCCAGAATCGGTCTTCACCGACTGTTGGAAGGGAGTTACCAATATGAAATATCATGTTATGACGATAGCCCGTGGTTCTAGCTGTGTGTAAGGGAGACATGCATACCATTCATTTCATATTGCATACATGAGTTGCATGAGATATATATGTGTGTGTGTGTGTGGTTGTCCCTGGTTACTTAGATATTGTCTCACACCCCTCTTCCATGAACTAACCTTTCAGGTGATGGTTCTGGCACTACTTCAGAGAAGATACGGGAGAAGCTACGTATGTGGGAATGGTCTATGTAGTATTTGTATATTGGATATTGTATCATGTGCCATGTAGGATAGAATGGTTTGTAATAGACGTATGATATTGATGAGGATGTTTATGGATGAATGTATGTATGGCTATGTATGTTGTATGTATAGTTGCATGGTTTTGGGAGGTTGAGAAGTCAGTATGATAGTGTTTGTAAGCTGAGAGTGGTTTGGGCCTAATTAGTATATTTTAGGGCCTGTAGCCTGTTTTGTCAGGTATGGGTCTCAAGGGGTCAAATCCCAGAGGAGTAGTTCCTTTGGGGTGAAACCTCTTTGAACAAGTTGGTTTGGGGGTTTTGGACCTATATAAATGGTCTGAGTGATCAGTTGCCTTTGGCGGCAATTAGAGATGGTTAGTAGTGAGTTTTTATTAATAAGTGGCCAAAACTGTGTCGGGGGTCCAACATCTCCATACGGAGTTGGATTAAGGTGAAAGTGGTGTCTATGGCTAGACGGAGACTAGATTGACTTGTAAGAGTTAGAATCATGTCAATTAGAGGTCAGAGCTTAAAGTTATGTGCATCGAAAGTTCACCCTAGAGCATGGAAATTACTAATATGGAATATTAGCATGGGGCACCGCGGTGCCAGTCTTTAGGCTGTGGCACCAGTAAGGCCAGAAGTGAGTGCAGAACAGGGGAGGTCGGAGCCGCGGTAGTACTGTAGCGGCCACAGCCCTAGCCCATTTTCTGGCACTTTCGGGTCTGTTTCCGCTGGTTCAAAGTTTTGAGAAGTTGTTTTGAGTTGTTGGGGGTGTGGTTGGTTGAGTTTTGAAGTGTTTGGTCGAGTCAGGAGGTGTTAGGAGGTAAGGTGTCACAAATCCTGATCCTTTGACCTTTTTAAAACTGAATCAAACTCGAACTTGATTTTGTTTTCTATTTCTTTTCTTTTAAATTTGAATTCTTAATTTGATTATTACTTGTTTTTGAAATTAAAAGTTTTGACTGATAAATCTACTACCTCTCTTAGGTTCGACCTCTGGAATACTCCGAAGACCTTTTATTACTGCGATTGACCCTATATACTTGCAGGATCCCTATCAAAAAGCAACAGATCAAATGATATTGGCAGAATCAAATATAAAAAAAATTGATAGAACTAGAGAATAAGTTAAAAGTAAATGGATAAGAAAAATCACACAAAACAAGTTATCCTGGTTCGGTTCTCTTTGACCTACATCCAATCTTCTTGAATTACTAGGGATTTTCTACACTGTCACAGTAGTAAATTACAACAAATGTGTCATGCCTTGCTTTCTTACATTATTTCTCATGTGTAATAGTATATGTGATGTTAAATGAGCTAATTTAGAAGCTTGAATCAATAAAAGATCAAATGAGAAAAATTCAAATTTTCAAAATACTATTCATTTGGTAATTCGGTTTTCCTGGCTTGTAAAATCATAACTAATTTTAGAAAAATCATATGAAAATGATTCAATTTCTAAAAATAACTAAAAACATTTCCTACATGGGAAAAATATATAACTAGAATTTAATTGGGCCAATTCATTCAAAAAATTCATCCAATTCTATTGTTCATTTATTCAAGACTACTTTTGCAGATTTTTTGAGCCATCTTCAAAAATTCATAACTATTTTCACACTTATCCAAATTAAGTGATCTTTAGCTCTTTGGAAACCTATCTCTGTCTACTATCCAACCATATACAACACAAATATAGAAAACTGAATTTGAAATAAACAGTAATCATATGACTGATACGTGCGCATAATGGACAGATTTACATACCAACTTCCAAACTAAATACATAGCATACTTACATAATTCAAACTTTTCCAAAATATGTTCCTAAGATCACAAGATCTCTAACGGAACATTATTGCAGGAAGACATAGTTTCAGGAAAATATAGATGATTTCATACATAATTATAAGAAAACAAGCAATCAAGGTGGCTATAAATCTAATAATCATTAATCTTCTCCTTGCCTCTTGTCTTCTGGGAGGTCTTGCCATCACTTGAACCAATAAGGTTAGTGCTTGGGGTGAGATTTGGGAAAATCTCAGTAGCTACTTTATTTCACATATAAGTACATAAATCATTAAAATACCATATTGTCAAGTAAAAATTTTGGCAGAGTTCCCCCTTAGAAAATGGAAATCCTGAGAAACAAAACCCCTCATTTTATAGCCAAAACCAGTCACAAAACAATACAAGAACAATATAGCAACAAGATATAATCATGGAAACAACAAAGAATAACATATTGCAATAAAATAAACCAAACTACCTTTTATGTTTTTATTTGCTTTTGCACTTGGAACCAAAATTTCCACTAGCTTTCCTGAACTCCCAAAAGTCCTAAAACGTCATTCAATATTCACTAAATCATTTGAATCAAAGGGTTTCCTCATAAAAACTCACTTGAACCCTAAAATTTCATATAGTTTATCTTAAGCTTTTTCTTAAGTCCAACACTTGTTCTTAGCTAATTTGGACCCAAGGAATCCATTTTTAACATCAAAACAATGAAAATCCAACTCCTTCCCATCATATTAAATTGATCAAAATCTGACTTATAGGAAGAGAATTTTGTTTTTCTCAAAACTTGCTTAAATCATACTATACTTACTTCCTTTTGCAAAATCTCATACCTAATCATGATTTTATGGCTTTAAAACAACTCCTCACACTCAAACAAGCTTAGACTGAAGTTGTACATAGATGAGAAAGAAAATATTTCATGGAAACTTAAGCCAAACAACCAAGAAAAGGTACAAGAACACTTGGAAGTCATAAGAGAAATACTTACAAATTTTCTTGGATTTTCTTCCAATTTTTGTTGGATCAAGAGTTTTGATGATTCCAAATCAACACTCAAGAGCTTGGATTGAAGATATCAAAGGAGATCAAAGCTGTTTCAAGTGAAAATTTTCTGAGTATTCGCTATTAGATCTTTTGTAAGATCTTTAGTTTTTGTTTAGATTGGGTAAAAGATTTTGATTTGAGTAAAAGACGTTTTCAAACCTTGATTTGAAGTTAAATCTTTACTTATTTGAAAAATACTCACAAACAGACGAAGTTTGAAAGTATAACTGAACTGTCAAGTTGGAAATTCGAACTTTGCTTTTGGAAATTCGAATTTCGAGCTAAAACTGAATAAGTCTGGAGAGGTGTCCCTCTGTCAGACGAATTTTGATCATTCAAAATTCGAATTTTCATCAAGTCTGAAAGAAGCCTTTTTGTGACAGACAAACTTCACAGTTTCAAAATTTGAATTTCAGACAAAATGCAATTTGTGAAAACCAAAGAAATTCGTCTGAAACTATGCTAAAGTTCATCTGAAATCAAGAAGAAACTAAGTTTGAAAAATGCTCTCTGACAGACGAACTTTGACTTAGCAACATTCGAATTTTCATCTGAGTCAAAGGAGCTACTTTGTGACATTCGAATTTCACTCTTTCAAAATTCGAATTTCAGACAAAACAAAACTTGAGAAAATAGAAGAAATTCGTCTGAAAGTTTGATAAAGTTCATCTGAGATCAAGAATGATTTAAGTCTCAAAACTGGTCTCTGACAGACGAATTTCACTATGCCAAAATTCGAATTTCAAAGAAAGTGAACTACTGTGCCTCTTTGAACGTTCAATGGACAGACGAATTTTGGGCATCCAAAATTCGAATTTCGAGGGTACTGTAGAAAATTGAAAACACTGTTCACGATTTACAGAAAAACTTTCTTCTTGAAAATTCGTATGTCACATTGTGAAAATATTTTATAAGTTTCAAAATTCGAATTTCACTCTATGGACAGACGAACTTCGTATTTTAACGTTGGAAGCTTTAACCTTCGGTTCCCTCAAAATTTGTCTGTTGGCCAACCAAAATTCGAATTTCTGTATGTCAGAAATATTAAATGCGGTTGGTAAACGAATAGTTTTTCAGAGTAACCGTTGGATAACTTCCCCAACGGATAGATTTAGTCTCTAATGGATATTTGAGACCTAAATCTATAAATACAATATCATTTGAAGTTGTGGGTAACGAATCAAACTTGTATATACTGAATTTCTGCTGAATCTTCATCTTAAAAGCTTTTACGCTTCCAACTTCATTATTTGTACTTAAAGCTTCATATCTACTCTATTCAAGAGAGTTATTCATTTGTAAATAATCTACTCTTCATCTGGAAGATAGATTTACTTGTGAGGGGTATTCACAAGGGGATTGGGAAGCACATAGAGAAAGTGCTTAGAGAGTTTGAGAGAGCTCAGAACAGAGCATACTCGTGTACTGTGGCTTTAGCAAGAAGCCCGTTGAAATTCTTGTTGGATAGTGGATAAATCTCAAGAGGTGTCTTGGGGACTGGATGTAGGTCAAGTGGATAGACCGAACCAGGATAAATCACTGAGTTTTCTTCTCCTTATCTCTACTTTTCAGCTTGCTCTGTTTTACACATTGTTTTCATTATACTGTGATATCTTCACTTACTTTACTTTGTGCAGAAAAATTTTAATCTTCCCAATTCACCCCCCCTCTTGGGAAGTCAGCCTTGCTAACAAGTGGTATCAGAGCCCGGATTCCCATTCAAAGGATTTTACAGTCCGGGAACAAAGATGGCTGGCTTTGGAGAGAGTATACTTCCTGAAGGGAACAACACTAACAGACCACCAGGCTTCAGTGGAGAGCATTATGGGTACTGGAAGATGAGGATGCAGATCTACCTCCAATCAATTGATCTTGACATCTGGTCAGTCATTGATAAAGGAGATTTCGTCCCAATGGCTCTAACTGAAGATGGAAGATACAAAGAGAAGCTGGAAGCAGAGTGGAATGATGAAGACAGAAGGAGAGTCCTACTGAATTTTAAAGCAAAGCATTGTTTAGTCAGTGCCCTGAACCAGGACGAATTCTACAGGGTCTCACAATGCACCACTGCAAAAGGGATGTGGGACACTCTGCAGATTGCACATGAAGGGACATCTGGGGTCAGGGAGAACAGACTCAATACGTGCATTGGAGAGTATGAGAGCTTCAGGATGTCTGAAGGAGAAACTGTAAAGGAGCTCCAAAAGAGATTCACTCTCATTGTGAATCAACTAAAGAGCCTAGGAAAGGAATACACTCAATCAGAGAAAGTGAGAAAAATTCTCAGAGCTCTCCCTCTGGAATGGCAGCCCAAGGTGACAGCAATAGAAGAAGCCAGAGGAGAATCAAGAAGCAAGAAAAAGAAAAGAAAGGTGCTGACAAAGGGAAAAAGAAGAAGGCGTACATCTCATCCATATGGGGCAACAACTCAGACGAGGAAGAAGAAGATGAAGATGAGATTGCCAACATTTGTCTAATGGCACTTGCTTATGAAGAAGCTACACCCTCATACAGCAGTGATCAGGATGAAGAGGTATATGAATCTGAACCTTCCTATTCTGAATTGCTGGATGCTTTTCATGAGCTTCATGATGATTTCATTAAAGTTGCTAAAGAACTAAAACTGGCAAAGAAGAAAATAAATAAGTTGGAATCTCAAAACACAATCTCTGAAATTACTTCTTTACCTACTGCTGAATCTGTCTGTTGTACTTCATGCACTGAACTTAAACAAACTAATGATTACTTAGTCAAAAGCATGTCTAGGCTCACTAGAGGAAAAGATATGTTGTTTGCATTGATGGGGAGCCAAAGAATTTCACAAGGAAAAGCTGGTCTTGGCTATGATCCATGTGCTGTTCAGGAAAAGATTAGGAAGAAAAACCAAAATGCATATAGAAGACATTTTGTGCATGCTGAGAACAATGAAAAGAAAACTAATGCATCACATCATATTGAAACATATGATCAACCAAGGCATGTTAGACAAAAGTATTATCTGCATTGTTTTCTTCCTGCCTCTCAATCTAGTAGTCCCTTCACTACCTGTCATTTCTGCAACAAAAAGGGACACATTTCCAGTTCTTGTATTTTAAAGAAAAATGGACTTAGCAGGAGAATTGAATGGGTTCCCAGAGTTGCATCCGCATCTAGGGAAAGATCTACTAACCAAAAAGGACCCAAGCAAATTTGGGTACCTAAAAGGAAAACATGAATATTGACTTGCAGGTCTGTCTTAAAGCTAAGAAAAGCAACAAATGGTATATGGACAGTGTCTGCTCAAGCCACATGACTGGTGATAAGGAGAAGTTCATCACCCTTAGAGACAAGAAAGGAGGAAATGTGACCTTTGGAGGTGATCAATATGGCAAAATCGTTGGAATTGGCATTGTGGGGAAAAATGCAGAAACATCCATTGAAGAGGTGCTGTTTGTGATTGGCCTCAACCACAACCTGCTAAGCGTGAGTCAGACTTGTGACAAAGGAAACTAGGTGCTGTTTGACTCAAAGTTTTGCCTGGTCATCAGAAAAAGTGATCACAGAGTAATCCTCAAGGCTCAAAGGGATGGTAACTGCTATACTATTGACCTTGATGAACTTCCTCCTTTAGATTCTGTGTGCTTAATTAGTCAAAATAACGATAGTTGGTTATGGCATAGGAGATTAGCTCATGTCAATATGAATCAATTGTCTAAACTGGTTAAAAATGAGCTAGTTACTGGTTTGCCAAAAATATCTTTTGAAAAGGATAAAGAATGTGATGCATGCTTAAAAGGAAAATAAATTAAATCATCCTTCAAATCTAAAAACATAGTTACCACAACAAGACCACTTGAATTGCTGCATATGGACTTAATTGGACCATCTAGGGTGAAAAGTCTTGGTGGTAATCTGTATGTGCTTGTAATTGTTGATGATTATTCTAGATTTACTTGGACATTATTCCTTTCTTCTAAGAGTGATACCTTTGATGCATTTGTAACCTTAGTTAAGAAAGTGCAAAATGAGAAAGGTATCTCTATTGTGTCTATCAGATCAGATCATGGAGGAGAATTTGAAAATGCATACTTCCTGGAGTACTGCAGTGAGCATGGAATTGACCATAACTTCTCAGCTCCTAGGACTCCTCAACAGAATGGAGTAGTAGAAAGGAAGAACAGAACTATTGGGGAGATGGCCAGAGCTATGCTGAATGAGAAGGAACTTTCTCAAGTGTTCTGGGCTGATGCAGTGAACACAGCAAGTTACATCATCAACAGAGCATACATCAGACCCATCCTGGGAAAGACTCCATACGAGCTGTACAAGGGGAGAAAGCCAAATCTGTCCCATCTCCATGTGTTCGGATGCAAATGCTACATTCACAATAATGGCAAAGAAAACCTAGGTAAATTTGATGCCAAATCAGATGAAGGTATATTTCTAGGCTACTCTAGTAGGAGTAAGGCATATAGAGTTTATAATAAAAGATCAAATGTGGTAGAAGAATCTGTGCATGTGGTTTTCATTGAAAATGAAACTGTTTCAAAACATCTTACCAATGAGGATGATCTTGCTTTCAATTTTGAAAAACTGGGCATTTCCGATAAAAGTAGAACTGAACCTCCAAAGATATCTGAATCTGTTAACATAGAGGAAGATATCCAGGAGCAAGAGTTTGATGAAGAAAATAATGAAGAAACATCTCAAGAACTCCCTAGAGCTTGGAGATATCAAAGGAATCATCCTGTTGATCAAGTGATAGGAGATGTTCAAGAGAGAGTCAAAACCAGAAAACAGTTAAGGGATCAAATGCTAAATTGTGCTTTCATTTCTCAAATTGAACCCAAATGTGCTAAAGAAGCCTTAACTGATGATTACTGGATTTTGGCAATGCAAGATGAACTAAATCAGTTTGAAAGAAATCAAGTTTGGGATTTAGTACCTAGACCCAAAAATCATCCTGTTATTGGTACCAAATGGGTTTTCAGAAACAAACTTGATGAATCTGGAACCATAATCAGAAATAAAGCTAGATTAGTTGCTAAAGGGTATAATCAAGAAGAAGGTATTGATTTTGAAGAAACCTTTGCACCAGTAGCCAGATTAGAAGCTATAAGAATTCTACTAGCTTATGCATGCATGAAAAATATCTTGCTATATCAAATGGATGTAAAAAGTGCTTTTCTGAATGGATATATCATGGAAGAGGTTTATGTAGATCAACCTCCAGGTTTTGAGGATTCTACAAAACCAAACCATGTCTATAAACTGAAGAAAGCTCTTTATGGATTAAAACAAGCCCCTAGAGCTTGGTATGAAAGATTGAGCAATTTTCTGACTGAAAAAGGGTTTAACAGAGGCAAAGTTGACACAACTTTATTTACTAAGAAAGAGAATAAAGATTTACTAATTGTTCAAATCTATGTTGATGATATTATTTTCGGTGCTACTAATGAAACTCTTTGCAAGGAATTTTCTAAGTTAATGCAGGGAGAATTCGAAATGTCCATGATGGGTGAACTCAATTTCTTCCTTGGATTGCAAATCAGACAGCTTAATGATGGTATCTTTCTCAGTCAATCCAAGTATCTAAAGGAGCTGTTAAAGAAGTTTGGAATGGAGAATGCCAAGCCAATGGGAACACCTATGGCTACTGCAACCAAACTGGACATGGATGAAAATGGGAAAATATTTGACATTACTCAATATAGAAGAATGATTGGATCCCTGCTGTACCTAACTGCCAGCAGACCTGACATTATGTTCAGTGTCTGCATGTGTGCAAGGTTCCAATCATGCCCCAAAGAAACCCATGCAACAGCTATGAAAAGAATTTTCAGATATCTAATTGGAACATCACAGATGGGTCTTTGGTATCCAAAAAGCAATGGAGAAGATCTCAAAGGATACACTGATGCTGATTTTGCAGGATCCAAAACTGACAGAAAAAGCACAAGTGGAACTTGTCAGTTTCTTGGAGGATCCCTGGTTTCATGGTTCAGCAAAAAGCAAAACAGTGTGGCTCTATCCACTGCAGAAGCTGAGTATGTTGCAGCTGGAAGCTGTTGTGCCCAAGTCATCTGGATGAAGCAGCAGCTTGAGGATCTTGAGGTTAAAATGAAAGAGATACCCATCATGTGTGATAATCAAAGTGCCATAAACATCACTAAGAATCCTGTCATGCACTCAAGGACGAAACATATTGAGGTTAGACACCACTTCATAAGGGATCATGTTCTGAAAGAAGAAGTTAAGCTGGAATACATCCCAACAGAGGATCAACTAGCTGACATACTCACCAAACCTCTACCAGAAGACAGGCATTGCAAAATAAGAAGAGAATTGGGAATGGTAAATCCCAATGAATTGTAAGTCATTTCTGTGTAATTCTGTCTTTAGAATTTTTAATACTAGAATTTATTCTAACTTGAGCATCGGAGTATGTTTTAGTATAGTTGCAGGTGCTCCTTGTGAAAATCAATGGCTAAAAGTTTGAAAGATTGGAGCACTCCAGATTGGAACAACCAGAAAATGAAGTGAATGATAATTATTCTAAGGTCTGGATCCATTCTGTAAGTTTTTAAAGTTGAAATTTGTATGATGTTTGATTGCTAGATGAATTTCATTGATAATCTGTGTTTTTGAACTGGTCAACATGGTCAACATTCGAATTTTGGTTGACCAATAGACGAACTTTGGCCTGTTATGCCTTGGAACAGTTCTCGGTAATGCCTCGAAATTCGTCTGTTGAAGCTTGAAAGTTCGAATTTTCAAAAACAGAAATTTCAAAGTTATGATTGTCCATCACTGTTATACGAATTATTACTTCTTAACATACGAATGTTGGACAATATTTACAAAAGTTGAAAAATTCGAAGTTTCAGTTCAAAATTCGTCTGTTGAATTATGCTCTTGATGATTGAATGCTTGAAAGATGATGCTCTGCATGCTTAATTCGTCTATTGGTTGAAGTTTTGTTTGTTGAGGCCGTTTTTCTTTTCAACATTCAAATTTTTTCGGAACAAAATTCGTCTGTTGTGTATGTATTGATTGTTTCAAGCCTCTGTCAGACGAACTTTCAAGATGAAAATTCGTCTGTCAGTAAGATGTGCTGAACGGTTTAACTTGTAACTGCCCGAAGTTCGCATTTTGACCCCTCAAAATTCGTCTGTCAGACGCTTACATGCGTTAAAACCGACAGTTTCCCACAGAACAGACGCAACCCTATTTGTAACTCCTCCAAGTCTGTTCTGATTCTCTCTTCAATCCTCTTAACTCCTGTCCAAAAACCGTCATTTCTCACCGATTAAACTTCCTTTCGCATCCCTTAAATCTATTCTCAGCCACATTCTACATCATTCAACCAAGAAATGGCGAGAGTGAAGATTCCTGGAACAGGACAAGCTGGAACTCGGCCAAAAAGGACGGTCAAATCACAATATGCTACAAAGGAAGGAGAGAAATCCAAGAGAAAGGCCGAACCCGGTAAAGCTACTCCTTCCAAACGCCAAAAATCATCATCCAAGTCAGAATCTCAGAAAGCTGGGCCCTCATCTTCAAAATCTGCAGTTCCTTCGGCTGATACTGCTGCTGTGGCTTCCTCTTCCTCTACTGAATCTGGAGAGTTTGAATTGACTACACTGCCACTGTGGAGCACCCCAGAGATTCAAGAAGAGTACACTACCAAGTTTTCCAACAAAAAGATAATCAAGCCTCACTGTGTACATATGGAGCAATTTCTGATATCCAACAACTTTGATGCTGCAATATGGTTGATAAAATATAGAAATCTGTTGGAAATTGCTGAAAAATATGATGATGAGGTAGTGAAGACTTGGTATGCCTCTCTTCAATATAACAGCAAGAAAAGGAAATGGGAGGTCACCTTGAGATCAAGGACCATTTGGCTTGCTGATGAAACAATCAATGAGGTGCTGGAAATCCCAGGACAAGATGGGCTGAAAATTGACATCACAGCCTCTGGATATATGGATGAGGCTAGTACAGCTGATGAGGAAGGTGGCTCCTTTCTGAATTACAAAGAAAGCACCATCTTGGACACCTTATTCAGAAGAAGGGAGAATAGGCCCACAATAAATCTGTTGAAGCCCACAGACCTCAGTGTACAAGTAAGGATATTGCACTACATAGTGTCCAGGATCATATTCAACAAGGGTGGCAGCTTCAATTTGATAACAAGGGCAGAGGCTCATGTGGTGACTGCCATCATACGTGGGAAGCTGATCAATATGGGTCATATCATTCTCCAGCGTATGATAAAGGCAAGGGATCAGAGGAAAGATTCCACACTCCCCTATGCAGTAATTATTTCAAGAATCTTGCAGCATGCTAGGATTCAGCACATTGAAAAGGGGAAAGGGAAGCTCACTGAGGCCTTCAAAGAAGAAGAATTGCAAAGGATAGGCATTGAAAGAGATGAAGGACATTGGGTTGGAAAGGGAGCAGGCAAATCTGAAGATTTGTTCTTTGTTGCTGATGCATCCCTCCAACAAGAAGGCACCTCTGAGGCTCCTGGCAGATCTGTACCTCAGCCTTCTTAGCCTATTCCATCTCCATCCAGGCCTACTCACCCTCCTTCCACTCCCTCCTCTCGAGCCAAGCCAACTAAGATCACTGAGCTGTTTGACAATCTGTCAACACTCATTCTCAGCATTAGGGATGAGCAAAATGCCAAATTTGCTCACCTGCAAGATCAGATCCATCAGTTGGCTGTGAATATGAAAGTGCTAGCTGATGCTTATGAAGAGATTAGAAATGCAATTCCTACCACTTCAGCTTCACCTCAGCCTGGTATCCCTGAGCCTACTCTATCTCCATCCCCTGTGCCTCCAAGTCCCTTCGAGATTGCCTCCTCTGACCATGATAATGATGGTGCTGGTGCAATGAGAACACCTAGTCCTGGTCCACCCTTGGACTATGGATTGGAAGAAGACAGTTTCCAAGCCACAAGCCCTCATGAGCCTATGCAAGAGGATGCTCAGGGTTCAATTCTGTCTATACAAGAATCTGAGCAAGTTGAAAGACTGGTTGCAGCCATTTCAACCTCCTCTATACAAGAAGATGTGAGCAATGAGGAAAGAAGCATTGTACCTGTTATTGATTATCTTGCCATTGCTCATAATGCTCTGCTTCTAGCTCAAAGGAGAAGGCTGGAAGAAATGTTTCCTCCTGCTCAACCAGCCTCTCCTCCTCTTGCTGCTTATGGGCTTTCAGAGGAACAGAGAGCTCGACTGGCTCTTTCCAGGCAGGAAATGCAAGAGCTGCTTGAGGTCTCTGATGATGATGATGAAGAGCCTGCTGAGCCCCCTGCACCAGCTCAGCCAGAGATTCCTTTTGCTCCTGTCCCTCTTCGTGCTGTTCCTCTCACTCAGATACCTCCTCCAATGGACTTTGCTGGGCTTTCTGATGATGCCAAAAAGGGTGAGAAGATAAAGCAAACTGGGACTAAGCAAGCTGGAAGATCTGCTGAGTCATCTGGAAAAGGAAAGACTTACAGCAAGAAGTCTAAGCCAAAGAAGAAGTGATGTTTTTAGATCTTAGGCTGAATCGTCTTGTTGTATCTAGTTTTAATTGTTTTATTATTTTTTGCTTGTTTGATGTTTTGAGAACTGATTGAAATATGTATTGCAACAATTTGTTTAAGTAAATTATGTTCTTGGTTGCAATGATTTGGGCTTTGAATCTCTTCACTTAATCTATTGAAAATGATATCTTATGAACTGTAATGCATATGTTGAGGGGGAGCTTGTGTAAGCAAACCCAAGTACTAATCCAGTTTGTGAGTTGTTTTGTCATCATCAAAAAGGGGGAGAATGTTGGATCAAGAGTTTTGATGATTCCAAACCAACACTCAAGAGCTTGGATTGAAGATATCAAAGGAGATCAAAGCTGTTTCAAGTGAAAATTTTTTGAGTATTCGCTATTAGATCTTCTGTAGGATCTTTAGTTTTTGTTTAGATTGGGTAAAAGATTTTGATTTGGGAAAAAGACGTTTTCAAACCTTGATTTGAAGTTAAATCTTTACTTATTTGAAAAATACTCACAAACAGACGAAGTTTGAAAGTATAACTGAACTGTCAAGTTGGAAATTCGAACTTTGCTTTTGGAAATTCGAATTTCGAGCTAAAACTGAATAAGTCTGGAGAGGTGTCCCTCTGTCAGACGAATTTTGGTCATTCAAAATTCGAATTTTCATCAAGTCTGAAAGAAGCCTTTTTGTGACAGACGAACTTCACAGTTTCAAAATTTGAATTTCAGACAAAATGCAATTTGTGAAAACCAAAGAAATTCGTCTGAAACTATGCTAAAGTTCATCTGAAATCAAGAAGAAACTAAGTTTGAAAAATGCTCTCTGACAGACGAACTTTGACTTAGCAACATTCGAATTTTCATCTGAGTCAAAGGAGCTACTTTGTGACATTCGAATTTCACTCTTTCAAAATTCGAATTTCAGACAAAACAAAACTTGAGAAAATAGAAGAAATTCGTCTGAAAGTTTGATAAAGTTCATCTGAGATCAAGAATGATTTAAGTCTCAAAACTGGTCTCTGACAGACGAATTTCACTCTGCCAAAATTCGAATTTCAAAGAAAGTGAACTACTGTGCCTCTTTGAACGTTCAATGGACAGACGAATTTTGGGCATCCAAAATTCGAATTTCGAGGGTACTGTAGAAAATTGAAAACACTGTTCACGATTTACAGAAAAACTTTCTTCTTGAAAATTCGTATGTCACATTGTGAAAATATTTTATAAGTTTCAAAATTCGAATTTCACTCTATGGACAGACGAACTTCGTATTTTAACGTTGGAAGCTTTAACCTTCGGTTCCCTCGAAATTTGTCTGTTGGCCAACCAAAATTCGAATTTCAGTATGTCAGAAATATTAAATGCGGTTGGTAAACGGATAGTTTTTCAGAGTAACCGTTGGATAACTTCCCCAACGGATAGATTTAGTCTCTAATGGATATTTGAGACCTAAATCTATAAATACAATATCATTTGAAGTTGTGGGTAACGAATCAAACTTGTATATACTGAATTTCTACTGAATCTTCATCTTAAAAGCTTTTACCCTTCCAACTTCATTATTTGTACTTAAAGCTTCATATCTACTCTATTCAAGAGAGTTATTCATTTGTAAATAATCTACTCTTCATCTGGAAGATAGATTTACTTGTGAGGGGTATTCACAAGGGGATTGGGAAGCACATAGAGAAAGTGCTTAGAGAGTTTGAGAGAGCTCAGAACAGAGCATACTCGTGTATTGTGGCTTTAGCAAGAAGCCCGTTGAAATTCTTGCTGGATAGTGGATAAATCTCAAGAGGTGTCTTGGGGACTGGATATAGGTCAAGTGGATAGACCGAACTAGGATAAATCACTGAGTTTTCTTCTCCTTATCTCTACTTTTCAGCTTGCTCTGTTTTACACGTTGTTTTCATTATACTGTGATATCTTCACTTGCTTTACTTTGTGCAGAAAAATTTCAATCTTCCCAATTCACCCCCCCTCTTGGGAAGTCAGCCTTGCTAACAATTTTTTCCTAGTTTTTTCTCCCTTCCTCATGTGGCTACCCTTCCTTTCTTCAATTTGCAGACTTCTCTTCCTTTCTTTCTTGCTATATGGTCAGCCAAGACATGGGAAAGGAGGGAGTATATATAAAATTTGTCAACCAATCAATTTTTGCCACCTAAAGCCTCTTGATTTCTCTTGAAAATTCATGAAAGTATTAAATTAATGCCATTTTCTCATGTGCTACAGATAGAGCACGAATTTGAGGGTATTTTAGTCCAAAAATTTTAGATATTTACTTATCCAAATATCTCTTCGACTAGTTTGAACAAATAAAGCTACTTTAGTAGTATATATTACTATTAATGGGACACTAATTTTAACTATATTAACATATAAAATTACGATAATATTCTTATCCCAATTGGTCCAAATACGAGGCCCACATATTCTTGTTGAATTAATATTGCCTCTTACTGCATTCCAAACTAACATGTATCGGGTAAAATATTAATATTAAATCCTAATTACCAAATAAATATTATTTTAATCTTAATAAATTCCATACTATATTCCAATGGTCTTAGGTCATTGAGAGCTTCATTTTTATTATAATTTTTCATATTTACAAAAGTACCCTTGATTCGGGATAAATTTATAAATTTTAAAACTTTCAGATCTTAGGTGTAATTTTTTCCAAAATTTATAAACTTTTCTTCTTCCCTTGCATATGTCCACCTCCTCATCGCCATTTCTTTTTTTTCTTTTTCTTTTAGTTTTCTAAGGGATAAAATCGTTATTTTTTCCTTTTTCCTTTCAACTGAGATAATTGACCTCTTTACCTATTTTATGCAAAATGGTGCATACCTGTTTTTATAAATAATTTTAAAATATTGAGCCTTAAATATTTAGAAAAAAATTTCAGGATATTACAAAATGTTTTCAAGCTCACCACTAACTCAATTGTTCTAGTTACTTAGAACTTACATCGTAGGTCACTATGTTTTCAACTTACAGTATAACTAACTTCTGCATATAGTAAGGTTTTCGTACAACATGTAGAAAGAGAACTCTCAAATAGAAGGGAATACATATAAGCTCAAATAATGCTCACAATAGCAAATGCACTGGTAGCAAAGTGCAAGAGAGAAGAGTATTACAAGTTTGTATATTCTGATAGCTCTATCTTTTTCTCATCATCTTCTTCAATCCCCCTTTTATGCATGTTCTTCAAATATTTGTTGGAGAGAACAACTCATAAAAATGGCCATTTGAGTAGAGATCATGACTAAGCTTAACAGCGTGAGAGGCTATGGAGGTAGGATTTATGGATTTGCTTCTTCTCTATCTGATGAAATCTGTAATACCCTACTATGACAAACCTCTACCAATCACTTGAGACTTAGGAATACTAGCTAGACAAAACAAAACTAGGAGATCATATTACAGTGATGTGGCCTCTACAATACTATCATAGCCTGAGTGCTCATGGGTTGAAAAATTTTTGGAACAAAGGTGACTGACACTTTAGCTAAGCTTTTGGTGCTGTGGCACCCATATCAAAACCCATATTAGCAAAATACTGACTTTCTGAGTGAACTTTCGATGCGCATAACTTTGTACTCTAATATCTGATTGGCCTGATTTCAACTCCTATAGATCACTCTTATTTCAATCTATTCATAGATACCAGTTTCACTCAAATCCATCTTTGTATGGTGATTTGGATGCTCCATGACATTTTGGCTACTTGTTATCCAAAACTCAAACCTTGACTACTCTAATTGCCACCCAAGGCAATTTGGCCACTATGAACCATCCATATAGGTCCCATTTGGCTCAATCAACTTGTCTACGAAGGTTTTATCTCAAAGAAACCACTCATTCAAGATTTGACCCCCTCAAACCCTAAATTCTCATAACAAGCTATACACCCAAAACACACATACTAGGCCCAAAACCCCTTCTAGGCTCACACATACGACCATTCTAGCTCATGACACATACTCCAACAATAATGACCCATACTAGGGTCCAAAGCATCATTACACACATATAAACCATTCATGACACATATCCACATCTCACATATCATCACATAATCATCTATATCATCCAAACATCATCATCACAATCATCTTATCATCACATAGCATACAGATAATACTCTCAGTACACTCATATAGGCACCAAACCACAACAACCTACTTGACACAATATTACATAAACTAAGTTACAAACTACCAGTTATACTTGAAATTTCCAAATACGGAGAGGCCTTGGTCTTCTCTGGACTAGTATCAAAGTCTTCACCTTAAATGTTAGTCATGGGAGGAGGTGTCAGACAAAGTCTTAGTAATCAGGACAAACACATACATACGCTAATATCATCAATACCACACATATATGTAAATGATGTCATGCAATGGAAAATGCTATGGTATGCATATCTCCCTCATACATGGCTAGAATTAGGAGCTAGCATCATCACAGGATATTTCAATAGGTGATTCCCTTCCAATAGCTGGTAAAAATTGATTCCAAGACATCATCAAGCTCACTTCACACTAGTGTACTCGGTGAAAGTCATACTAATGCTTGGGCCGTGGCTCTCATTCTCCAGGGCCACTTGAATTGGTGGTGATTTAGGAAATATACAATCCACTACCACTTGACTCTCCTAGCCATAAGAGAGGATTTAGTGGCAGGGATGTTCCATCCTATCACCATATCATATCATCATCATATCATATCACAATCCGCTGCCACATGACTCTCCAAATCATATGAGAGGATTTAGTGGCAGGGATCTTTCATCATATCATTATATCGTATATCATCATATCTCATCTTATCACTACCTTCCAATCTACCATATTTCACTGTGCTCATGGGGTGGTGATGTACATGTGATAACTCTTAAATTTTTACTATTTTTATCCCCTATACTTAGTGGTTTTGATAATTAATTTTGGCTAATTTTTTATTTTTAAATATTTTCATAATTTTAGCCAAATTTTGGGATAATTTTTGAAAATTAAGTTTTAAATTTAGTTATTTTCTATTTTCCAAATTATTCCAAAGAATTAATTCTTCCCATTTTATTCTATTTAATAATTTAATAATTCACAAGGTGATTATGGGTCATTAGTACTTTAATTGTGATTAAATAAATGATTAGAAAATGACTCATGTTGGGGTAAAATTATCCAAGAGTTTTAAAAATTTATTTTTAGTATTTTATTTCTTTTGTTTTTGTTATTTTAAAACATAATTTTCCTCCAATTGAACTTAAACTTTACCCTATAATTAATTTAATTTCCTTGAACTAGAATTTAATTTGGATTTATTTAATTGAGCACATAATCTATCTGAAATAATATTTTCTTGCAGGTTATAGATCATAGAAATTAAAATTTTGAAGGGACATTTTGATCATCTAATAGGGGGGATTTTATGAAAAATTTATTTTCCTAACTTTCTTATTTTTCCTCATTTTTAGTTACTCATTTATATCTAGCTTTATTTTAATGGAAAAAATCACACATTTCTTGCTCCAATTTCATGAGCCAAACACGACCCTTGCGAGATAAACCCTTCCCTTCCAAGAGTGACAACGCGGGCTTCTTCTTTCATATTTTTTCTTTTCTTCTTTCTGCCGCCACCACCTTTTTTCTTCTCTTAGGATTTCTTTCATTTTTTCCTCCATTTTCTCTTCCATCCTTCCATCATTTCTGGTTACTCCCTTACTTCCCTACACCATTTTCGGTCCTCTTCCTCCATTTGCAAGTTGATAGTTTACCCTCCTCTTCTTTTATTCTCTCATTCACATTTTCAAAGCCATTTTTCTAGATTTCAGCTTTCCTCTTTAGCTTTCCTTCCATTTTCAGCACTTTTTCATCACTAGCTTCCATTCTTATCTTCACCTTTAGCCTTGTTCTATACCCAAACAACCACACATTTCAATTTTCGATCTTCCCTCACCATTTGCAAACTGAACCATAACATGGAAACTGATTTCACATGGCAATAGCTTTAATAGAGGAGTAAGGATCTTGGATGGAGCTTGGAGGAGTCTACTAATTGTGCAAGGATTAATGGCTTGGAATTAGGATAATCTCTTTCCCCTTTTTGACTCTCTTAATTTCAGATTTTGTGGCTGATATGATGGTCTAATTACTGGAAATATATGGACTGAATTGTATGACCATGGATAGTGGAATTAGGAATAGTATTGGATTGGAATTGTTTTCGAATGTATATACATGTTTTTGGCCAAGACTCTTTGTAGTTATCCTCTTAATAATTTAGTGGTTAATTACTTGATTTAGCTTTGTTATAAGGTTAATTAAGTAGTTAATTTCTTGATTAATGAGTGGATTGAAATTATGGTCTAAAATTGTGGTTATTGGTCAAAGATATGTGATTTAATAATCCATTACTTTCTATCTCAATGTGTGAAATTAAAATGCCTACAAGATGTTTGAGGCATTTATTTAGAGATAGGGTTCTATGCTAAGTAAATTTCTCATGCAACTTGAAATTAGGATAATTAATGGTTCAATTGGATTAATTGAGCATGCCATGCTAACATGTCTTTAACAAGATATATAATAATTATCACAGTCATCATCATGGTTATGCTAGTATGCAATCATATGTGGATGCTACTATCACGTATGCACATATACAATATCACACTCATCATTCTCATTTACAAGTACCTTGTCTAACTGTGTGCATACCACGATAAGTAGAAAAACCATATACATACACATAATGATATTGTGGCATAAATGGAGACATGCATATATATATATCAACATAACATACATATATCACAAACTCCCAGTTACCTCAGTTACTAACACCATGCACACAGGGAAATTTGGCAAACATCTTATGTAGCCATCACAAACCATACACGTCCAATTAGTCAATCAACCACTACAACATCATAATACCTTTAATTAACATAATACTCATAACAACTAAAATCCATAATCTAGCCTTTCAAGCTTAACCCTAAGTTCTAACAATATAAATATGCATTAATGAGCTTCAATCAACCATTCCCATCATAATCATTCACATACAATTAGGATTTCACGTTCCCCTCACAATTTCTAACCTAGAATTCCATCAAACTCTTCACAATCTAACCAAAACTTATACTCAAGCTTCAATAATGTGAAACATACTTCAATAATCCCTTTATACACATTTGAATCGATGGAAATCAATTAGAAATGGACTCCCATTCATACCCATGAAAATCAACTCAAAATCTAAGAGAAAAAGGAATAGGCAGGGTGTAGATTCACAAACCAACCAAGATTGAAGCTTCTAGAGTCCATAATCAGTCCCAAATGTTGGATCTAGCAAGCCCTAATAGAGAAAAATTCTCTTCCTCCTTAATTTCTTTCATTTTGTCTGACTGAGTATGTTTTAATTTAAATATTATCGGTGATTAGTGCCATGGCATAAATGCTCTTGGTCTAGAAAAAATTTGAATTTCTACTAGTATCTCAATGTGGTGGCCCTGAACCTCACCATGGTGTGACCCTTCTATGCTTCCATTTTCAGATTTTCTCTTGTTTTGATCCTTTCTCCAGTCCTAGTTTCTCTGGTGCTGATTAAAATACAAGGCAACCTCTTATTAACCTGTGACTAAGTCTAGGGTAATATCTTTAGAGTTGTTACATTCTCTCTTCCTTAAAAGAAATTTCATCCTTGAAATTTGGAAACACTAACCTCAACCATGAACAAACATATTCCTTTCACATTGATTCTGTTACTTTTAAGTAGCTTTCCGCATATCAACTTTCTATAATGCCTCTAGTAAATGACCTACTCTCTCCTACTTATCCTTTACCTTCACCATCCATGCGACTTACATCAAGAATTCAATCTTAACCGAGTCATAGTTAAATTCCTAGACATAAGATGAGTTGGACAACCACCTTAATTTGAACTCCTTCTTCCTAAAATAAGCTTCTCACATAATTGTTTAGTTAAAACTTTCAGGGCACACAATCATTCTCCCTAACTTTCAACTTTCTCCCTTACTTGTCCACATAATCACTTCTTTACAAACATGACTAATCGCTTTTACTCATCTCTCTTAAAATTAATATCACACCAACCACCATATTACACTAATGAGGCTACATTAATTAGATACCACTAGTTTTTGTAACTTGTCTTAATCACTTCATAACATCCAAAATTCACTCCTTATTACCATGTTAAAAGGAAAACTTCGTTTTCATAAAAACTTCCTCACATTACCAACTACTTGTCCATATCTCATTGTAAAATATAATCCCTCTAAATGTAGATGAAGGTGACAATCTGTGAATGGACATAAAGGTGTTAAGCTGTGGATGCTAGTTCAAACTCATCTTTGGTGTCCTCCATCTTGTACTTTCATCTTTCTTCCTCCTTAGTCATGAATATGAACCCAGATATGAGAGTTTAGATAGATCCATGAATGTGAACTCAAATCATCAGTGAACCAGTGATGAAGATTTGAATGACAAACGTACCAGTGGAGAGACGGAGGACACCGGGGATGGTGGAAGGAACAAGTGGGAGAGACTCGAAGGAGTGAGGGAGGATAGAGACTGATGGGTTTGGTTAAGGGAGGGTAAAGCCCGATGGGAAAGGCTAGGGGTTGGTGGAGATTGATGAGGGGTTTTGGTGAAGTAAAATTTTTTAATAAAGGGTAATGTAGTCATTTCTCTTCCATTTATACTAGTATGAAGGCCTTCACATTTAGAAATATGAGTGAAGCAGATTACATCAATTATGGTGATCTAAATCACCTAAGGTGATGGCTTTCATATCTATCAGGACCAACCAAACAGGCTATCTAGTGTAATGTGAACATATACCCCTCACATAACCCTCTCTTGTAAACTAACCAAACAAGCCCTAAAGGGTAAAAATGGCCAAGTCTATTTGTTGCTACAATGAATATGAAAGTCAACAATTTAGAAAGAAATATTTTGTTGCATCAGTCATAGTTTCGACCAACATTTTTTTTAACTTGCTTTTATTCTTAAAGTATCATGGACCCACATATCACCAAATTACTTTTGCACATTATACGCTGATCACTATACATAATGAATTGAATATTATTCCAAAGGTATTGATTCAAGTAGTATTTTCTTATAATAATAATTATTAACATTTAATTTTGTTATTATCAAAATATATTGTGAAATCTTGGGGCCAACAAACAATTTTCGTTCATTATCAAGTATTTATTCAGTATTGTCTTGTTTGTTCAAATCAAATAAATCACATTTGATATATGTTAGCTTAATATCTTCTCAAACCCAAACTACAAAAATAGGTTATTTTCGAACTTGTTATAGAATCTCAATCTTAAGTTAGCTTAATGAATTCAGTTAGAGATTGAGAAATTGGGTTTATGATGGTCGGGTTAAATTAGAACAAAGGTTTTGTTGCGGGTAGAACTTAGTCAAATTGGGAAAACCTACATTTTAAACTTACTATTGAGAATATATAGTGAGTCACACCTGGCAAGTTCTCTCCAACCTTTTTTCTGCAAAGTAACATAATTTCTTCTTTTGTTTGAAACTTGAGTTTGACCGTAAGAAACTTTAAGTGAAATTTGATCTTTCAAGAGAAACCAAATGGAAAAAGAAAACACTATAAATAATGATGGGCACAAGTATTGAGCTAGTTGATTATACCTTGCTACTTATTTATCATCTGACTTATTCTCATATTGGTGGATCATTATAATTTCTACTCCTTTTTCATCTCTTACTAACTAGGAAAAAAACTTCTTATAGAGTTATTCTAAGAATATTTCCCAAGTTAATGGAGTAGTCTTCATCTAATAATTTGCTTTATGCTTTGCCACCATTGGTTAGCCTCTTTTTTCAACATATAAGTTGTCATTTAAAGTTTTATTTTTGACATGCAACTCATTATCTTGGAAACTTTTTTCAAGGCTCATAATCTATTTTTGGAAACTTGCAGGTCAAATTTTCCGTCAAAGGATGGAAGCTAATACTTTCTAAAGTACATAATCATATATCGGTTGTTGGTTCTCTTAACGAATTGCCCTGCAGCTTGTCTCATAGGAACTAAGTAACTAGCTTGAGGCTGCTATAGTATAAGCGGAGCATTAAAGGATCTAGCTTTTCTCCCTATTGTCCTTGAGCATTAACTATCTCTAGTAGTTGCTTAATAGTCCTCTCCTACTGATCTAGACAATTAAGGATCATTTGTAAGGGATCTGGACCAAGAATACCTTCATTTATTGCTATTGGACTCATTTGAGATGTTTGTTCTTGTATTGTCAACCTTCGCTGAGCACCTCTTTGTGTAACACCTCATACTTAGGCCCATTTCCATGAATTATACTCTATTTTAGTCCATTAATGTATAATTAAAGACCTGATTGCATAAAATAACTTAAACTAATTTTTTATTCATTTTCAAATACTATTCCTTTCATTAATCTTATTTTACTTGATGAACTTTGAAAATTCATAATTAAATATAGAAAAATTGTATGGATATGATTCAAGTCTGTAAAATTAGCTTAAAAGAAGAAATATACAACTGAGTATCTACTTGGCCAATTCATACAATTTATTTTTCTATAAAGTACTATAGTTATAGCTATTTTTGAAAACCCCTGATTCTAATCATAAATTTGAAAAATCACCATAAATCATACATAATTCCAAATTGAGTGATCTTTATATCTATGGAAAGATACACATGTCTAGTTTTTAACTATATGAAACACTCATATATTAAACAAAGCAAGGTCTATACTTCGAATTCCCAACAGTGGTAAAAAAGGTCTCATGCATTTTTCCAACTTTCCAAAATACATACTAATATATACATAAATAGCCATAACTTGCCTTTATCTTACATGATACTCTATAGCAAACCTAAAGGAACATGTTGGCATGAAAACATAGCATGATCATGTCCCATAAGATTTTACATAACATCTCATATAATAGTATCAACCTAAGTATCATTATCTTGAATATTAACTTGCTTCTCCTTGCCTTTGCTTTCATGGACAATATTGCCATAACTTGAACCTAATTTGTTAGACAATTGAAAAGGAATGAGATTCAAAGAATCTTAGTAGTAACCACCATCATGCTCACATATTATCATATATATTGTAAGTATTCTTCAAAAAATACATCAAACGTTCAATCAAATCATTTTGGCACAAATATCTTACCATAACTTGAACTTAAAATTTGTTAGACAATTGGAAAGAAATGAGATTCAAAGAATTTCAGTAGCAATCACCATCAAGCTCACATATTATCATATATATTGCAAGTATTCATAAAAAAATACGTTAAACATTTAATCAAATCATTTTGGCATAAATATTTTATAAAAATTTGGGTAGCACTTTCCCTTGTATTTGGACACATTCAGGGTCACATTACCCTTCAAACAATCCAACCAACAATGCCAAATTATCACAAGAGAGCATTTCAAACATTAAACACATCATTCAAACCAAGCAACATCAACGACAATGCATAGGCATACATAAGTTAACTACCTTTAAGCTCTCTAATAAACTCAAGACTTTGTGGACACTTTCTTTAACCTTCTAACACTCTATTGGATCCTATTGTATCATAAAACAGTGACATTAGCCACTAATTCTTGGGTCACTATCACAAAGTATGCAACAAAAACTCTAAATTTCTAACTTGATTTTCACTTGGCCTAACTTGTACAACACACTTGTTACCCAAGCAATCCATTTTTGAGGTCAAATTCATGAAATTCTCTTCCTATTTTATACCCTATGTGAACACCCTATTTTGTTTGGTCTTTATACATAAAAAAATAAAATTAAATTAAAAACATTTAAAAATGTAATTAAAAATTGATGCAAATTTTCCTTATTATCAATTTGAATGCTAATTTTATAAAATAAAGGAAAAATATCAAAAATAAAATAATAAAAATAAATAATAATATATTCTTCAAGTTTAATCTTTTTTGGGATTTTAAAAAGGAAAATATGAAAATATAAAAAAATAAAAAATAATAATAAAATTTCTCTTTAGAATTTTCCAATGAAAATCTCTGGAGAAATTCCCAAAAGATCACTATAAATTCAATCTCCTTTCTATGAAGAGTTTCCAAAATCCTATCTCTTTCTCTTTTTAAAAAAAAAATCAATCAAATCATTTTTTTTTTAGGAAAGACAAAATGAAATCCTATCTTTACATGCTTGAAAAGAAAAAAAAAAGAGAAAAATCCCATCCCTTTATTTTCTATTTTATTCAATCTTTCTCATTTAAGATTTAAAAATAAAAGAAAAAGGATTTTCTTTATAATATAACAAATAAATTAAAAAAATGTAGTGAAACGCAGGTATGACTCTGCGTTTCACTCTCCCAATTTTTGCCCTAAACCTAATGACTCCACAGAAGCACGGGAGGGCAAAGAGAAAAAAGTGAGAGAGACAAAGATGGAGAGAGCTGTAAACATGAGTGAAAGAAGTCAGAGTAGGGAGTCTGAGAGAGCAGTAGCATGCAAGCATGGAAAAAGTGAGAAAGACACAGCACAGAGAAGAGTCAAAGGGAGCCTTAACTGAAGAAAAGCTAGAGAGAGCATGCGTGAGAGGAGCAGACTGAGAGAAAGGAAGAAGCGTAAAGGAACAAAGCAAAAAGGAAGGATGAGATAGAGTAGCAGGCAGGGAGAGCTACAGCACGCAAGCATGGAAACAGAGGAAGCCGTGTGAGTGAGATAAAGAGAAATGGAGAGGGAGTGAAGGAAGCTAAAAAAATTAAGGCATGAGAGGCAGAGTCGGGTTAGAAACTGAAGGAGTGAGCGAGAGGGAGCTGGAGCTCAAAGGAATAGGAAAAAAGAGAGGAAGGCTAAAAGAGGGATCTGTGTGAGTAGAGGAAGCTAGAGCTCGGAGGAAAAGGACTGAGGGTTCGGCATGGAAGAGCGAGAAATAGAGGATGTCATGAGCATTGGAATGGATCAAATTCCAGTACTCACCTAGATAATGATTTCACACTTTCCTCTCTTGCTTATTGTTCTAATTCTAGATGGTTTTGGGAAAGATTGATCTTTTATGGTTGGGTGGACAAAAAGTTTTAACTTGTTCCATACCAGAATTTTCAACAAATGAACATTTCACTTTCTACATTTAGTGTTCGTGAAGGACAAGAAACATGTTGTGTTCTATATTTCTTTGAGGCTTGTCTACCAAATGTTTAATAAAATGCTTGGAAGGTGATTCGCTCATTTATAATGTGGTGACTGTGTAATGATGAATGATGTCAGTGCTCTCTTCTAGGTCCTATTTTGATTGTTTTTTGGGGAATGATGGTTAGTCAATAAAAGCTTCAACTTTAGAATAAATCCATCTTAATGTGAAGCTTTACATCTAAACTGAATATAATCACTTATGTCTCTTGAATTGTAGAAATGAATATATAGCTTTAGTCTTTTCCCCTGTAAAGTGATTTAGATGCAGAATTCATGTGGGTATGGAAATTGCTTGAACCTCCATCATGAGTTTTGAAAACTCATGCAAATATCGGTAGTTCTATAGTATTGTATTTTTTTGTCCACTTAATCCATTATATGAGTTTCTGTAAGTTTAAAAGTAAGTGCTTGTTTGTGTTTTGCATACCTTGTGAGGTTTTACTGCTTTCCACTTAAAAATGGAACTACAGACTATGTCTTTAGGCTAAAGTAAATTGGAATGCATATTGCTTGCTGGCCCATGGTTATACTTTGGGCTTCTGTTTCTGATTCTTCCTTGTTGTAACCATTGTTCATAAGAAAAGCTTGTCTAAATAATGAAGTAGAGTCATTAGAATCATGTTTTGTAGGCCCCTAAACTTCTTCTTTTAATGGTAAAATTGAGAATAGAATGAAATGGTGGGGTCTGCTTTATGTTTCTATTTCAAGCTCCAAATCATGCTTATCACATCCCCCTTGATAGTATAAGCTTGTCCATGATGTCATAAACTAGTTGGTCCTATTTGGTGTGGTTTGGTTACAAAGGTTAGATTCTTTAGCTTAACATGATCAAATGAATGACTTAAAGTAGCTTGAAAAGATGCTAAGGATATTGTCTTTAGCTCTTGTATATCTCCCTCAGGTTATGCAAAAGTGAACGGGTTGAATTAAGATTTCCAAAAGCTTCTTTGGTGATTTTTTACTATTGTTATTGGTAACTTTTGCTGTCTCACCATGAAAATGCATTGCTAATTTTCCTTGTTTCTTATTTGTCTCTTGCAGCTTCATTGCATGAGGATTCAATCCAAGCCTTCTAGGAGAATTAAAAAGGAGTCGATGACCAATGTGGATGCCAAGGGGGAAATCAATGAAAGAGCTTTCTGTAAGGGTGTAACACCTTATATTAAGACCTATTTTCCATTTATTAGATCATTTTAGATGCCTTTCATCATAGTTTAGAGAATAGAATCATAATATAATAAAAACAAATTTTTTTCAAAATTCGGGGTACTGTTTACTTGGCAATTTTCATTTTACCTGATGAACTTTGAAAATTCATAACTAAATCTAAAAAATTTATCTTGAGGTGATTTGAGTCTCTAAAATTTTATTAAATTCATATCTACATGGAAAAAATATAAAATAGTAACTTCATTGAGCCAATTTGTACAATAATTTTGTGGACATTTACATTTCATTTGGTCATTTTTCTATTTTTCAGTTTTCTGACCTCAAATTTGAAAAATCATATTCCATTCTATTCTATTTCAAATTATGCATACTCTATGTCATTCGAAAGGTATACATGTATACTTATATTTTTCTTGTGCATTTATTTCACTTACACAGGGCATAACTTTAATTTAAATCATGAAGGGTCAGAATCCAACTCTTACTGAAACAGTTTTGGGAAAACCTACATATCTCTTGTTCTATAACTCCAATCACTTCCAAATTAGTGGCATATGGATCTTAAGACATAGATATTTTCATACATATAAAACACTGAATTTTTGGAGCTCTATACAATTTTATGTTATCTTTTGAAATTTCCAGTACTTAACATTTAGTTTCCCATTTTCCTAGTATTGTCCTATTCTGAACCCTAAATTTAAAAATTCACCATCTATTGTACACAACTCCAAATGAGGTGAATTAGGTGTCTTATTAAAGCTTGAGATTCCCTATATCTAATATAAAAATACCATAAACCACACCTCACATTAAGTCAGAAAATGGTAAACTAAATAGACACGTCTGGAAAATACCCTGTTTCAGTCTATATTGCAATTTGCTTGCTAAAACCCTTGTGATGAACTCACTTTGGCATGAAACTTGGTAGAACATAACTTAATATCACAATATCTAGAACTAAAAATTATCATATATTTTCTACAACATTGACATAATATTCACTATTTTAAAATTTCATACAAAAGCAAGACACTAATAACCATTCACGTTATAACATAATGACTTGCAACATCATCCACTCATCACTAGCTTCTACTTGCTCTTTGCCTCCCTTGGATTTCTTCCATAACTTGGACCTATCATATTATTATTTGGGTGATGAGATTTTGGAAATCCCAGTAGGTAGTCAAGTCTCAAGCATTTACATTATCATGCATGCTATAAAACCTCCAAAACATCATAACAATCATTTCAAGGCATAAATCACCATATTGTTTATAAAAATTTTGGCATTATAATGGCATACAAAATGGACATCCTGGGTCTTATCCCTTTCACAAAATCAGCCAAAACTAGTCTCAAGCATCATAAAAACAATATGGCAAGTCATCATATGCAATAGAATATTGCAAGACAATATAATGCAAGAAAATGTAACTATGCTACCTCATGAAACTTTATGCCTTTCCTCTTTGATTCAACCTTTCCAAGGACTTCCTTAAGCTTTCTCAAACCCTAATGCATCACCAAATATCAAATAAATCAACTTGAACCAAGGGTTACTTTATAAAGAACTACAAAACCCTAAAAATTTCCACTTGCTTCATCTTAATCTTTCTCTTGAATCTATCACTTGTCTTTTAGGAATTTCACCATGGGGAATGTGACATCCGGGCGTTGACGAGGGCAGGGAGCGATTGCCAGTGCAAGAAAAGTGGGGGTTAGATAAAGTAATGAGGCACCGGCAAGGAGCGGCTCATGGCAGGCTTCTAAGCGGGAGGGGCATATGAATGAATCGAACACATACCAGAATGAGAGGGATCCAGAGACTGTATAGGTATGGGACTATATGGTTAAGGATAGCTTAAAGGAATTGATAGGTACTACCTATACCAACAAGGTGCATCTACCTTTTCGGTAGCCTATCCCTTAAGAACTTCTCAATTAAGCGTGCTTGACCTGGAGTAATTATGGGATGGGTGACCTCCTGGGAAGGAGGTGTGTGAGTGAGGACAAAGCACACCGAAAGGGTTTATGTTGGTTTGTGGGGACAGTCGTCAATACCGAATAGCGGCCGGATGTTACAGGTGGTATCAGAGCCTAGCCTCTCTCAGTACGGTATGGTTTGGGGATGAACCAAGCGGAAGGTAGTGGGCATGTGACATCCGAGCGCTGATAAGGGTGGGGAGTGATCGTCAGTGTAAGAAAAATGGGGGTTAGATAAAGTAATGAGGATAAAGTAATGAGACACCGGCAAGGAGCGGCTCATGGCAGGCTTCTAAGTGGGAGGGGCATATGAATGAATTGAACACATACCAGAACGAGAGGGATCCAGAGACTGTATAGGTATGGGACTATACGGTTAAGGATAGCTTAAAGGAATTGATAGGTACTACCTATACCAACAAGGTGCATCTACCTTTTCGGTAGCCTATCCCTTAAGAACTTCTCAATTAAGCGTGCTTGACCTGGAGTAATTATGGGATGGGTGACCTCCTGGGAAGGAGGTGTGTGAGTGAGGACAAAGCACACCGAAAGGGTTTGTGTTGGTTTGTGGGGACAGTCATCAATCCCGAATAGTGGTTGGACGTTACAGGTGGTATCATAGCCCAACCTCTCTTAGTACGGTATTGTTCAGGGATGAACCAAGTGGAAGCTGGTGGGCATGTGACATCCGGGTACTGGCGAGGGCGGGAAGTGATCGCCGGTGCAAGAAAAGTAGGGGTTAGATAAAGTAATGAGGCACTGGCAAGGAGTGACTCCTGGCAGGATTCTAAGTGGGAGGGGCATATGAATGAATCAAACACATACCGGAACGAGAGGGATCCAGAGACTGTATGGGTATGGTACTATACGGTTAAGGATAGCTTAAAGGAATTGATAGGTACTACCTATACCAACAAGGTGCATCTACCTTTTCGGTAGCCTATCCCTTAAGAACTTCTCAATTAAGCGTGCTTAACCTGGAGTAATTATGGGATGGGTGACCTCCTGGAAAGGAGGTGTGTGAGTGAGGACAAAGCACATCGAAAGTGCTTGTGTTGGTTTGTGGGGATAGTCATTAATACCGAATAGCGGCTGGACGTTACAGGGAATCCATTTTTGGCATAAAAAACATGAAATTTCAACTCTAAATTTATGCTATGTTCTGACCAAAAATCTTGGAGAAAGAAGGAAAAATTATTTACTTGCAATACAACAAACTACTCCATGAAATCATGTTCTCTTGACTAGTTGATGATTTCTCCTAAGTTTATTGCATCAAAATCCATTCCTTGCTTCCTCTAGGGTTTGGATGAAGTATTAGCATGGAAAGGGGAAGAGGAAGACCCCAAGAAACTGATCTTAACTACTTAAAATTATAAGTTCAAGGTAGTAGGAAATCACTTACCAATTCCTTAAGTTCTTGATCCATCAACTTGGTCTTCTCTTTCTCTTCTTTCTCTCATTTCTTTCATTCTTTCTTGCATTTTCTCTCTTTCCTTTTGTAGCTGGAAGTGTCAGTCAAAATGAGGTTGAAAGAGATATGGCCTAATTAACTTACTAATTACACCATTAACCTTAATCACCTTTTGACTAATCTTACTTTATTGAATATTTCTTCAAGAAGTATTCTCAAAAATAATAAAATATTGGTTTTCATCACATGGGCTACTGCAATTCACATAGGGGGAGAGGTAAATGTGTCCAAAAATTACCCAAAATTTTCTTGATCTAGATATACCTTAATCCAGGTACTTTTAAACTGTACCGATAAATTCCCTTTTACATTAACTTAGCATTTTTGGGCTACAGGGCTATTCTAATTTTATTTTTATATCCATAATTATTTTGTCCCAAATGATATCTATGTATGGTCCATATCCTGTCCCGATTTCTTTTTAATCATCAGTGGGGCGCACAGTTTCTTTTATCAGTTTACTGTTACTTTTGGACACTCGGCACTAATTATTTCTTTATCCTTAAACATTAACCCTCAGTGCCATATACTATTGGACTTCTCTCATTGAGGACTTCGTTTTGACATTAATTTTATATATTTACAAAATTACCCCTGACTCAAAGTTAAATTATAATTTCTGAAACTTTCGGGTCATGAGGTGTAATTTTTCCTGAGATATTTCTAATATTTTATGAATTTAGGGACATGGATATCCTTTTTATAATTCTTTAGGGGTAAAAATATAATTTTATTATTTTTTTATCTAACTGAAAAAAATGACCTCTTTGTCCTATTTTTAGCAAAATAGTGTTTGCCCATTTTTGTAAAATCCTTGTATATTTCTAAATATTTTAGCTTTCTTGGGATGTTACAACGGAAGTATCACGAGAGCATGGATCAAGTTAGGGAGAAATCAAGGCCTTCATCATCAATGCAAGGAGGAGAGTGGAGAATAAAGCAAAATAGGTTGATCCTCTTTCCCATCTTTTATACAACTCTTTCATTGTATTGGAGTAAATTACTACTTGAGTTGGCACAGTAACACATACCATCACAAAATCCCATGTGTTCATAAATATTTATCATAATATTATCTTCATGTTTGCTTTTAAAAATTGGTCACAAAGATTTTTAGAGCTTTCGCAGACCCCTAAAATAATCACACCGTGTGAGTTTATGGGGTTGTACGAGTGTATTATGAAGGTACACTTATAATAGGTTCCAATGACATTTCTATTCAAAATTTTATTCTCTCATAAAAATAAAATAATAATAAAATAAATAAATAAGTAATTGCCTATATAATTACGCCACTTGAGGTTTTTAAATCCACGTAGGCATCTTAATTAATCATGTTGTCATGTGAGTCTGCGAGTTCACGCAAACATATGATTTACACGAATGAGTTGTATTGTCATCTTACACACAATTCCTCAAAATATATAACAATTATTTAAATTTTTTTTAAAAAAAGGAGAAAATAATTATATTTAAAAATAAAGATAATACAATAAGCTTTTTCAAATTTTACATATAATAAAACCTCCATAAAAAAAATAATAGTATTTTATGAATTATCACCTTAAATGTACAATAAAACTTTTATATCGCGAGATTTGGAACTTTTGTAGGTAATTAAAGAATCGAACTATTGGGCATGACTGCGAATTTACAATATGTAGATTGATTTTCTTTTTTAAAAGGAAAATTGTCAAAAGTATACAAAAAATTATAAGATGATATTTCAAAAGTCAAAAATCAAATAAATGCATTTTAAAAAAATAAATAAAAATAAAGAAAAAGGCATTTTCATAATTAAATAATAATAAGAACAAGTAAGCGAAATTAAATTATCTTTGACAAATTAAAACACACTAAAATTGTTTTTAATTAGCTCTCTCTTATTTCAAAATTATACAAAATTACAATTAAAAAATGTCCACCAACCGATATGCATTTCTAGTTTGAACTACGTGGACTTTGATCTCAGGCTCTATTCCTAGGTCAAGTCCGCCCTTGTAAATAAATAAATTTTTTCAATTTATTTTTTTAATTCATTTTATTAAATTTCCTTAACAAATATTTTTCAATTTATTTTCTCAATTCCTTTTCCTTATTTTTTCCCAAATCTTCTTAATTTTTAATTTAATTTATTCTTTTTATCTCGTTTGCCAAATTTCCTAAATTTTCTCAATTTCTTTTTCCATTTTTTCTTAAATCTTCTTAATTTTTAATTTAATTCACTCTCTTTATTTTGTTTTATAAATTTTCCAAATTTTCTTAATTTCTTTCTCTACCCCTATTCTTGCATGTGAATAATAAAAGGAAAACCAAAATAATTTTAAAGTCATATTAATTTGTACAATCAATGTAAGATAACCGTTCCTAGGAACGGGTGTCGTGGGGTACCTAATACCTTCCCCAAGTACAATTGATTCCCAAACCCAACTTTGATTATGCAGACCATCCTTTTCTTCTGTAATTCGGTTTTCCAAGATTTTCCCTCAAAATTTTGATGGTGACTCCTCACAAGTTTATTTTTATTAGGAAACCCAATTTGTCTCCTTTTGATTTGTCTCTTTTTCCTTTTGTTGCATTTTTCCAAGTGCGCACCCTAAACCACAGAAAATTGTAGAAAAACAACAACTCATCAAACTTTGAAACCAATGCTATAACCTTGCATCTTATGACTTATATTTCACTTTCCATGGATTAGTTTCTTCATAGCCTCACTTTCTTTCTCTTCCCTCTCTCTCTAAGCATCATTTACAGAGTGAGAATGGAGGGAAATGCTCCATGAAACTTCACAAAACTTAGACATAACCAAGGTAATAACCAAAGAAGCTTATCTTGAGAGTTTGATGACCAAAGCTTGCCTTTTTCCTTGTGTTCACTTCCTTTCTTGTGTTCAACAATTTCACTTCTCTCATCAATGGTTCATACGTTCTAAAGTTGAAAAAGATGAGCATAATAGCCACTTAAGTGTTTTCCAACATTTAAATAATAAAACTATCCTTTGTGTAACTTATTTTTTTAACTTTAATTACTTCTTTGTTAATAAAATTATTCCCTTCATTTTTCTTGTGTCCAAATCCATTTGTAGACATCCTTTGCCTTCTTATTTGGCCACAAATTACTTCAATATTTTTTATGGACCAAAATACACTTTACTAATTAAATTCATCAATACCGATTGAGTTTTTCTGCCAAAATTATCATTAAATTGGTACAGGGATATCCATTGATTTCTTTTAGTCCTAAAACATTATTTTAACCTAAAATATATTTTAACAAGGCTCACTAATTTTTCTTGAATTAATAATGCATTTTCTTACGGTCTAAACTGATTTTTATTGCATAAAATATTAATATTAAACCATAATTACCTAGTAAATATTATTTTGGTCTTAATAAATTTCATGCTATATTGCATTGGACTTAGCTCATTGAGAGCTCCATTTTGACTATAATTTTTTATATTTACAAAAATGCTCTTAATTCGAGGTAAATTTATAAGTTCTAAAATTTTCAGGGTCATTATCTATAATTGTCCCCAACACTTTATTTCACTTCCTCTCCTTACATAATTCTTCCTTGAGGGATCAAAATGAAAAAATATTTACTTCCAGGGGCATAATAATATTAATCCATACTTCTAGGGACCATTTTTCGAAGAATTTTTATTCCTTACTAGCTTCTTACATTCATTGAAAACATTTCACCATTGATCATATATTATAAGCAGGATACTGTATGTTTTATACTTATTGGCATCACTTACCATTGAACCTCTAAGCTACTTTATAGCCAGTGGCTTGGCATTGGAGAAAAGTCATAAAGAAACATTCATACTAACTACTAATTACTGAGATTTCACACCTTTCTAAAAATTACCCTATGTTATCCTCTTTCAGAGAACTATTAGAACTCTAGGGCTCATCAATTTTTCTCATCATCTTATTCTTTTTAGAGGTCAACTGCAACGTTAAAATTAGTTTACTTCGACTATGAGATCTATTGTGATCTCTAAGCCTTACTAGGATCCACTGTGACCTTATATCATCTTTTTACTGATAGGATTTAACTACTATCTAACTTTGAAAGGATTCAAGATCTAAGGAGAATAAATTTGTAAAACATCCTCAACTAATCTAGCAACTACCATAAGCTATTCCCAAGACTAATCTCTTATGCCACTAATACATTCATAGGCCAAATTCTCATAAGGAATAATATTTCTCTTTCAAAGTGGAAACTATAACTAAGAGGATTACTTTCCTCACTTAAGTCCATTAAATCATGTTTAGAAGCTTGAATCACATGTGGGACCAAAATAGAAAAAAAAAACCTTTGGTTACTATTTATTTGGTTTATCTATTTTCTAGACTAAACTTTGAAAATTCATAACTAAATCTAGAAAAATTAAATGAAGGTGATTCAAATCTCTATACGTAGCTTAAAATATTCTTTATATGGAAAAATATGAAATATGACTTTAATCATACTAATTGATACAATATTTAGAACAAAATTTACTATTTATATGGTCATTTTACTACTTCCCAAAATTTTGACCTTAACTTTGAAAATTTATTTCTCATTCTATACTAAGCTAATTCAAGCTTTCTTTACTATCTTATACATTTATTCAACTAAAACAGAACATAGCATCATCTTAAACCACTAAGGGTCAGAATGTAACTCTTACTAGAATAGTTTTAGGAAAACATGTGTACCTTTCATTATATAGCTTCAATTGCATTTAAATTAATGGTATACTATGTTGAATCAAGTGTTTTGATGATTCCAAACTAACCTTCTAGAGCTTGGAAAGAAGATATCAAAGGTGCATGGAAAATCCCAAATGGAGAAATCCAAGTAAAATCATCACAAGATTAGATATAGGATTTCTTACTATGTTTAATTTGAATAAAAGACTTTGAGCTTGCAAAATAATGATTTGGAAATATGATTCTATGATAATTCATGGAATATTTGAAAAACACCCACTAATAGATGAACTTTAAAGTGTTAAAGCTGATATATTGCTTTGAAAATTCGAACTTTGGCTTCTGAAATTCAAATTTCGAATTGAAAATAAATTAGTCAGAAAAGAGATTTCTCTGATATATGAACTTTGAGTTTTGAAAATTCAATTTTCTAATAAAACACAATTCATAAAAATGAAAAATTTGTCTGAGGATATATCAAAGCTCATCTGAAAGTGAAGTTTAAAAAGAGTCCAAAATTAGCTTACTGACAGACGAACTTTGATTTTGAAAGTTTAAATTTTAGAAACAAAACTTGCAAGTCTATTATGATAATCTGTTGACATACTAATGTTGGTATTCAGAAATTTGAACTTTGAACTAAGTCTGATAAAAGCTTCCTCTGATAAATGAACTTTGAATCTTGAAAATTTGAATTTCGAAAAGATAAACTATTATGCCTTATTGAACTGCCCACTGACAGACAAATTTTAGGCACCAAAATTTGAATTTCGAAGGCACTATGGCAATATGAGATAACTATTCACACTTATCAGAGAAACTTTAACTTGAAAATTCATATGTTCCAACATAGAAATATTTTTCAAAGATGAAAATTTGAATTTTACTTCATAACAAATGAACTTTGAAGTTCAATTTTAAAGTCTTTAACTTTTGGTATCTACGAAATTCATCTATTGACTAACCAAAATTTAAACTTTGAGTCTCAGAAGCATTAAATGCAGTTGGTGAATAGATAGTTTTTCAGAGTAACCATTGGGTAACATCTCTAACGGATAGATATTGTCTCTAACATATAATTAAGACCTAAATTTATAAATAGAACTTCATTTGAAGTTGTGGGTAAGAAATTTACATTGTATATACTAAAACTCTATCAAATTCTCAAGTCAAAGTCTCTTACTCTCACATACTTCATTCTTCTGCACTTCAACTTTTATATACACTCTAAATTAGAGAGTTCATTTATTATCATCAATCTTATCTTCATCTGGAAGAAAGATTTTCTTGTGAAGGGATATCACAAGGAATTTAGGAAGCACTTAGCTAGAGTTCAAAGAGTGAGGTTGTAAACTCTAAGAATAGAGCATCAAAGCTGTACTGAGGTAATTGCAAGAAGCCCACTGAATTCTTGTAAGATAGTGGATAATCTCAAGTAGTTGTTTGGGGACTGGACGTAGGTCAAGATAAAGAGACCGAATCAGGATAAACATCTGTGTCTTCCCTTCTCTTTTACTGCTTTTACCTTACTATTCCTTTATACTCTATTTTACTATCACTTTTTCCTTCATCACTCTCTTGACCTTTGTAAAAAATTTTAATCTTTCCAATTCACCCCCTTTTGGGAAGCCAGCATACCTAACAAATGGTATCAGAGCCCAGATTCCCAAACAAAGGATCTAACAGTTCGGGAAATTCAATGGCTAATTTCGGAGAAAGTATACTACCTAAGAGAAATAACACAAATAGAACACCTAGCTTTAATAGAGAATACTATGGATAATAGAAGATGAGAATGCAAATCTATCTCCAATCTATTGATCTAGACATTTGGTCTGTCATCCAGAAGGGAGACTTTGTCCCAATGAAGCTGCAGGATGATGGAAAATATGTAACACCATACTTTTAGACTTATTTTCCATGAATTAGACTCCTTTTAAGTCTAATTATACTTGATTCTAAGCTTGAATCACATAAGAATGAAAATCAGAATTTCAAAAATTTTCGGTTACTATTTATATGGTAGTTTCCACTTTGCCGACTGAACTTTGAAAATTCATAACTAATTCTATAAAAATCATTTCATAGTGATTCAAGTCTTTAACAATATATAAAAACCTTATTTACATGGAAAAAATATGAAAATGAGCAATTACTTGACCAATTTATACAGTTTATTCCTTAAACATTTACTGTATATTTGGTCATTTTCTCTTCCCCAGGATTTTGGCCTTATATTTAAAAATTCATATCTCACTCTACCATGATCCAAATCAAACATTCTTTATGTCATATGAAATATCTGTGAGTCTATTTATATAAATATTTTTCTTCTACATTTATTCAACTTGCACAGGACATGGTGTTAACTTAAATCATAAAGGGTCAGAATTCCACTTTTGCTAGAACAGTTTTGGGAAAACCTCCATATCTCCTATCATATAGCTCCAATTACCTCCAAATGAGTGGAATATGAAACTCAAAATATAGACCTTTCCATAAATATAAACCACTGAATTTTTGGAGCTTTGTACGATTTTATATAAGCTTTTGAATTTTCCAGTACTTACTTTTCAGTTTTCAGTTTTCCCATTCTTGCCCTGTTCTGAACCCTGAATTAGAAAATTCACCATTAATTTTAAACAACTCCAAATAGGGTGAATTATGCGTCATATTAAAGCTGGAGATGTACTCTATCTGGTATAAAAATATCATAAACTTACCCTCACATTAAGTATATCACAAGGGCGAATGAAACAGACATGTTGGGAAAATGCCCTGTTTCAGTCTACATTGCAATTTCCTTGCCAAAACCCTTGCAAATGAACTCATTTTGGCATGTAACTTGGTAGAATATAACGTCATATCCCAACATACAGAACTGGAAATTTTCATACATTTTCTACAACATTAACATATTATTCACTATTTTATAATTTCATACAAAGCAAGGCACAAATAACCATTCACCCTATAACACAATGGCTTGCAACATCATTTCCTTCTTCATGCCTTTTGCTCCTTCCTTAACTCTTTTGCATTAGTTTTCCCTAGCATGGTTAGTCATTGAAGGGGGGTGAGATTCAAAGAATCTCAGTAGCATTATCCAGTCACACACATATATCATCACATTTCACATAGACTATCAAGCAAACTCATCAATTCATATAATGCCATAACAATTTTATGAAAATTTCGGCAGAGTTTCACTTTGTAAATTGGGCATTCCGGAGCTTCAAGTCCCTTTAAACAACTCAGCCAACAATCAATGGACATCACAAAATATTAATTATGGCATCAAACAAGTCATAGAGTTCACAAACATTCATAAGACAATATAATGCATAGAATGGAAATATGCTACCTTTATGTATTCCCTTCCTTTCCAAACTTTGTGCACCTATTCTTTGGCTTGCTTAAGCTTCCTTGAACCTATACATATCATCATTTAATCCATTTAGCCACTGATTTTCGGAATTATACCATACCATGCACACTAAACCCTAACTTTTTCACTTAGTGTTCCTTTGATCTTTCTTTGTACAACACACTTGTTCTTAAGATTTTGGACCATGGGGAATCCATTTTTGGGGTCAAAATCATGAAATTCCCTTTCCTTTTTAAACCCTAAATAGGCAGAAATTTTCAGAAAAATGTAGAAAATAAACTACCCGATCAATTTGAAATCAAATGCCATATTCTTAATCCTTGAAGCCTATACATCACTTTTCATGGATCACTTTCTTCAGGGCTTCATTTTCTCTCTCCAGGCTATCAATGGCAGAAATTCTCTAGGGCATGGGAGAAAGAAAAACTCCATGGAAACTCTCTTAAACACTTGATTACACAAGATAATAGTCATAAAAGCTTAACTTGATCACATGAGCTCCAACTTTTGTCTCTTGCTTCTCTATTTTCCTCTTAAGTTTTTGTGCTCTCTCTCCCTCTACGAGCTACTGAACCAGACGTGTATTGAAGTGGGAAAATGGCTTAACTCAAGTCTTAGATGAAAGATATCAAATAAGAGGTGAATCATGGTTAATTATATTAACCTTAAGTTACTTTATTTAAAAGCTTTTATGATATTTCCCATAAAGTCCCCTCTCTGCTGTCCAGCACGTTAATTTTCCTTTTTTTTGGACAAAAATTGCTTCATAAAGTTTAATGGACCAAAATACCCTTTACCGATTAAATTTACCCGTACTGATTAAGTATTTTCACCAAAATTGTCATTGTATTGGTACAGGATTATCCAAAAATAAATTTTGGAATAAAATCATTATCTTGGTCCACAATATATTTTAACAAGGACCAATCATTGTCCTTGAATCAATACTGCATTTTCTTGCAGTCTAAACTAACTTTTATCGGGTAAAATATTAATATTAGACCATAATTACCCAATAAATATTATTTTGACCTTACTAAATTTCATAATATATTTCATTGGATCTAACTCATTAAAAGCTTCATTTTGACTATAATTTCTCATATTTACAAAAATGCCCTTGACCCGAGGCTAATTTATAATTTTTAGAATTTTCGGGTCATTAGGTGTAATTTTTCCCAAGACATTTCTGATACTATTTTCACGCCATTTTTATGATTTTAAGGACATGGATGTCCTTTTAATAATTCTTTGGGGGTAAAAATATAACTTCTCATTTTTCCATCCAACCGGGAAAAATGACCTCTTTGTCCTTCTTCATGCTTAACGGTGTCTCTCCATTTTTTCCAATTCCTCATGCATTTTATGATATCAACTTTTTCATTTTTGGGCATTCAATTCATTTTTCACATTTTACTTCTAATGTGGGAATGACCGTTTTGCCCTTAAATTGGGTCAAAATATAATTATCCATTCTTTCGGGCACTTTCTTGTAATTTCACCCAAAGACCAATTTTTTATTATTTTCTTTTCACTATTCACATTAACTTTCAAATTGGTCTATCTCTCAACCTAGACCTCCCGGACATGCAATACTTATACCATTACGCTCAGCTTGGAGCGGGCTTTCATTCAAGTGGTATATTGCATATTTTTCGGGGTAAGTTCTGGAATTAATTTCTGTTAAGGACCTTATGGAAAATTAATTCCAATTAAGGATCAAACATAACTTCTTCAGAAAATTAGATGAGAAATTAATTCCTTCTAAAGCCCAATTCTATATAACCTTTTCGTCTCACTTCATTTCTCATCTTTTATTCATTTTATAATATCCCATAAAAATAGGGATATTACAAAATACAAGGAGAAGCCAGAGGACCAATGGAATGAGGAAGATAGGAGAAGAGTCTTATTGAACTTTAAGTCAAAACACTGCCTGGTCAGTGCATTAAGCTAAGATGAATTCTATGGAGTGTCACAATATTCCACAGCCAAGGGTATGTGGGATACTTTGGAAATCGCTCATGAAGGAATCAGTAGAGTAAAAGAAAACAAACTGAACTCCTGCATTGGTGAATACGAAAGCTTTAGAATGATAGAAGGAGAGAGCATCAAAGAGCTGCAAAGGAGATTCACCCTTATTGTGAATCAATTGAAGAGTCTTGGCAAAGAATAAACCCAGCCAGAGAAGGTGAGAAAAATCCTTAGAGCTCTTCCTCTGGAATAGCAACCGAAAGTAATAGCAATAGAGGAAGTCAGAGAAGAATCAATGGCCTCAGTCACAGCCTTCTTCGGTAGTCTTTAAGAATATGAGGGAAAGATGAAGGCTCTCAAGGAAGCAGGACATAACAGGAAAAAGAAAAGTCTTGCTCTGAAAGCTGCTAAAGAAAAGGAAGAAGAATCTGATGATGGAGATGAACTAAATGAAAAAACTCTGGCTATGATGGTAAAAAAATTTGGAAGATTCTACAATAAGAAAAGAAACAAAAGATTCTTCAAGAAAGGAGCAGCATTAGGCAACAAGAAAGATGGAAAAGAATCTATCACCTACTATGAATGCAAAAAATAAGGGCACATCAAATAGGATTGTCCACTATTCCTAAAGAAGCAAGAAAAGGAAAAGAAAGCTGCTGACAAGAGCAAGAAGGAGAGGGCATACATCTCATCAATCTGTGGTAACAACTCAGATGAAGAAGAAGATGATGAAGAGGAAATTGCCAATATCTACTTGATGGCACTTGCATCTGAAGAAACTAAAGATCCATCCATCAGTGATCATCAGGATGAGGTATATGAATCTGAATCTTCTTATTCTGAATTATTTGATGCATTTCATGAACTGCATGATGAATTCATTAAGACTACTAAAGAATTAAAACAGGCTAAGAAAAGGATTAATAAGCTAGAATCTCAGTGTAGTAGCTCTGACATTACATCTATGCATAAATCTGAATCTGCTTGCTGTACATCATGTATTGAATTAAAGCAAACTAATGACTATCTACTAAAAGAAATGGCTAGACTTACTAAGGGCAAAGATATGTTGTTTACTTTATGGGAAGCCAGAGAATCACACAAGGAAAGGTTGGACTTGGCTATGATCCTTGTGCAGTAAAAGAAAGGATTAAAAAGAAAAATCAAAATCTGTATTTGAGGCATTTTGTGCATGCTAATGGGCATAAAAAGAAAGATCATACTTTAAATAGCATTGAATCCTATGATCAACCAAAATATGCCAAACAAAAATATTATTTGCATTGTTTTCTTCCTACATCACAATCTAGCAGCCCTTTCACCACCTATCTCTTCTGTAACAAGAAAGGACATATCTCCAGTTCATGTGCATTGAAGAAAAATGGACTTGACAGGAAGGTAAAATGGGTTCCTAAAGATACACTTGTATCTAGGGAAAATGCCATTAACAGAAATGGACCCAAGCAAATTTGGGTACCTAAAAGGAAACTCTGAACTTTATTTTGCAAAACTGTCTTAAAGCAAGAAAGAGTAACAAATGGTATATGGATAGTACCTGCTCAATTCACTTGACTGGTGACAAGGAGAAGTTCATCACCCTTATAGACAAAAAGGGGGGAAAGGCAACCTTTGGAGATGATCAATATGGCAAAATAGTTGTAATTGGAATTGTGGGCAAGAATCCTAAGACATCTATTGAAGAAGTGCTGTTTGTAATTGTTCTTAATCACAATCTACTAAGTGTAAGTCAGACATGTGACAAAGGTAAGTGGGTACTGTTTGACTCAGAATCTTGCCTGGTCATCCGAGAAAGTGATCATAAAGTAATTCTCAAGGCTCAAAGGGATGGTAACTGCTATACTATTGATCTTGATGAACTTCCTTCCTTAGATTCTATTTGTTTGATTAGTCATAATGATGATAGTTGGTCGTGGCATAGAAGATTAGCACATGTGAGCATGAACCAACTGTCATAATTGGTTAAGAATGAGTTAGTCACTGGATTACCAAAAATTTCTTTCGAAAAAGACAAAGAGTATGATGCATGTCTTAAAGGAAAACAAACTAAATCATCTTTTAAATCTAAAAATGCAGTCACGACTTCTAGACCACTGCAACTATTGCATATGGATCTGATTGGTCCATCTAGAGTAAAAAGCATTGGTGGAAATTTATATGTTTTTCTGATTGTGGATGATTACTCTAGATTTACCTGGACTTTGTTTCTTTCCTCCAAGAGTGAAACCTTTGATGCATTTGTAACCTTTACTAAGAAAGTGTAAAATGAGAAGGGTATTTCTATTGTGTTTATCAGGTCTGACCATGAAGAAGAGTTTGAAGATTCATGCTTTTTGGACTACTGTGATGAACATGGAATTGATCATAACTTCTCAGCCCCAAGAATTCCTTAGTAGAATGGAGTGGTGGAAAGGAAGAACTGAACAATTGGAGAGATGGTAAGAGCAATGTTAAATGAAAAGGAACTCTCTCAAGTATTCTAGGCTAATGCAGTAAACACAGCAAATTATATCATAAATAGAGCCTACATCAGACCAATTATGGGGAAGACTCTTTATGAGCTGTATAAAGAAAAGAAGCCAAATCTTTCATATATACATGTGTTTGGTTGTAAATATTTCATCCACAACAATAGAAAGGAGAATTTGGGTAAGTTTGATGCCAAATCTAATGAAGGTATATTTCTGGGCAATTCTAGTAGGAGTAAAGCATATAGAATTTTTAATAAGAAGACTAAATCTGTAGAGGAATCTGTGCATGTTGTGTTTATTGAAAATGAAACAGTTTCCAAGCATGTTACTGATGAAGATGATCTTTTTTCGAATTTTAAGAACTTAGAAACTTCTAAAAAAGGTAAAATTGAATCTCCAAAAATATCTGAATCTATTAACATAAAGGAAGATATTCAAGAGAAAGACTCTAAGGATGAGAATAATGAAGATATATCTCAAGAACTTCCCAGAGCTTAGAGATATCAAAGGAATCATCCTGTTGATCAAGTGATTGGGGATGTTCAAGAGAAAGTTAAAACCAGAAAACAGCTAAGAGATCAGATGATTAAATGTGCTTTCATTTCTCAAATTGAACCTAAGTGTACTAAAGAAGCCTTAACTAATGAATATTGGATTATGGCCATGCAAGATGAATTAAATCAGTTTGAAAGAAATCAAGTTTGGGATTTAGTGCCTAGACCTATAAATCACCCTATCATAGGCACTAAATAGGTCTTTAGAAATAAACTTGATGAATCTGGAACAATAATAAGAAATAAAACAAGACTGGTTGCCAAATGATATAATCAAGAAGAAGGCATTGATTTTGAAGAAACCTTTGCTCCAGTTGCTAGATTAGAAGCAATTAGAATCCTTTTAGCATATGCATGCATGAAAAACATAATGTTATGTCAAATGGATGTGAAAAGTGCTTTTATGAATGGATATATCATGGAAGAAGTTTATGCAGATCAACCTCCAGGCTTTGAGGATTCTACAAAACCAAACCATGTTTACAAACTAAAGAAAGCTTTTTACGGTTTAAAACAAGCTCCTAGAGCATGGTATGAAAGACTAAGCAACTTTCTAACTGAAAAAGGGATTCAATAGAGGAAAAGTAGATACTACTTTGTTCACTAAGAAAGAAAACAAAGATTTACTTATTGTTCAAATTTATGTTGATGATATTATATTTGGTGCTACTAATGAATCTCTTTGCAAGAATTTCTCTAAGTTAACGCAAGGTGAGTTTGAAATGTCAATGATAGGTGAGCTTAACTTCTTCCTTGGACTGCAAATTAAGCAATGTGATGATGGTATCTTCCTTAACTAATCAAAATATCTGAAAGAGCTGCTAAAAAAGTTTGGCTTGGAAAAAGTCAAGCCAATGGGAACTCCTATGGCTACTGCAACTAAGCTTAACATGGATGAAGGAGGAAAAACCTTTGACATAACCCGATACAAGAGAATGATTGGATCTCTGCTATACCTAACTACCAGCAGACCTGACATCATGTTCAGTATCTGTATGTATGCAACGTTTCAATCATGTCTCAAAGAAATCTACACAACTACTGTGAAACGCATCTTTAGATATTTAATTGGAACTTCACAAATGGGACTTTGGTACCTAAAAGGCAATGTTGAAGATCTCATTGGATACACTGATGCTAACTTTGCTGGATCCAAAGCTGACAGAAAAAGTACAAGTGGAACGTGTTAGTTCTTTGGAGGACCACTGGTATCATGGTTCAACAAGAAGCAAAATAGTATGGCTCTATCTACTGCAGAAGTTGAATATGTTGCAACTGGTAGCTGTTGTACCCAAGTTATATGGATGAAGTAGCAACTTGAAGATCTTGAGGTTAAGATGAAAGAAATACCAATAAAGTATGACAACTAAAGTGCTATTAACATCACAAAGTATCTTGTCATGCACTCAAGGATAAAGCATATTGAAGTTAGGCATCACTTTATAAGGGATCAATTTTGAAAGGAGAAATCAGATTAGAATACATCCCTACCAAGGATAAAGTTACTGACATTCTGACAATGCCCCTTCTAGAAGATAAACATTGTAAAATCAGAAGAGAATTGGGTATGGTAAATCCTAATGAATTGTAAGTATATACTAATACTTATCTTAATTAAAGTTTCTGACATTGAATTAATCCTAACTTTGGCATCGGAGTGTGTTTAATATAAGTTGTAGGTGCCTCTCACAAGTTCAAATGATATCAGAACCATATAATGGAGTTAATCTGGATGACACAGGGAAAAGATGAAAAAGAAAGCCAGAAATTTAAGCATCTAGATCTGTTCTATAAGTTTATAAAGTTAAAATTCGCATTTTAGTTGTGTATTAGACAAATTTCCTTAATAAATTATGTTTTTTAACAATTCAGTATGCTCAACATTCAAATCTAGATGCCCATTAGATGAATTTTAGCTTGCTATACATTGTAACAATTCTCGGTGTCCTTCAAAATTCATCTGTTGAACTATGAAAATTCAAATTTTCAAAAATAAAGTGCCAATGTTATCTTTGTCCAATATGATGATTGTACAAATTTCAATTTCTCAAAATACGCATGTTGGAAACTCTTTACAAAATGTTGAAATTTGAATTTCTGATTCAAAATTCATATATTGAAATATGCACACATTGTTGTATCTCTGAAAGATGAATTTTCATAAGTAAAATTCTTTTGTTGATTGTTTTATTGATAATTGCTTGTTGCCTAGTTCTTTGAAGTTCGAACTTTGTTGAAACAAAGTTTATTTGCTCATTTCTTGTTTCATGAACCAAGCCTCTATCAGATGAACTTCCAGGTGAAAATTTGTCTATCAGTAAGCTTTGCTGAATGGGTTAACTTGTAACTGCTCTAAGTTCGAATTTTGACCTCTGAAAATTCATCTGTCCTGCAGTTACACACGTTAAAACCAAAGGTTATCCTCTGAACAGACGCAACCCTATTCATCTCTTTCTCAAGTCTGTTCAGATTCTCTCTTCAATTCCCATTAATTTTGTTCGTAAATCTTCTTTTTCCACCAATTAAACTTCTTTTCACATCCTATAAACCCATTCTTAGGATCTTTCTAAATCATTCCTCCATGAAAATGGCTAGAGTGAAAAATCCAGAGGTTGGAAAGGGAGAGTCTCGGCCAAAAAGAATGATGAAATCCCAATATGCCTCCAAAGAGAGTGAGAAATAGAAAAGAAAAGATGAATCTAGCAAAGCAACTTCCTCTAAAAGGCAGAAAACTACTCTAAAGACTGATTCAAAGAAATATGGACCATCCTCTCCAAAGAAAATAGAGTCTACGGTTCCTACTACTTCTACTGCTGTTGCTTCTTCTTCCTCCTCCAGTACTAAATCTAGAGAATACCAGCTGACCATATTGCCATTATGGAGCAATGCTCACATTCAGGAGGAATATACGACCAAATTTGTGAGCAAGAAGGTAATAAAGACTCACTGTGTGAATATAGAGGAATTTTTAATTTCTAATAACTTTGATGCTAGGCTTTGGATGATAAGATATAAAAGTTTGTTAGAAATATTGGAGAGATATGATGATGAGGTATTCAAGACTTGGTATACCTCTCTGAAATACAACAGAAGAAGTGGGAAGTCAATCTGAGATCAAGGACCATCTAGCTAACAGATGAAAAATTTAATGAGGTTTTAGAAATTCCAGGGCAAGATGGTTTGAAGATTGACATTACCGCTTTTGGGTATATGGATGAGGCAAAAATTGCAGATGAAGAAGGTAGACCTTTCTTTAACTCCAAAGATAGCACAATCCTGAATACCTTATTCAGAAGAAAGGAGAATAGGCCACCTATAAGCTTGCTTAAGCCCACTGACCTTAGTGCTTAAGTGAGAATCCTACACGACATTGTGTCTAGGATTATCTTCAACAAAGGAGGTAGCTTCAATCTTATCACAAGAGCAGAAGCACATGTGATGGCAGCAATCATGCATGGGAAGCTTATCAACATGAAACATATCATTCTCCAATGCATGATTAAGGCTAGAAATTAGAGGAAAGGCTCTATACTTCCTTATGCAGCGATCATCTCCAAGATCCTTCAATATGCCTGAATCCAACATCTTGAGAAAGGGAAAGCGAAGCCTACTGAAATCTTCAAGAAAGAAGAGCTGCAAAGGATGGGTATAGAGAAGAAAGATGGAAGATGGATTGAAAAGGGAGCTGGAAAATCTGAAGATCTCTTCTTTGATGTAGATGCCTCCCTGCAGCAAGAAGGTACCTCTGAGGCTCCTCCAAGACCCACACCTTAGCCTTCTCAGCCTGTCCCATCTCTATCTCAGCCTTCTCAAGCTCAAATTCCATTCACTCCCTCCTCTTGAGCCAAGCTAACAAAGATTACTGAGTTGTATGACAGTTTATCTACACTCATACACAACATCAGAGATGAGCAAAATGCCAAATTTGCTCATCTACAAGATTAGATTCATCAGTTGGCTAAGAACATGAAAGTGGTTGCTAATGCATATGAAGACATTTGGAGTACCATTCCTGCCGCATCAGCTCCACCTCAGCCAGGATTCTCTGAGCCTGTTATGTCTCCAACTCTTGAACCTCCAAGTCCTTTTGTGCTAGCCTCTCCTGTTCCTGATGCTGAGGTTGCTGGCATATTGAGCACACCACAGGCCTCCAGCAATGAGGCAAGTCCTGGTCCTTCCTTGAGCTATGGCATGGAGGAAAAAGGTCTTTAGGAACCAAGCTCCCATGAGCCCATTCCAAAAGATGCTCAGTACTCAATTCTTTCTTCTCAAGAATTTGAGCAAGTTGAGAGACTAGTGGTAGTTATCTCCACTTCACCATTCATGCAAGCTACCCTAAATGAAGAAAGAAGCATTGTGCCCTCTATTGATTTGTAAGCCATTGCATATAATGCTCTTTTACAAGCTCAGAGGTTAAGGATTGAAGAAATGTTTCATCCTGCTGCTTCCTCACCTATTTCTACTTATGGTTTCTCGGAGGCATGAAGGACTCAGTTGGCTGTTACAAAGCAAGAAATTCATGAACTTCTTGAAATCTCTGATGATAAGGACACAAGTTCTGAAGTTTCTGAGTCTTTGCCAAAGCTCAATCCAGAACTGCCTTTTGTCTCTATGCCTTTTCAAGCTATTCCAGTGTCTTAAATCCCTCATCCTACTGATCTTGCACACCTTCCTGATGATGCCAATAAGGGGGAGAAGATATCTGAGCAAACTAGAAAGTCTTCTGACAAGACTTACAGCAAGAAGTCCAAGTCCAAGAAAAAGTGATTAGAACTTATGGATGCTTACTTCTTCTTGTAGTATTTTGTAATGTTGTTTTTCTTGTAATATCTTGTAATGTGGCTTTTGAATGAAATAAAAATTTCTTGTTCTAAATTCTATGATTGCCATATACTATCCTTGTGTTGAAACTTTAAATGAATTAATGAATCTCTTTATTTGATCCACTGTTCATGATATCTTTTGAATTATAATGCATATGTTGAGGGGGAGCTTGTTAAAGCAAACCCAAGTACTAATCCATTTTGTAAGTTATTTTGTCATCATCAAAAAGGGGGAGAATGTTGAATCAAGTGTTTTGATGATTCCAAACTAACTTTCAAGAGCTTGGAGGGAAGATATCAAAGGTGCATAAAAGATCTCAAGTGAAGAAATTCAAGAAAAACCAGCACAAGAATAGATGTAGAATCTCTAACAGTGTTTAAATTGAGTAAAAGACTTTGAATTAGTAAAAAGATATTTTAAAACTATGATTCTATGTTAATTCATGGAATATTTGAAAAACACCCATCAACAGACGAAGTTTGAAAGGTTAATACTGATCTGTTGTTTTAAAAATTCGAACTTTGGCTTTGAAAATTCGAATTTTGAATTGAAAATGAATAAGTCTTAAAAGAGCCTTTTTTGACATATGAACTTTGATTGCAAAAATTTAAACTTTGAAACAAGTTTGATAAGTTCCTTCTCTGATAGACGAACTTCAGCTTTTGAAATTTCGAATTTCTAACAAAACACAATTCATGAAAAATGAAAAATTCGTCTGAGGATATGTCAAAGTTCATTTGAAAACAAAGTTTAAAAACAGTTCCAAGATAGCCCATTGTCAGCAAAACTTTGATATTGAAAAATTTGAATTTCAGAAATAAAGCTTGCAAGTCTGTTACAACAATATGTTGTCATATGAATATTGGTATTTAGAAATTTGAATTTTGAACTAAGTCTGATAAGAGTTCTCTCTAACAAATGAACTTTGAATCTTGAAAATTCGAATTTAAAAAAGATGAACTATTGTGCTTTATTGAGCTGCCCACTGACAAACAAATTTTGGGCACCAAAATTCAAACTTTGAGGCACTGTAGCAATTTGGGACTACTATCCACACTTTTAAGAATAACTTTTTAACTTGAAAATTCATATATTCCAACACAAAAATTTCTCAATGATGAAAATTTGAACTTTGCTTCGTAACAGATGAACTTTGAAGTTCAACATTAAAGTCTTTAACTTTCGGTATCTACGAAATTTGTTTGTTGACCAACCAAAATTTGATCTTTGAGTGTCAGAAGTATTAAATGCGGTTGGTGAACGGATAGTTTTTCAGAATAACCATTGGGTAACATCTCTAATGGATAGATATTGTCTCTAACATATAATTAAGACCTAAATTTATAAATACAACTTCATCTGAAGTTGTGGGTAACAAATTTACATTGTATATATTGAAACTCTGTTAAATTCTCAAGTCAAAGTCTCTTACTCTCACATACTTCATTCTTCTGCACTTCAACTTTTATATACACTCTAAATTAGAGAGTTCATTTATTGTAATCAATCTTATCTTCATCTGGAAGAAAGATTTTCTTGTGAAGGGATATCACAAGGGATTTGGGAAGCACTTAACTAGAGTGCAAAGAGTAAAGTTGTAAGCTCTAAGAACAGAGCATTAAAGCTGTATTGAGGTAATTGCAAGAAGCCCACTGAATTATTGTAGGATAGTTGAAAATCTTAAGTAGTTGCTTATGGACTGGACATAGGTCAAGATAGAGAGATCGAACCAGGATAAACATCTGTGTCAATCCTTGTCCTTTACTGCTCTTACATTGCTATTATATTGTACTTTGTTTTGCAGTCTTGTTTGTCTTCATTATACGCTTGACTTTTGCAGAAAATTTTAATCTTCTCAATTCACCCTCTCTTGGGAAACTAGCTTATCTAACAGAATTAAGGTACTTGAGGGGATGAGATTATGGCAATATTAGTATCAAGTCACATCTTATACAATTATGTGGATCACTTCACATAAAATACACATTTAGTCACATAAAAACATCAAAGCACTATATTGGTCATAAAAATTTTGGCAACATATTGGCTTAGAAAATAGGTGTTTTAGGAAACAAAACACCTCATTTTGCAGCCAAAACTAATCAAAGAAAACACAATTCATAATATGGCAACATATTTTCATCAAAGACACATTATGAAAGGACATAAAGAATTAAAGTGAACTTAGCTAACTTTGGTGGTATCCCTTGGCTTTCCTCTTTAAAACAAAGCTTCCTTTAGCTTTCTTAAGCCTCCTCAAGTCTCTAAACATCTTTAAACACTTAATCAAGCCATTGATTTCATGGCTAATCACATAAAACTTTCATGAAACTCAAAAAACCCAATTTCTTTATCTTAAGTTTAATCTTTGAGCTTATACTTGTCTTTAAGGTTTTTCATCATGGGGAATTCATTTTTGACATCAAATCAATGAAATTCCAACCCTAAGATACTCTTTTGAACTGTCCAAAATCTGTTCACTAAGAGGGAAGAGTTGGTTTTTGGAAAAACTTGCTTCAAACATATCAAAACTTTCTTCTCTTGCAAAATCCCAAGCTTTCTCTTGGATTTATGGTCTGAAAACTCTTTCCCTTCCATTACCATGCTTAGGTTGAAATCATACAGCAAGTGGAGGAAGAGGAAATTCAAGAAAACCATTTCAAACTACCAAGAAACTATGTTAGAACCTATAGAGATCATAGGTTAGCAACTTACCAAGTTTCCTTGATTTTCCTTCTTTTTTCTTTCATCCCATGAGCTCTTGTTTCTTTCTCACTTTGTAGACCTCTCTCCCTTTGTTAAGCATTAAGTTGACCAAATGGTGAGGGAGTACTTAAAGAAGACTTAACCATGGTAATCACTTAAGTTTGGTTACTTTTGCTACCTTTAGTTAATTAATCAACCTTGGTTAATGAAAACTTAGCATTTAAGGCTTCTAATTCCATCACATGGTAGCTGATGTGGCATCCTATTGAGGGGAATTATCTCCAAAATGCTGCATATTTTTTCTAAGCCAATATTGCCTCGTGTTGGTTACTTTATATCTGGATCGGTAAAGTTAATTTTTTGTAGTATTATCTTACTTTATGAGTACAAGATTAAAGTAAATTTGTATCTGGGATTACTTTATTAACTTGTCTCCTAGAAGCTCTTTTTTGTCGAGTCCAACCACTTTTCTATTTGGCTTTTTGCTTTTTGTAGAGCTCAAATTACCATTTTTAGTATAAAATTACTTTTTAACCTTTGGCACTAATTATTTCTTCATATCTAATCAATTAAACTTAATGCTATATACCATTGGGTTCATCTTGTCATTAGCTTTGTTTTTGTTTTGACGGTCATTTTACATATTTACAAAAGTACCCATGACCTGGAGTAAAATTATAGTTTTTAATTCTTTTAGATCCTTTCTTGTAATTTCCCTGAGGATTAAATTTAATAAAAATACTTCTCCTTTAGGGACTAAAGTGTATAAAATTTTATTTCTTGAGGCTAAAATATAATTTTGTTATTTTTAACCTGAAAACAACATTTTTGCCATTTTTTCATATTTAACTGTGTCTCTCTGTTTTCTTTAATTCTTGTATGCATTTTCTAATATTTAAACATACAGGGATGTTATACTTCTATTGGCCTTCTTGGGCTTTTTCAATCCTAGCATACCACTAAACACTAGCTTAGGCCATCATTTCATGGATCTTAATCACAAAGTGTGCATAAACCCTAAAATTTCTATTTTGGTTTCCTCTTGGTTTTTCTTTGCACTAATACATGTTCTTAAAGTTTTGGATAATGGGAATCCATTTTTTAGCTTAAATTAATGCAATTCTAACTCTAAGAGAAACCCCTATTTGGCTGAAATTATGTATGAAATTGGAAGAAAATGATTTCCTTTGCATAGTTTCAAATAAGTCCTAAAATCATGCTTTAAAGTGGTTATTCCATGGTTTCTCTTACTTTTATTTCTTGAAAACTCATCTTCTATATAACCTACGCTTTGGCTGAAATCTTAGCATGAAGAGAATGAAGATAATACTCCATGAAAACTTCACAAAATACTAAAAGAAGCAACTTAACATGGTAGAAAACCTTACCTTGCTACTTGATTTTCAAACTTCAAGTTCCTTGCTTCCTTTTTCTCTTCTCCTTTTCTCCTCATTGTATCATGCCATGGCTTTCTTGTTTGTTGCAAATGAGAGTTCTCTACCTCACTTGAAGCACTTAACTTACGTCTTGGAGGAAAGATATCTAATGGATGAATAGTGCTCTAGGTTAAGTGACCAACCTTAGTTAGTTGTAATGAGATAATTCACTTTCATCAAATGAAAAAATTCCCTCCTCATCCTTTACAGCTATGAGCACACCATAGTAAGGGTATTTGGTCAAAAATTGCCCCATAATTTTTATCAGTCCAAAATAAACTTCACTGATAAATTTTATCCCGTATCGATTAATTACTTTCATTGTAATTTGTCACTTAATTTGTATATGATTATTCTTAATTTGTATCTAGACCAAATTTATTTTCTTGACCCAAAATATATTTGGATAGGGTTTACATACTTTCCCTGCCTTTCTACTGCATTTTGCAAGGCCTATAATTACTTTTTTAGTATAATATTTACTTTTCGACTTTTAATTCTGCTTATAAATTCATACAAATCCAATTAGCTTCTAAGAAATATTCCATTAAGTCTAGATCATCATGAGCTTTATTTTGACAATAATTTTGAAAGTTTCAAAATTGTTCTTGACCTAGGACAAAATTATGATTTTTAATTCTTTTGGGTCTTTTCATGTAATTTTTGTAACACCTCTCTTATTGGCCTATTTCCCATGTATTTAATTCTTCCAAAGTCTATTTGTATTGTAGTAAGATCTTGAATCACAAAAAAATAATGCCTTTAGTTAAGACCTAAGACATCATAAAAACTTGAAGAAACATACTTAACATCTTATTTACAAAATTACACAAAAGGTCAAAACTTATGGCCATTGCTAGCATTATCAAGTTAATGGCTAAATTCTTTCTTCTTTCATTTATTTTCCTTGGTGATCTTGCCATTGTTGCTACTATTCATGGTTAATATTTAGGAGAGTAAGATTCAAAGAATCTTAGTAGTTAACATCCAACATTACATCACATCATCATATTAAGTATGAAAACATCAAGATAACACATTTTGAATGTATTAACACATTTACGTCATATAAATTCATAAAATTTTTGGTAGAGTTTTGTTTTGAAAAATGGACATCCCGGGGTCTCAATGCCCCTCAATCAACTCAGCCAATACACATAAATCATCTCAAAATATAATTGCAATCATATGACAAGGAATAAAGCACATTGAAAATATACATGATAATATAATGTTAGTATGGGAAATTAACTACCTTATGATGCTTCCTTGCTCTCCAAACTTGGTATGCCACTTCTTGAGCCTTCTAACACTTCCTTGAACCTAATCATATCATCATTGAACCAATTTAGCCATTGGTTTTTTGGAATTATACAATACCATAACACTAAAACCCAAAATTTTCACTTAACTTTCCTTTAACCTTTCTTTGTACAACACACTTGTTCTTAAGATTGTAGACCATGGGGAATCTATTTTTGAGGTTAAAATCATGAAATTTCAACTCTAAATACTCCCCCTGTTCTGACCAAAATTGTCTCAAAATGTTTAAAAAAAAATTTCCTTCAAATCACTTCAAACGATCCATGGATTCATGCTTCTAGTGTCTAGTCTATGCATTTTCCTAAGTTTAATGGCCCAAAACTCATTCCTATTGCTAAATGACATTTTTGGATAAAACCCTAAGATGGAAAGGAAGCAAACTAAACCATAAATCATGCTTTGAAAACCATAGATAGTAAGCTTAGGGTAGTAACATAGAAGCTTACCGATTTGTGCTTTAATTTTCCTTTGATTCCTCTTCCTTTTTCTCTTCCTTCTTCCTCCATTTTCTTGTATTTTTTCTTGCTCTATTTTGGCCTCTAGTTCATGCATGAATGGTGAGGAAAGACAAGGGATTAAGTGGTTAATTACACCCCTTAATCATGGTTTAGCAAATACATTAACTAAAGTTTCTTTTTACTTTTTTCTTTGTCTCCTTTTTTAAGAAGTTTCCTCAACCATTTTGAGATGATTGGTGGGCTTCATGGGTTGCAGCATTTCACACAGGGGAGAGAGAGAAATGTTTCAAAAAATTGCCCAATTTTTTTGATCTAGATATACCTCAATCCAGGTACTTTTTAACTGTACTCATAAAACCGTCTTTACACTAATTTAGCATTTTTGGGCTACAGGACTATTCTAATTTTATTTTTATATTTTCATAATTATTCTGTCCTAAATGGTATCTGTGTATGGCCCATATCCTGACCCAGTTTCTTTTTAACCATCGGTAGGGCCCATGATTTACTTGATCGGTTTACTATTACTTTTGAACACTCGGCATAGATTATTTCTTTATTTTTGAACATTCACCCTCAGTGCCATATACCATTGAACTTCTCTCGTCGAGGGCTTTGTTTTGATAGTAATTTTACATATTTATAAAATTGCCTTTAACTCGAGGTTTTATAATTTCTGAAACTTTGGGTCATTATATGTAATTTTCCCCAAGATTTTTCTATTCCTTTCTCCATGTAATTATTAATACTTTTTGGAAGTGGATATTATTTTTATATTTATTTAAGGGTAAAAATATAATTTTTTTATTTTTTCATCCAATCAGAAAAAATGATCTTTACACTATTTCATGCAAAATGGTGTCTATCCGTTTTCGTGAATTTCTTCTACATTTTATGTTATCATCAATTATATTATCTCTCATTGCTTAGTATTCAGTGAAATTTTGGGATATTGCAATTTCTCCTAGAGACTATATTACGTGAAATTCTTCCTTTTTAAAGGCTAGAATTCATAGAATTTTTCTTTACATAGAAAGAAATATAATTTTCTCATTTCTCTATTTAATATGGAAAAATAACATTTTTACTCCTTTTCACATTTGATTGTATGTCTTAGTTTTCTCTAATTCTCTATGCATTTATGTTTTCCAAGGGTTTAAAGATGTTATATCTATTTTCCAACTCTAGTTCTTAAATGAATCCCTGCTAAGAACCTTATCTGTATTCTATTCCAATCAAGATTCAAACAGAATTCCTTTTAAGGACCATATGAGAAATTAATTCTAATTAAGAACCAAGTGAGTAAAATTACCATCTTACTTCTTTTTTCATTTTTTTCATGCATCTCATGTCATATTTTCGTATCTTTATACATATAGTGGCATTCTTTATGCAATTTGGGATGTTACATAAACTAAAAAAAGAAAAATATATGGACCCCACATGAATATAGTTTGAGACAGTTAATTAAATTAAATGCACATCCTAAATGAGATTAATCCTATATAATTTAAGGAATAAACAATGTTAGAAAATACTGTTAAAATACCTTTAGCTATTCAGGCATAAAGTAACGAATACAAGATATATCTAGACTAGGAAAAATATGCATTATTTTGGACACATATTCCTCTTTGATTGGCGAAAATTTCAGCATATGAGGAAGTGAAATATTTTATTAATTCTTATGTCCCTTCAAGAGTTCATTCTGGCTGACCTAAAGAGAGGAGAAGAGAGAGAGAGAGAGAGTAGCAAAAATACTCCAAGAAGGAAGAGAGGAGGCTTGAGAAAGAAAAAGGAAAAAGAGGGAAGAAAATTGAGGAAAAAGGTAAGCTTTCTTCCCTAGTCTTTGAGTGTGTGATTCAAATAAGTTATTTATGGGTTTAAGTTAGTTTAGGATGGGTTTCTCCTCCTCCTCCTCCTCTTGGGTTATGAGTTTTGGCCATGGTAAGGGTGTAAAGCAAGAAATATTTCTTTGCGAAGAAATTAAAAGAAAGAATGAGAAAGTTGTAGGAAAGCATGATTTACATAAGTTAAACTAAATTATCATGAAATTCCTTCTTTGAAAAATGGATTTCAGCTAGAGTAAAGGGTAAGGAAGGAGTGGAAATTTCATGAAAATGATGTCAAAAATGGATTCCACATGGTAGAATTAGCTATAGACAAGTGTTGTTTTCAAAAGAAAGGCTAAAAAAAGAGAATATGAGATTTTAGGATTTTATGGCTTTATGAAGTAACTCATCAAACAAGATGGTTTATTTAGTGTTTGATGTTGTATTTGTATTTGAAAAGATTCAAGCAAGCTAGTGGATGGATTGAAATTAAGTGAAAAGGCTAAAAGTTTTACCAAGGTAGCAAATTTTCATGCATTATATTATTTGTTGTGTTCTATGATATGCTATGACTTGCCATATTGTTGTTTTGATTATTTGTGATTTGTTTTGGCTGAAAATAATATAAGGGCTTTGTCCAGGATGTTTAGTTTCTAAGGCAAACTTTGCCAAAATTGTTTACATAACAATAATGTATAAGGTGTTTTAATATGCTTTGAATGATGTTTTATGCACAAATGATAACATGTATGCATAGAATGTATTTGTTACTGGGATTTCTATAATTTTATCCCCTAAATACTAACAGGATAGGCCTAAACAAGGGCAAGAATGCAAGCAAGGGAAAGAACAAGGGGAAGGATCATGATGATTAGATTATTGGTTGCTATCGTGTCATACATATTTGTCATTTTATGTAAAATTATGTATAAATTCATGAGGTTGTATGTTTACATGGTTATGTTCCTGTAAGTTTTCCATCATGTTAGGAACAATTTTTGGACAAGTTATGTACATATAAGTATGTTATAAAGATTAATTTTACCAAGTAGTTGCCAAATCTGTCTAGTTTGACATGCTGAGAGTAAAACAAAGTAACTCTATCAAACACAAGGCATAACATATAAGTAATTTATATGCCTACAAAGTAGACAGAATGAGCTTTTGAGGAAGCTAAAGAACACTTAATTTAGGTAAGTGTAGCAAGAGTTTTGAATTTTTAAATTTGAGGTAGAAAACCAAAAAGTTGGAAATTAACCATATAAATAGTGATTTTCATGCAAAATACTATATCCATTGGCACATTAAAAATCCAATTACATATTTTTTCCATGCATAGAATGTTTTAAGCTTTTTGTAGATATTTAAATCACATTCATAAAATTTTTTAGAATTAATAATTATTTTTTAAAGTTCACTTGGAAAAATAGGGATACCAAATCAACAGTAACTCGAAATTTTAAATTTTTCTATTTTGGTCCCTATTGTGATTCAAGCTTTTAAAATGGTTTAATTGGAAATTAGACAAGATATAATACATGAGAAATGATGTAAAAAAGCTAGGTGTTATATTTTTTGTATCAAAGCAAAAGATTCATGCAAAAGATAGTTTGAATCTGTAAGGTTATTTAGTTATTATTCCTATGGAATGGAATAATTAACTAGATTTGCTATTGTATTTTGATAACAAACAAGGATGTCTTCATCCAGCAATAGTCAAGTATCTTATCATACTAAGTGGCCTAATCTTTAGCTAGGAATAGAAGAAAGTGTTGGTTTGAATGATGTACCAATAATGAAAGGTTTTAGTGGATCAAATGTTAGGAAAGGTCCATCATAGCCCAGGACAAAACCTATAGTTGCAAAAACATTATAGGTGGTTCTAGCACAAGTTGTACCTCCTCATGAAAGAGGGATAGAGGTGGTAGAAGATGTTGATTATGAGCTCGAGTTCATATTAGATTGGAAAAACACTAGCTATGACGATTTGATAGACATTGAACACATAGTCTATAGGATTATGTGGAAATGTTTTAAGGAATATATGGAGTACTAAAGGTCTTGAATAGATCCATGTTTTCCTTAACAAGGCAGTAGAAGTCAAATAGTTCCTAGCAACTAAAGGACTCCAATATTTGGAATTGTTATGGATTGACATAGTGATTAGTCAAAATCCCAGTGCTGAGTTCTAGACCTTAATTAAAGCTAAGCTAGAAGGCTTAGTGTTTCCAAGCTTAGAGGACTATGTTAAGATATACACTATTGAAAGCAATGTCTAGGCAAATGAAATGGGAAACAAGAAACCCGATCCTCAACCAGAGGATGCTGAATTAGTACTTCCTTATAATGACACACATAAGATAAGATAGATTATGACCTACTTATATATTGATAACTACTAGTAATCACAAGTGATCACATTTTTAGATGCAATCAAGGATGCCAAGTATTTTATAGAGTCACAAAGCTACCATTACTTTGAGCCAGCATGGTTTGACACTATACTGAATGTATTACTAGGTGATGATGTATATTGGGGACCTGCTAAGGCTAGATTATAGAATGAGTGGTCGGAGAATTTTCAGGAATACATTTAGGAACTCACATACAAAGAGAACTTGAGAGTGGAGCAGGAAGCTACTCAAAGGATTGAGTTAGAACTGATGGAGTGAATTCTAGAAGAGGATCCTAAGTAAGCTTCCAACAAAGCAGATAGCAGATCCAATTCTTCCTAAAAGGTAACAATGAATGTGACTGATTGTATGTGTATATAAAAGAATTGATATGATTGCAAAATTTTGTATGTAAGATATGGGTAGTCATAATAAACGTTGGAGGAAATGATAAGCATGTTATGACTATATGAAACTATGTGTACAAAGTTATACATATGTGAATAAAGTACTATGTTTTGTATTCTCTGAGTACAATTATTTTAAGTTTATAAATTTGATTATTGTTTGGATAAAAGATGATTCATAATAGAAGGCAAACTCAAGGAGAAGTATAACATCCTGATTTTCAGAGCTATGCAAAAATGTAATTACGATGTGCCCTATAAAGCGTGTTAGAAGAAGGAACAGAAAAAAAAATGGTATTGAGGGTAAAATGGTAATTTCCACATAGGGTCCTTAAGTGAAAAATAATTTTCCACTCGATCCCTGATAGAAATTTATTTCAATTTATTCCTTGAAAAATATTTGTAGATTGGTCCCTAAAGAAAATTTATTCATAGTTTAGTCCTTCTAAAGGCATTTTTGAAATTATTGAAAATTTATGTCAAAATGGATCTTATGACATGTTGGACCCAATGGAATAATGTATTAAGCCCAAAAGAATCAATGTGAAAAGAAATAGATTGCAAAATATAGTAGAAATCATACGGGAAAAGAAAAAGTATTATGGGCCTTACAATTCTGATAAAGTAAAAAAAGAAAAATTATGTGGGCCCTATATAATGTACATTTTAGGACAGTTAAAGAGATAAATATAGATCCCAATATACTTTATTTTTTGTATAGAATAAAGTATAAATAAGATTAGAAATACTATAAAAGTACCTTTAACTGTCTAGATAAAAAGTAATCAATATAGGATATATCTGGACTGGAAAAAATATATTATATAAAGGATGCTCCCTCTCCTTTTATTGGTAAAAAATTTAGCATGTGAGGGAAGTGAATATTTTAATATTTAGAAGGCCATAGAAAGCTAATTTAGGCAAGGAGTAAATATTGGCCAAACAATTCAATGGACACTTGGCTTGTAGATATGAATCTTGGTGTTTTATAAATATCAACTCCCCTCCTACTCCCTTCATATGTTCGGCCACACCAAGAGGGAAAAATCTAAGCTTAAGGTGAGTATTCTCCTTCAATTCTAAGTTAGTTTTGTATAAGTCTAAGGTAGGATAGAAAAGTTCTCTTCCCCTCCTCCTAGGGTTCATTTTTAGGCCAAGAGGGATAAAGTATGAGGGGTGATGTTTTCATGAAAGTAAAACTAGAGAAAGCATGTTCTAAAGCAAGAAATTAAGTTTACATGAGTCATTATGAAGAAATGATGAAATCTCCTCCCTTGCTATTCAAGAGAATGATTTTGGCCTATGTGAAGAGTAAGGAAGGGGTGGGAATTTCATGAATCCAATGGTAGAAATGGATTTCTCATGCCCAAATTTATAAAGAACAAGCAAGATTTTCAAAAGAAAACTAAAGATAAGAAATATGGTATTTTAGGGTTCAAGGATGAACTTTAAGAGACCCATAAAGAATTAGATGATTTAGCATAGTTATCTTGATGTTTTTAGGCTTGGGAATTGGCAGGGAAGAGATTAGGAAAGACTTCAAGCAAGAGGAAGTCAAGTTTGAAAAGGAAAGGTTAAAGCACCAAGGTTATATAACTTGTCTTACTTTTATGTTATTATACAATCATGTGTTATGCATGCTTTATGATATGAATATGTTGTCATGTTGTTGCTATGATTGTTTTCTTGACTAGTTAGCTATTTATTTGATGAGGGCTTTACTTGAGATGTCCTGTTTTTAAGCCATTATGCTGCCAAAATTTTTCTAGCCAACTTGGTATTTTTATGCATTTTAATGAATTGTGTAATGTTATGAACACCTTAATATTATGTAATGATATATTAGAATGTGCAAGTATACTACTGAGATGTCTAATCTCATCCTCCTAAGTATTAACTCTGCTAGGTAAAGCAAGGCAAAGGATAAAAGTCAAGAAACGAGAAAGTTATGAAAAGCAAGATAATGTTTATGATGATGTTTAAAGGATAAAGTATGCTTGTAAATTACGATATTATGTAATCAATGTATTATGATCCTATATGATAAATAGGAAAGCATGCTAGATGATACTAAGCTATGAAATGAAGTTGAGAAATGAAAGTTATATATGTTTCCTTTTTATTGGGAACTTTATGACACTGTTAATATTTAAGAAATTTTAAGCATGTTATGGTAAAGGGAATGAGCCAAAATGTAATTCCTCTAGTTAGAGGATATGATATGCTTATTGATGAAATAGTTCTTATATAATTTGGCCAAGTATGGTATAATTTATGACTCATGAAATTTAAGGGACAAGAATTGAACAGTTGATGAAAAACTATAATTTTACTAACTATTTAATTTGGAAGACTGCATAAAATTGTACAGTGGTCCAAAAATTCAGTGTTATACATATATGGAAAGAACTATGTCTTATGAATGATATGCCACTAGTTTGAATGTATTTAGAGTTGTATAATGAGAGATATGTATGTGTTCCTAAAACTATTCTAGTAAAAGATTATTCTGAACTCTAATGGTTTAAAACGATTCCCTATTCTGCATAATAGAAGAAATGTAGAAAATAAATATTTAGAAAATAGGCATGCAGAGCTTCTACATTATGTAAAGAAAACATAAAATAGCTTTGTGTAGTATGAGATATGAATTTTTAATATTATGGATTAGAATCTAAATGGAAATTGGAAGTAGAAATGAATAGTAATTTTGGACGAATGCATTGTACTAATTGATGAGTCTAAATTCTAGTTTCATTTTTTTCCATGAATTTTAAGATGTGAATGATTTTTAGAGACATGAACCATAGTAAAGAGTTTTGTGCTTTTAGTTATGATTTTCCAAATTTTGCTACGCAATAAGTGAACAATGCATGAAAATAAAATTTTATAGTTTTGAATTTCCAATTGGTTCAAGATCTCAAAAGCCTCTTTAATGCATCTTAATGAGGCAGTATTCGTGGGAAAAGTGTTCAAAGATAAGATATGACAAGAAGTCCCTAAACAAGTACCTAGGGACATATAGCTAGTTGATCTTTTGCAAGTTATCATGACCAAGCTGGATCAACAACAAAGAACAATCGAACAATTATAATGAACCATTAATGCTTAGAGATAAAAACAAAAGGCTAGAGTTGAGAATTAGCCTCCAATATAGTAGCAGCCATAGCAAGTGCCCCAAGTTGCACATGTACAGTAAGTAGCAGGGACATTTATGAATTTAGCTAATGAACAAAGTGTGATAGCTTACTTCAGAAAGCATCACCCTATTTCCTTTGATGGGAAATTTGATGTGTAAGTAGTAGAAGCTTGAGTGCTAAATTTAGAAAATATTTTTAGATTGATGAGATGTACCTTTGAGATGAAAGCTCTATTAGCCACATATATGCTTGAAAAGAAAGACAACAGATGGTAGTAAAGCACCAAACAGATTCTGCAAGTTAGAAACATCCCTTTGACACGGGAAAATTTCTTAGAATAGTTTTTTGATAAATATTTTCCACAGTCAGTGTGGGATAAGAAAAAGCTAAATTTATTATGCTTAGGCAAGCAAAAGATCTGCCTGTTGATGAGTATTTGGCTACATAATGCTGAAAGGTGGAAGATAAAAAAGGTGGAAAGATGTCTCAAGCCTACAATCAAACAAAGGATGGCTCCTATGCAAATTAAGACTTTCAATGCAATGGTGGAAGTTAACAGAATTACAAAAAGCAATTTAAATAATCAATTTTTAACATCAGCTCCATTAGCAAATAATAGAAAGGTTGCTATAGCTACTATTGATAAAGGAGAAAGCAGTAAGAAAAGAAGAAGGCCCTAATTAAGAAATGTTATGAAAATCTCTCAAGAAAGAAAGGAAGGTTGCTTGAGAAGAAGAAGAAAAAGAAAGAAGAAAGCTTTAAGGGTTCAAGAGCAAGTACAAGGTAAGTTTTCATTTAACTTCAAGCTAGTTTTCTGTAAGTTTAAGATAGTTTGGTAGGGTTTTCTTCTCTCCTTTCCAAGCTTGAATTTTGGCCAAGCATGAGAAGAAGAAAGGGAAGTGCTTTCATGCATAGAAATCATGAGAAAATTACAAGAAAGTACATCTCCTTGAGTTTAAGCTATGTTGCAAACAAATTTCCCTTTCTCCTCTCTTAAGGGTGATTTTGGCCAAGATTAAGGGTAGGAAAGGAGTGAGAATTTCATAAATTTAAGGGTAAAAATTGATTCCTCATGGTGGAATTAGCTAAAGACAAGTATTGTTTTCAAGAAAAAGGCAAAGATGAAAAATATGGATTTTTAGGGTTTATTTGGTTCTTTAAGAGTTGAGCTTAGGAATTGGTTGATTAAGTAAGTATTTAATTATGCATTTAGGTTTTGGATTACTCAAGGAAGCATTGGGGAAGGTTGAATCCAAGGGAAAAAGAAAAAAGTTTCATAAATGTAGCAATTTTACACTTCTTGCTCTATGTTATTTTGTTGTGTTTTATGATGTGCTATAACTTGCCATATTGTTGTTTTAATGATTCGTGACCGGTTTTGGTTGAATTTAATATAAGAGCTTTGCCTGAGATGTTCATTTTTTAAGGGAAACTTTGTCAAAATTTTTATGTAACAATATGGTATAATGTGTTTTAACATGCTTTGATTGATGTTTTATGCACAAATGATAACATGTATGCATGGACTGTACTTTGATATTGAGATTTTTATAATCTCATCATCCCAAATACTAACATGATAAGCCCAAGTAATGATAAGGATTCAAGGAAGGCAAATGGTAAGGAGGAGGATATTGATGATTAAGATATTAGATGCTACTATGTTATGTTTATTTCTTATTTTATGTAAAATTATATATAAATTTATGAGGTTCTATGTTTATGTGGTTATATTCCTCTAAGCCGGTCATGTTGTTAGGTATGAATTATGGACAAGTTATGTGTATATAAGTATGTTATAAAATAGTTTTGACAAGTTATGTTTAGAAAATGTTCATTCGGTATGTTGTATGAAAATTCTACCCAAAATAAGGTATAATATATAAATAATTTAAATTCCTAGAAATATTCATAGGAAAAGTGTCCAAAAATGAGGTCTTACGACACACAAGGACTTTAAGACCCAATTTTCTTCATACAAAAGGGTAGCCACATACTAATGGATTCAATGCTTCCAAAAGACTTCTTGGAGTGTATAAACCTTAACCAAGCAAGCCTATACTCTACAAAGTCATAAAACACCCGAATCAAAAGGTAGCATTGACCCTGGTAACCTTCAACTTGGCAACCTAAGCAAAACCTTAGCAAAAAAAGAATCCAATTCATAGCCATACATATAAACACCAAAATCAACCTCCCATAGCAGTACTGAGTTCCAAAAATTCGGACATCATGCAAAACCCTAATGTCAGAGGCTAGGGTTTAAGAAAATAACCACTCTAACCCAAAAAAAAACTTAGTCTATTGCCTATTAACACCAACTTACACCTTTATGAAGCATTTGAACACCAAATAATCTATAGAAACCTAACAAAATGAGAAGTCAACCGTCCTCAAAGCATGCTTCAATAATAAAATCAAAGAAGAAGGAAGAGAAGGATAGAAAAGCACCACAAAAACCCTAGCAGAAACAACACGAAGGAGCCAAATACAAATGTAACATTCCAAATTGCATAAAGGATGCCAAAGTATGTAAAATGATACGTGAATGTGGCATCGGACATAGGAAAGAAGGAGAAAAAAGTGAGATGGTAATGTTTCATGCTCGGTCCTTAAATGAAAAAATATACAATATGCATGTTTAATTAAAATTTGTGTCGAGCTGAGCACAATGATATAAGTATTACATAGCAGAGAGATTGAGATTGAAAGATAAACCGGTTTGAAAGTATAGAATAAATAGTAAAAAAAAATGAATTTTTAAAATTTGGTCTTTGGAGGAAATTATGAGAAAGTACTTAGAAGAATCAGTATTTGCATCTTTTACTTGGCTCAAGAAAAAAATGTCATTTCCCAAGTTAGAAAATAAAATATAAAAATTGTATTTTAGTCCCAAAGCAAAAGAATTATATGCAATTTAGTCCTTGAAAAGGAAGAATTTAGTGCAATTTAGTCCATGGTGAAAATTACGAAAAGAGCCTAGAAGAATTAAAAATTATAATTTTGTCTCAGTCAAATGCAATTTTTGAATTTTTAGAAATCCTTTCAAAATGAAGCTTTTGGCAAGTGAAATTCAATGGAATATAGGTTAGAGACTATTTAAGTTTGTATAAATTTATAATTCCAATTTAAGAAAAAAATGATTTTTAAACCGAAAAAAGGATTTATGAGCTCCATAAAAGTAAACGGGTAAAGAGAATAGGATATGAATCCCTACAGATATATTTTGGGACCAAAATAATGAAGTTAGTCTAAAATTAAATTTAGAATGATCCTATACTAATTAAGTGACAAAATATATTAAAAATAATTAATTGGTGTAGGTAAAATTTATCGGTAAATATTATTTTGGACCGATAAAAATTATGGAGCAATTTTTAGACAAATTACCCTTAATGTGGTATGACATATAGCCGCTAAGCCATGGAGGAAATTCGTTTAATTGTTTTAATGAAGGAAAAGTGACTCAAGTAGCTAACTAAAGTTAAGTAAGGTAAAGTATGATTAAGTAAGTGATTGAGTGAGTTAATAACCCAATTTCTTTCCTCTCAGTTGTAACACCTTACTTTTAGACTCATTTCCTATGAATTAGACTCCTTTTAAGTCTGATTATACTTGATCCTAAGCTTAAATCACATAAGAATGAAAATCAGAATTTCCAAAATTTTCAGTTATTGTTCATATGGTATTTTCCACTTTACCGATTGAACTTTGAAAATTCATAACTAATTCTAGAAAAATTATTTCATAGTGATTCAAGTCTATAAATATAGTAAAAGCTTTATATACATGGGAAAAATATGAAATAGATTATTATATTGACCAATCCATACAGTTTATTTCTCAAACATTTACTATATATTTGGTCATTTTCTCTTCCCCAGGATTTTGGTCTTATATTTAAAAATTCATATCTCACTTGACCCTGAGCCAATTTATATATTCCTTATGTCATTGGAAAGTCATGTGAGTCTAATTTCTGGAAATATTTTTTTATACATTTATTCAACTTATACAGGGCATAACATAACTTAACTATTATGGGTTAGAATACTACTTCTACTAAAACAGTTTTAGGAGAAATTACATAACTCCTTCTTTATAGCTCCAAATGGTTTCAAACCAGTGGCATTAATTTCCTAAGACTTGGAGCTTTCCATAAATGTAAATCACTAAATTTTTTGAGCTATACACAATTTTGTAGTGCCTTTTGAAAAATCCAATGTTCATGGTGTAAGTTCCAGTTTTTCCAGTACTGTCAAGTTTTGAATCCTAACTTCAAAAATTCACCATAAATTGTACACTTATCCAATTTAGGTGTTATTTAGCTTTATAAAAAGCTCATTCTATCTATGTTTTATTAATATATAACACTTATACATTATACCCTTTTTAATGTGAATAGTACTTTCGTGATTCTCATAATGATCCTAATTGAGCATTTCCATTCTTATCTTGGCAAAATGAGCTTCATAACATGATTACATCATCATTCCTTTTACCAAATCCATACATATCACTCAATAATACACAAAGGGATATAGTTACAGAAACACAAGACTCATGAATTCTCATGCAATTTTATACATGGTGCCATAACAATACCATAAAATACCCACAATTTACATAATTATCATGCTTCTTCAATCTTCTTGCCTTCTTCCTTGGTTACTTCCATTTCCTTTCCCTAGCATGGTTAGTGTTTGGAATGGTTAGATTATGAAATCTCAGTAGCAAGTCATATGTCATGCAATTACATTATCATATATGTATAAAAACTTAAATAATAGCAATTCACCCATTCAAGCATATAATAAGTCATAATGGTTCATAAAAATTTTGGCATGGTCTCTCTTTATAAAATGGACATCCAAGGGTAAGGACCCTTTCATAAAAACAGCCAAACTAATCTCACAACATCATAACAACAATATGGCAATGGGATTATAACATAGAAACTATATACAATAACATAAAGCAAGAAATAGACTATGCTACCATTGTTGCTTTCCTTTATTTTCCAACTTGACTCCAATGCTCCCATTCTCTTTTCCTTTGAGTTGTATTTCTTCCAAACACTTCCTTAAGATTCCTTAGACTTAAACATAACACCAATGAAGCATATAAGCCACTGGTTCTTGGTCCAACTTCACACAATGCTCACTAAACCCTTAAATTTTTTCTTTGCTTTCTTCTTAGTTTTCCTTTGAACCAATGGTTGTTCTCAAGGTTTTGGGCCATGGGGAACTCATTTTTAGGGTTAAAAGTTTGAAATTCCATATCTATTTATAACCCTAGTATAACCAAAATAAAGCATAAAATGGAGGAAAATATTTAGCTTCCTATACTTCAAGCCACTTGCATAATCATGCTTCTAGTCCCTTATTTATGCCTTTTCCTAGGTTTATTTTACCATAGCTCAACTTTCTCTCTCAAAACTCATCCATGGCTGAAACTTAAGGTGAGAGAGGAAAGGAAAAGACTCCATGAAACACTCACTAAAAACTTGAGAAGGCAAGATAAGGATAGTAGAAACTTACCTTTTAATTCTAGTCTTCATGCTTATTCCTTTGCTATCTCTTTTCTCTCTTCTTTTCTCCTCTCTTCTTGCATGTTCTTGGTTGCCTTGCTTTCTCATTTTCAGATCAGTCTTTCCCTCTTTCTCAAGTGTAAGTGTCGGTCATGAGAGAAGGCAAGGAGGAGACAATGATAAAAGTATGATCTAATCATCTTATGCCATCCTTTCCTCATGTGATCAGTAGTTGAACATGTCTGAAATGGGAGTGAAAAGAGTGATTAAATGGCTTAATTGACTTGTTAATTACTCACTTAATTACAATTACTTTTTGGGATAAAAAGCAAGCCTTTTTTGAAAAGTTATCTTGTTCAAAAATCAATTAAACAAATTTCATCCATGTCCCCAAGCTGCTGCTTGCCTTGTGCCTCATTCTTGACCAAAAATTGCTTGAATAATTTTTATGAACTAAAATACCTTTTACCGATTAAATTTACCCGTACTGATTGAGTATTTTTAACAAAATTGTCATTAAATTGGTACAGGATTATCCAACAATTAATTTTACTCCAAAATCATTATCTAGACCCAAAATATATTTTATTAAGGTTCAATAATTTCTCTTGAATTAATAATATCTCTTCTAGCAGTTCAAATTGACTTCTATCGGGTAAAATATTAATATTGAATCCTAATCATCCAATAAATATTATTTTGACCTTAATAAATTTCATACCATATTTCATTGGGTCTAACTCATTGAGAGCTTCATTTCGACTATAAATTTTCATATTTACAAAAATACCCTTGATCTAGGACTAATTTATAATTTTTAGAACTTTTAGGTCATTAACTGTAATTTCACCAAACTTATTTTCTCTTTTCCCTTTGAGTCATTCTTAAGGGAACAAATTATAAAAATTCTTAATTCTTGGGATTAAAATATAATTTTCTTATTTTTTCATTTAATTAGAAAAAATAACTTATTTATCCTTTTTCATGCTTAACGGTATCTCTCTATTTTTCTCAATTCTTTTGACATTTTTCAATGTCAACTTTTTTATTTTTAGGCCTTAAATGCATTATTCACATTTTGCTTCTAATTTGGGAAATGACCATTTTTCCCCTAAACTGGGTCAAAATATAATTATATATTATTTCGGGTGCTTCCTTGTAATTTCACCTAAAGATCAATTTTTTATTATTTTTTCACTATTCACACTAACTTCACATTGGTCTATCTCTTAACCTAGACCTCTCGAGAACGCAATACTTATACTGTTGCGCTCATCTTAGAGTGGGCTTCTATTCAAGTGGTATATTACATATTTTTCGGGGTAAGTTCTAAAATTAATTTCTATTAAGGACCTTATGAAAAATTAATTCCAATTAATAATGAAACATAGCTTCTTTTGAAAATTAGATGAGAAATTAATTCCTTCTAAAGCCCAATTATATATAGCATTTTTATTTCGCTTCATTTCTCATCTTTTATTCATTTTATAATATTTCATAAAAATAGAGATATTACATCAGTCATGCAAGACAGCAACTCATGTGCAGCAATTACTTATTTTTTTTATTTTAGCGAAACTTCCTCAAGAAGGTTTTGGGGACACTTGGACCAATTATGTAATTTTTTCTTCCTTCACTTGTGTTCCCTCATCTTGCCGACTTGCACACTTGAGAAAGAGAAAAAGAGAAGTTTGAAACATTAAGAGAATGGAGAGAACACGTAGAGCAGAGAAGGGAAGAAGGAAATAGAGAAAAAATTCAAAGAAAAGGTAAGAAATTCCTCTCTTGTTCCTTTATGAATTTTAATTCAAGTTATGATAATTTTAAGTAGTTTAGCAAAGTTTTCTCCTCCTTCCTCTAAGTCCAAAATTAATATAAGGTGTAGGAAGAGAGTAAAACTATTTTGTATGAGAAATTGTAAAAAAGACAAGATTGAATAAGTTTAGGACAAATATTATGAAAAATCACTTCCTTTCCTTGGAGCCTTGTTTTTTATGCTAAAAATGGTTGCCCATGGTCTAAAACCTTAAGAACAAGTATTGGTTCAAAGAGAAGCCAAAAGGAAATCAAAATGAAATGTTAAAGGTTTATGAGCACTTTGTGATTTAGGTTCAAGAATTAGTAGCTTATGTGCTCTAGTGATGATGTATTTAGGTTCAAGGAAGCTTGGAAAAATGTTTGCAAGAGGTAAAATTCAAAGGAAAAGAAAAAGTAACCATAAGGTAGTCAACTTACCAATTCTTGCTCTATATTGTTATGCAATATTCAATGGTTTTGATGATATGATTAGTGTTTGTAATGATGTTTTGTGATGAATTGCTGTTATTGTATGAGTTGTTTGAGAGATTTTGTGACCCCAGGTTGTCCAAAATATAAAATGAAACTTTGCCAAAATTTTTACAAAACGTCAAAGCATAAATGTTTTCTAATGATTGAATAATGTTTCCATGATATTTTCTTTGTATTATGTGACGATATAGTTGCATGAATAGTGCTTGCTACTAAGATTCTTTGAATCAATTGCTCAAAAATGATCATTATGATAGGGCAAAGTAATACAAGGAGTCCAAGAGGAGCCAAAGAAGAGAAGGAAGACATGGATGAATGATTTGATTATGTAAGCTTTGATATTAAGATTTGACAACATGTATAAATTAATATGTAATAGTTAAACCCTATTTGATGTCATGTTTATGTTATTTTAAGTCCCCTTATGATGTTATGAATGGATTTGGAACCATGAATGAAGATGTATGTATGTTAAGGGTTTATTTTGCAAAGTATATAAGTGAAAAAGCTTATTCTGACCCTTAGTGAGTAGATGAGTTATTATTTGAACCAAACTGGGGATGATGTATGAATGTTATATACGCTCATAAAGTAAATAGAATAAGCTTTCCAAAGAGCAATAGAACACTTATTTTGGTCAAGTAACCGATTTATGTTGAATTTATAAAATTAAGGGTCAACAACTAGTTAGGAATGTAAAACTAAGATTTTTACTGGAAGTACCATTCAATTTAAAAGATAGTGTAAAATCAATTAGAGCTCCAAAAATTTAGTGGTTTATATGTATAGAAAGATCTAAGTTTCAAATTGAAGATGCCACTAATTTGAAAATAATTGGAGCAATATTATGATAGCTATATGAGTTTCCCTAAAACTGTTACAGTATAAGTTAAGTTCTGACCCTTAATAATTCAAGTTAATGATATGTCTTGTTCCAATAGAATAAATATATATAAAACTATATCTAGAAAGTTGACAGGTAGATATTTCAAACCAAAATTCTAGGAATGTGAAAAATAACCAAATGTACAGTAAATTTTAAGGAATAAACTATACAAATTGGGCCAATGAATGACTTGATTTATATTTTTTTCACATAGAGAATGTTTTTGGCTATTGTTGAGATTTGAATCACCATTGTACAATTTTTTGTAGATTTAGTTATGAATTTTTAAATTTTGGTCAGTAAAGTAGAAAACACCATATGAACAGTAACCGAATTAATTGAAATTTTTTTTGTAAAATTAAGTGATTCAAGCTTCTAATCAAGTATAAATAAACTTAAATGAAGTCTAATACATGGGAAATGAAGCTAAATGTAAGGTGTTACATTCCGTTGAGTGGGATACTATTTTTATAGCCTAGAGTTGTGACATGATGCAACAGTAGGCTATGTTGGCACCACGGTGTCAGCAACTTGTATTCCTAAACACGGTGCAAGCAGGTTCTATCCCCAAAATCTTTTGCTTCCAACTTGACTCTCATTGTAGCTCTATTGAGTCTATCATGGCATGGACATTTGCTACCATCATTTCCTACCTAATCCATATTCCCGTTCTTCTCCAATCTTGACCCTTTAAGCCTTATGAAATTCTTAGAATACCCTTCCATGAGTCTAGTTACATGTCCAGATGATTAAGATGGAGTAGTTACAAGTCCAATTCAGTTAGCATTTGTCTAAAAAAACATTTTGTTGCCAACGTTATTCCTATTTATTTAAAAAAAATCCAAAAGAAGTAAGGTCGATTAAAGATCTAATGTAATGAAACTAGTTTAAACTCAATATTGAGGAAGCTCTTTGATGAATTCCAACCTAGAAGGCAAAATTAAACTGCCTAAAGTACTAAATGATGAATTAGAATACTTATCTAGTCATGTAGAGTTCGGGCTAAGAATAATTAACAAGTTCATGACGAAAGGGAAAAAAAACAATAACTAACAAGTTTTGTAGCTCTAGTCTCCTATTTATCACTAATGATGAGCTTCAGCAAAGATGACTTCGAATTCATCTGACAACAATAACTTCAAATTCTTGAACTTAGTGCAGGAAACAGGGTTGTTCTCGCAAGAATGAGTCATGCTATTAAGCCTCTAAACCAGATCCATGAAATCTTCAGGCTTCATGTAAATGATCTTGGATGAGTGACCAATATCACTGCTAATACTTTTTTTATCCAAACTCAGCTCCCTCACTCTCCCCCAACCTTTCTCTGTTGAGTTTGAAAGCAATAAATAGTTGGTGTTTGTTTAAATAAATTCCAACAAAGGTTTTTCTAAGTAAATAGCACAATAATATAGTTCAATCCTTAACTCTTATGTTTACTACCTTATGATGTTCTATTGTCCAAAAGAAATAATTATAAATTAATTTATTTAATAAAACTCACAAATCTTCTTACTTCATGTAACAATCCAAAGATTAAGCGTTTTAACAATTTGTAATACCCACAATTAATAATTAATCCAATCAAAACTACACCAAAAAGAGGATTAGTTGGTGTTTATTTTTTACCTTTATTAGCATTTCAAAAATGCCAACCATTCTAGTGCTGATAAAATGGGGGGACTATAGTTGGCTTTGTAAAACGCTAACTAAAATCCAGTTTAGTTGCTGTTTGTTCCACAAAGGCTAACTTTTTTCTTTTTTTTTTTACAAAAAAATATTGACTTTTTTTAGAAAAAAACCCAATATTTTTTCAAATATATATAACTCTATTGAACTCATTGACAAAAAAACATATATTACATTAAAAATGATACATTCTAATAATTTAATTACAATTTAATTATAACAAAAGAAATTTACAATATAGAGATTAACTATAGAAAACGTAGGAATGTCAACTATATAAAGCACAAAATTTATAAAATTTCTTGAGGCTATCAAAAACATCTTTTGGACTTCTCAATGAAACTTCTTTGTCTTCCATGAATTTAACTCCACAATGCTTGCTCTATCTGAATACAAAAGCATACACTAATAAGCAAATTTAATACTTGCTCAGCTGTAAAAGGAGAAGAAAGGGGAAAATTGCAAACAAAACCATAATTTCCATAATTACAAAACATCATCCAAGGATGAACGTTCATCTATACATATAGGGTAAGTTATTATTTCATCCTTCAATAATATCCAACTTCAATTATCATTCTACATCCAAGCTTCAAACAACAATGGAAATAATCATGAATACATTTATATATATGGGGAAAGTTATTATTTGGTCTTTCAATAATAGAAAATGCTATTTTGTATAACAAAACACCAACATATCCCAACTCATGGTCTTAGACGATAGTACCATGTTAGCACCTATACAAAAGACCATTTCATAAATTAAAATCCTTTGAAGCAAATGTAATTACAATGATGACATATATTAAGAGTATGTTAGAGATAGTTTGAAAAACTTGAGTCCTACATTGGATGTGAATAAGGCTAGTGAAGTATATATAAGAGAGAGAAGATAAATCATGTTAAAATAATTATGGAAAGATAAAGGCTAAGTAGATTTCAATATTATTTATTTAATATTTAAAGCACTTAGCACATGGTGCGTCATGATCATTTGTTGATCTAATGGTGGAGATCTGGTCTACTATAAATTTGAGATTAATATATTTAATTAATTATTTTTCAGAAACAAAATTTGAAATGAGTATGTTTTGAAACGACATTATGAAACAAAATGTTATTTGATATTCTGAACGTTTCAATTACAACATTTAGAAACAAACTGGTTCATCAACAACATTTTCCTTTTTATTTTTCACTATTATAAAAGGGTGAGATCAGAGACTAAAAGGATCATTCACACTCTCTCCTCTTACTTACAATCTCTCTGTTTTGTTTTATGTTTTAAGGTATCTAATGTTGCTGTTAAATATCTTTGGTACTTAGAATAACTCCTTGGGGTGATTCATCGGATCTCTACAGGAAACCTAGTGGGAGTAAATAACATCTTAAGGATAGCATGTTATCATACGTTTCTGCGCACCTGTTATTTTCAATTACTATTTACAACAATCTTAAGATGTTATTATTATTTTGATTGATAATTGAGACCACCCAGGAATTAGCATTCAAGATCATGAACCAGGACTCCACAAAATTGGATCATTTTAATGGAATGAATTTCAATAGGTGGGAAGACAAAATGATGTTTTTGCTAATTGTCATGAAAATTGCGTATCTGCTTGATCCTGCTCTGGAGCCTCTTATTGAACAGAGTGATGATGAAAGTAAAGAAGTCAAGGCTAGATACAAGAAGAGGGCAGAAGATGAAGTGTTGTGCCGTGGCCATATTCTGAACATACTTTCAAATCGATTGTATGATCTCTACTCATCCTTCTCATCACCAGAAGAGATATAGGATGCATCGGAGGCCAAATACAACACAAAAAAGCAAGGAACATATAAGTTTTTGATTATGCAGTATTTTGATTACAAATTGCAAGATGCTGTTAACATTTTAGATTAAGTTCATGATTTACAGATTATAGTTTCTAAACTTAAAGATATTAAGGTGGACATTCCAGAGTCAGTGCAAGTAGGTGCCATTATTGTAAAATTACCTCCTACCTAGCATGAATTCAGGAAAAAGTTGCTGTACACTACAGAAAGTTTTAGTTTGGATCAAATTCTAAAACATTTAAGGATTGGACAAGAAACTTGTGTCTTACAAAAGAAGCACTCAGAATTTGAAACCAAAGTTAACTAAGTGGCTGCTGCAGGTAATGCTGCAGGTAATAAAAATCAGAATTTTCCTGGAAATAACAAGAAGAAGAAGAACCCTCAGCCCACTGGTTTCTGTTCTAAAAAACAATTCAAGACTCAAAAATCTTATTTTGTTTGTGGAAGGAAAGGATATCTTAAAAAGGATTGCAGATATAAGAAAAAGCCAAGGAACGAAACTACCAATAGTGCAAACATCGTGGATACAAAATATGATGAAATTATTGCCATAGTTTCTGATATGCACATTGGTACAATTTCGGAATTAAATATGGCTATTACTATAAAGTCGTTTGACTGGTGGTATGATTCTGGAGCAATAGTTCATATATGCCATGATAGGAATTTGTTCAAGAATTATGAAATTGCTCAACAAGAGCAGCTTGTGATTGTGGGCAATGGAAGCACTGTAAATGTACTTGGAAGAGGTAATGTTGAGTTACAATTTACTTCTGGAAAGAAGATGATTTTGCAGAATGTACTTCATGTTCTAGAAATTAGAAAGAATCTTGTGTCTACAAGTGTTTTGGTTGGAAAGTGGCTAAAAGTTGTCTTAGAGGCTCATAAGATTATTATCTCTAAGAATAGGGTGTTTATCGGCAAGGGTTATGTTTCTAATAGAATGTTTAAGTTAGGCATTAATAAGAATGATTTAGTTTCTGTTTATATGCTTGATAAATCTTTTACTTTGTGGCATGATAGATTATGACATGTTAAGTATAGAACAATAGCACATATGTCTAAAAATGGATTAGTCTCCTGTGAAAATAATAAGAATAACAAATGTGAAATTTGTGTATAAGCTAAAACAATAAAAAAAAATTTTCCTTATGTTCGAAGAAGTTTGGAAATTTTAGAACTTATCATTCTGATATTTGTGAGTTAAATAGTATTTTAACAAGAGGAGGAAACATATATTTTATAACTTTTATAGATGATTTTTCAAGATTTACTTATGTTTATTTGATGAAAACAAAAGATCAAGCTCTTGAGATGTTTCTAAACTTTAAGAATGTTATAGGAAACCAAAAAGAAAATAAGATAAAGATTTTAAGAAGTGACAGAGGAGGAGAATAGTTTTCTACAGATTTTTCACAATTTTGCGAAAATAATGATTTTATTCACCAAATGAGTGCTCTTATACACCTCAACAAAATAGTTTAGTAGAAAGAAAAAATAGAACTTTAGTAGAGATGGTAAATGCAATGATTTTTAATGCAAAAACTCTCATGAATTTGTGGGGTGAGGCTTTGTTAACTGCTAACCATATTCTTAATATAGTTATTTCAAAATTAATAAAATGTACTTCTTATTGTTGGATCAAGAGTTTTGATGATTCCAAACCAACACTCAAGAACTTGGATTGAAGATATCAAAGGAGATCAAAGCTGTTTCAAGTGAAGATTTTCTGAGTATTTGCTATTAAATCTTTTGTATGATCTTTAGTTTTTGTTTAGATTGGGTAAAAGATTTTGATTTGAGAAAAAGACGTTTTCAAACCTTGATTTAAAGTTAAATCTTTACTTATTTGAAAAATACTCACAAACAGACGAAGTTTGAAAGTATAACTGAACTGTCAAGTTGGAAATTCGAACTTTGCTTTTGGAAATTCGAATTTCGAGCTAAAACTGAATAAGTCTGGAGAGGTGTCCCTCTGTCAGATGAATTTTGGTCATTCAAAATTCGAATTTTCATCAAGTCTGAAAGAAGCCTTTTTGTGACAGACGAACTTCACAGTTTCAAAATTCGAATTTCAGACAAAATGCAATTTATGAAAACCAAAGAAATTCGTCTGAAACTTTGCTAAAGTTCATCTGAAATCAAGAAGAAACTAAGTTTGAAAAATGCTCTCTGACAGACGAACTTTAACTTAGCAACATTCAAATTTTCATCTGAGTCAAGGGAGCTACTTTGTGACATTCGAATTTCACTCTTTCAAAATTCGAATTTCAGACAAAACAAAACTTGAGAAAATAGAAGAAATTCGTCTGAAAGTTTGATAAAGTTCATCTGAGATCAAGAAAGATTTAAGTCTCAAAACTGGTCTCTGACAGACGAATTTCATTCTGCCAAAATTTGAATTTCAAAGAAAGTGAACTACGGTGCCTATTTGAACGTTCAATGAACAGACGAATTTTGGGCATCCAAAATTCGAATTTCGAGGGTACTGTAGAAAATTGAAAACACTGTTCATGATTTACAGAAAAACTTTCTTCTTGAAAATTCGTATGTCACATTGTGAAAATATTTTATAAGTTTCAAAATTCGAATTTCACTCTATGGACAGACGAACTTCGTATTTTAACGTTGGAAGCTTTAACCTTCGGTTCCCTCGAAATTCGTCTGTTGGCCAACCAAAATTCGAATTTCAGTATGTCAGAAACATTAAATGCGGTTGGTAAACGGATAGTTTTTCAGAGTAACCGTTGGATAACTTCCCTAACGGATAGATTTAGTCTCTAACGGATATTTGAGACCTAAATCTATAAATACAACATCATTTGAATTTGTGGGTAACGAATCAAACCTGTACATACCGAATTTCTGCTGAATTTTCATCTCAAAAGCTTTTACCCTTCCAACTTCATTATTTGTACTTAAACCTTCATATCTACTCTATTCAAGAGAGTTATTCATTTGTAAACAATCTACTCTTCATCTGAAAGATAGATTTACTTGTGAGGGGTATTCACAAGGGGATTAGGAAGCACATAGAGAAAGTGCTTAGAGAGTTTGAGAGAGCTCAGAACAGAGCATACTCGTGTACTGTGGCTTTAGCAAGAAGCCCGTTGAAATTCTTGCTGGATAGTAGATAAATCTCAAGAGGTGTCTTGGGGACTGGATGTAGGTCAAGTGGATAGACCGAACCAGGATAAATCACTGAGTTTTCTCCTCCTTATCTCTACTTTTCAGCTTGCTCTGTTTTACACGTTGTTTTCATCATACTGTGATATCTTCACTTGCTTTGCTTTGTGCAGAAAAATTTCAATCTTCCCAATTCACCCCCCCTCTTGGGAAGTCAGCCTTGCTAACAAGTGGTATCAGAGCCCGGATTCCCATTCAAAGGATTTTACAGTCCGGGAACAAAGATGGCTGGCTTTGGAGAGAGTATACTTCCTGAAGGGAACAACACTAACAGACCACCAGGCTTCAGTGGAGAGCATTATGGGTACTGGAAGATGAGGATGCAGATCTACCTCCAATCAATTGATCTTGACATCTGGTTAGTCATTGATAAAGGAGATTTCGTCCCAATGGCTCTAACTGAAGATGGAAGATACAAAGAGAAGCTGGAAGCAGAGTGGAATGATGAAGACAGAAGGAGAGTCCTACTGAATTTTAAAGCAAAGCATTGTTTAGTCAGTGCCCTGAACCAGGATGAATTCTACAGGGTCTCACAATGCACCACTGCAAAAGGGATGTGGGACACTCTGCAGATTGCACATGAAGGGACATCTGGGGTCAGGGAGAACAGACTCAATACGTGCATTGGAGAGTATGAGAGCTTCAGGATGTCTGAAGGAGAAACTGTAAAGGAGCTCCAAAAGAGATTCACTCTCATTGTGAATCAACTAAAGAGCCTAGGAAAGGAATACACTCAATCAGAGAAAGTGAGAAAAATTCTAAGAGCTCTCCCTCTGGAATGGCAGCCCAAGGTGACAGCAATAGAAGAAGCCAGAGGAGAATCAATGGCCTCTGTCACAGCTCTCTTCGGGAGCCTTGAGGAGTATGAAGGAAAAATCAAAGCTCTCAAGGAAGCCGGGCTGGACAGAAAGAAGAAAGGCCTTGCTCTCAAAGCTGCTGATGAAAAGGAAGAAGAATCTGACGAAGAGGATGAACTTGATGAGGAAACCTTGGCTATGATGGTCAAAAAATTCGGAAGATTCTATGGCAAGAAGAAGAACAAGAGATTCTTCAAGAAAGTAGCTGCTGGGGAAAGCAAGAAAGAGGCAAAAGAATCTGTGACTTGCTATGAGTGCAAGAAGCAGGGACACATAAAATGGGACTGCCCCCAATTCCTCAAGAAGCAAGAAAAAGAAAAGAAAGGTGCTGACAAAGGGAAAAAGAAGAAGGCGTACATCTCATCCATATGGGGCAACAACTCAGATGAGGAAGAAGAAGATGAAGATGAGATTGCCAACATTTGTCTAATGGCACTTGCTTCTGAAGAAGCTACACCCTCATACAGCAGTGATCAGGATGAAGAGGTATATGAATCTGAACCTTCCTATTCTGAATTGCTGGATGCTTTTCATGAGCTTCATGATGATTTCATTAAAGTTGCTAAAGAACTAAAACTGGCAAAGAAGAAAATAAATAAGTTGGAATCTCAAAACACAATCTCTGAAATTACTTCTTTACCTACTGCTGAATCTGTCTGTTGTACTTCATGCACTGAACTTAAACAAACTAATGATTACTTAGTCAAAAGCATGTCTAGGCTCACTAGAGGAAAAGATATGTTGTTTGCATTGATGGGGAGCCAAAGAATTTCACAAGGAAAAGCTGGTCTTGGCTATGATCCATGTGCTGTTCAGGAAAAGATTAGGAAGAAAAACCAAAATGCATATAAAAGACATTTTGTGCATGCTAAGAACAATGAAAAGAAAACTAATGCATCACATCACATTGAAACATATGATCAACCAAGGCATGCTAGACAAAAGTATTATCTGCATTATTTTCTTCCTGCATCTCAATCTAGCAGTCCTTTCACTACATGTCATTTCTGTAACAAAAAGGGACACATTTCCAGTTCTTGTGATTTGAGGAAAAATGGACTTGGCAGGAAAGTTGGATGGGTTCCCAAAGTTGCATCTGCATCTAGGGAAAAATATACTGACCAAAAAGGACCCAAGCAAATTTGGGTACCTAAAAGGAAATCATAAACATTGTTTTGCAGGTCTGTCTCAAAGCTAAGAAAAGCAACAAATGGTATATGGACAGTGCCTGCTCAAGTCACATGACTGGTGACAAGGAGAAGTTCATCACCCTTAGAGACAAGAAAGGAGGAAAGGTGACCTTTGGAGGTGATCAATATGGTAAAATTGTTGGTATTGGCATTGTGGGCAAAAATCCTGAAACATCCATTGAGGAGGTGCTGTTTGTGATTGGCCTCAACCACAACTTACTAAGCGTGAGTCAGATTTGTGACAAAGGAAACTGGGTGCTGTTTGACTCAAAGCTTTGCCTGGTCATCAGAAAAAGTGATCAAAGAGTAATCCTCAAGGCTCAAAGGGATGGTAACTGCTATACTATTGACCTTGATGAACTTCCTCCTTTAGATTTTGTGTGCTTAATTAGTCAAAATAACGATAGTTGGTTATGGCATAGGAGATTAGCTCATGTCAATATGAATCAATTGTCTAAACTGGTTAAAAATGAGCTAGTTACTGGTTTGCCAAAAATATCTTTTGAAAAGGATAAAGAATGTGATGCATGCTTAAAAGGAAAATAAATTAAATCATCCTTCAAATCTAAAAACATAGTTACCACAACAAGACCACTTGAATTGCTGCATATGGACTTAATTGGACCATCTAGGGTGAAAAGTCTTGGTGGTAATCTGTATGTGCTTGTAATTGTTGATGATTATTCTAGATTTACTTGGACATTATTCCTTTCTTCTAAGAGTGATACCTTTGATGCATTTGTAACCTTAGTTAAGAAAGTGCAAAATGAGAAAGGTATCTCTATTGTGTCTATCAGATCAGATCATGGAGGAGAATTTGAAAATGCATACTTCCTGGAGTACTGCAGTGAGCATGGAATTGACCACAACTTCTCAGCTCCTAGGACTCCTCAACAGAATGGAGTAGTAGAAAGGAAGAACAGAACTATTGGAGAGATGGCCAGAGCTATGCTGAATGAGAAGGAACTTTCTCAAGTGTTCTGGGCTGATGCAGTGAGCACAGCAAGTTACATCATCAACAGAGCCTACATCAGACCCATCCTGGGAAAGACTCCATACGAGCTGTACAAGGGGAGAAAGCCAAATCTGTCCCATCTCCATGTGTTCGGATGCAAATGCTATATTCACAACAATGGCAAAGAAAACCTAGGTAAATTTGATGCCAAATCAGATAAAGGTATATTTCTAGGCTACTCTAGTAGGAGTAAGGCATATAGAATTTATAATAAAAGATCAAATGTGGTAGAAGAATCTGTGCATGTGGTTTTCATTGAAAATGAAACTGTTTCAAAACATCTTACCAATGAGGATGATCTTGCTTTCAATTTTGAAAAACTGGGCATTTCTGATAAAAGTAGAACTGAACCTCCAAAGATATCTGAATCTATTAACATAGAGGAAGATATCCAAGAGCAAGAGTTTGATGAAGAAAATAATGAAGAAACATCTCAAGAACTCCCTAGAGCTTGGAGATATCAAAGGAATCATCCTGTTGATCAAGTGATAGGAGATGTTCAAGAGAGAGTCAAAACCAGAAAACAGTTAAGGGATCAAATGCTAAATTGTGCTTTCATTTCTCAAATTGAACCCAAATGTGCTGAAGAAGCCTTAACTGATGATTACTGGATTTTGGCAATGCAAGATGAACTTAATCAGTTTGAAAGAAATCAAGTTTGGGATTTAGTACCGAGACCCAAAAATCATCCTGTTATTGGTACCAAATGGGTTTTCAGAAACAAACTTGATGAATCTGGAACTATAATCAGAAATAAAGCTAGATTAGTTGCTAAAGGGTATAATCAAGAAGAAGGTATTGATTTTGAAGAAACCTTTGCACCAGTAGCCAGATTAGAAGCTATAAGAATTCTACTAGCTTATGCATGCATGAAAAATATTTTGCTATCTCAAATGGATGTAAAAAGTGCTTTTCTGAATGGATATATCATGGAAGAAGTTTATGTAGATCAACCTCCAGGCTTTGAGGATTTTACAAAACCAAACCATGTCTATAAACTGAAGAAAGCTCTTTATGGATTAAAACAAGCCCCTAGAGCTTGGTATGAAAGATTGAGCAATTTTCTGACTGAAAAAGGGTTTAACAGAGGCAAAGTTGACACAACTTTATTTACTAAGAAAGAGAATAAAGATTTACTAATTGTTCAAATCTATGTTGATGATATTATTTTCGGTGCTACTAATGAAACTCTTTGCAAGAAATTTTCTAAGTTAATGCAGGGAGAATTCGAAATGTCCATGATGGGTGAACTCAATTTCTTCCTTGGATTGCAAATCAGACAGCTTAATGATGGTATCTTTCTCAGTCAATCCAAGTATCTAAAGGAGCTGTTAAAGAAGTTTGGAATGGAGAATGCCAAGCCAATGGGAACACCTATGGCCACTGCAACCAAACTGGACATGGATGAAAATGGGAAAATGTTTGACATTACTCAATACAGAAGAATAATTGAATCCCTGCTGTATCTAACTGCCAGTAGACCTGACATTATGTTCAGTGTCTGCATGTGTGCAAGGTTCCAATCATGCCCCAAAGAAACCCATGCAACAGCTGTGAAAAGAATTTTCAGATATCTAATTGGAACATCACAGATGGGTCTTTGGTATCCAAAAGGCAATGGAGAAGATCTCAAAGGATACACTGATGCTGACATTGCAGGATCCAAAACTGACAGAAAAAGCACAAGTGGAACTTGTCAGTTTCTTGGAGGATCCCTGGTTTCATGGTTCAGCAAAAAGCAAAACAGTGTGGCTCTATCCACTGCAGAAGCTGAGTATGTTGCAGCTGGAAGTTGTTGTGCCCAAGTCATCTGGATGAAGCAGTAGCTTGAGGATCTTGAGGTTAAAATGAAAGAGATACCCATCATGTGTGATAATCAAAGTGCCATAAACATCACTAAAAATCCTGTCATGCACTCAAGGACGAAACATATTGAGGTTAGACACCACTTCATAAGGGATCATGTTCTGAAAGAAGAAGTTAAGCTGGAATACATCCCAACAGAGGATCAACTAGCTGACATACTAACCAAACCTCTACAAGAAGACAGGCATTGCAAAATAAGAAGAGAATTGGGAATGGTAAATCCCAATGAATTGTAAGTCATTTCTGTGCAATTCTGTCTTTAGAATTTTTTTTACTAGAATTTATTCTAACTTGAGCATCAGAGTATGTTTTAATATAGTTGCAGGTTCTCCTTGTGAAAATCAATGGCTAAAAGTTTGAAAGATTGGAGCACTCCAGATTGGAACAACCAGAAAATGAAGTGAATGATAATTATTCTAAGGTCTGGATCCATTCTGTAAGTTTTTAAAGTTGAAATTTGTATGATGTTTGATTGCTAGATGAATTTCATTGATAATCTGTGTTTTTGAACTGGTCAACATGGTCAACATTCGAATTTTGGTTGATCAACAGACGAACTTTGGCCTGTTATGCCTTGAACAGTTCTCGGTAATGCCTCGAAATTCATCTGTTGAAGCTTGAAAGTTCGAATTTTCAAAAACAGAAATTTCAAAGTTATGATTGTCCATCACTGTTATACGAATTATTACTTCTTAACATACTAATGTTGGACAATATTTATAAAAGTTGAAAAATTCGAAGTTTCAGTTCAAAATTCGTCTGTTGACTTATGCTCTTGATGATTGAATGCTTGAAAGATGATGCTCTGCATGCTTAATTCATCTATTGGTTGAAGTTTTGTTTAATGAAGCTGTTTTTCTTTTCAACATTCGAATTTTGTCGGAGCAAAATTCGTCTGATTGTGTATGTATTGATTGTTTCAAGCCTCTGTCAGACGAACTTTCAAGATGAAAATTCGTCTGTCAGTAAGACGAGCTGAACATTTTAACTTGTAACTGCCCGAAGTTCGAATTTTGACCCCTCAAAATTCGTCTGTCAGACGGTTACATGCGTTAAAACCAACGGTTTCCCACAGAACAGACGCAACCCTATTTGTAACTCCTCCAAGTCTGTTCTTATTCTCTCTTCAATCCTCTTAACTCCTGTCCAAAAACCGTCTTTTCTCACCGATTAAACTTCCTTTCACATCCCTTAAATCTATTCTCAGCCACATTTTGCATCATTCAACCAAGAAATGGCGAGAGTGAAGATTCCTGGAACAGGACAAGCTGGAACTCGGCCAAAAAGGACGGTTAAATCTCAATATGCTACAAAGGAAGGAGAGAAATCCAAGAGAAAGACCGAACCCGGTAAAGCTACTCCTTCCAAACGCCAAAAATCATCATCCAAGTCAGAACCTCAGAAAGCTGGGCCCTCATCTTCAAAATCTGCAGTTCCTTCGGCTGATACTGCTGCTGTGGCTTCCTCTTCTTCTACTAAATCTGGAGAGTTTGATTTGACTACACTACCACTATGGAGCACCCCAGAAATTCAAGAAGAGTATACTACCAAGTTTTCAAACAAAAAGGTAATCAAGCCTCACTGTGTAAATATGGAACAATTTCTGATATCCAACAACTTTGATGCTGCAATATGGTTGATAAAATATAGAAATCTGTTGGAAATTGCTGAAAAATATGATGATGAGGTAGTGAAGACTTGGTATGCCTCTCTTAAATATAACAGCAAGAAAAGGAAATGGGAGGTCACCTTGAGATCAAGGACCATTTGGCTTACTGATGAAACCTTTAATGAAGTGTTGGAAATCCCAGGTCAAGATGGGCTGAAAGTTGACATTACAGCCTCTGGTATATGGATGAGGCTAGCACAGCTGACGAAGAAGGTGAGCCCTTCCTATATTATAAGGAGAGCACTATCTTGGACACCTTATTCAGAAGAAGGGAGAATAGGCCCACAATAAATCTGTTGAAGCCCACAGACCTCAGTGTACAAGTAAGGATCTTGCACTACATAGTGTCCAGGATCATATTCAACAAGGGTGGCAGCTTCAATTTGATAACAAGGGCAGAGGCTCATGTGATGACTGCCATCATACGTGGGAAAATGATCAATATAGGTCATATCATTCTCCAGCGTATGATAAAGGCAAGGGATCAGAGGAAAGATTCCACACTCCCCTATGCAGCAATTATTTCAAGAATCCTGCAGCATGCTAGGATTCAACACATTGAAAAGGGGAAAGGGAAGCTCACTGAGGCCTTAAAAGAAGAAGAATTGCAAAGGATGGGCATTGAAAGAGATGAAGGACATTGGGTTGGAAAGGGAGCAGGAAAATCTGAAGATTTGTTCTTTGTTGCTGATGCATCCCTCCAACAAGAAGGCACCTCTGAGGCTCCTGGCAGATCTGTACCTCAGCCTTCTCAGCCTATTCCATCTCCATCCAGGCCTACTCACCCTCCTTCCACTCCCTCCTCTCGAGCCAAGCCAACTAAGATCACTGAGCTGTTTGACAATCTGTCAACACTCATTCTCAGCATTAGGGATGAGCAAAATGCCAAATTTGCTCATCTACAAGATCAGATCCATCAGTTGGCTGTGAATATGAAGGTGGTGGCTGATGCCTATGAAGAAATTAGAAATGCAATTCCTACCACTTCAGCTCCACCTCAGCCTGGTATCCCTGAGCCTACTCTGTCTCCATCTCCTGTGCCTCCAAGTCCTTTTGAGCTGGATTCTCCTATCCCTGGTGTTGGTATGCAAGTGACTGAACCAACTAGCACACCAAAGGCCTCCAGCAATGAGGTAAGTCCTGGTCCACCCTTGGACTATGGCATGGAGGAAGAGGGTCTGCAGGAAACAAGCCCAATTGAGCAGAGTGAAGCAGTTGCTCAGGACTCTATCCTTTCCACCCAAGAGTCTGAGCAAGTTGAGCAGCTGGTAGCATCCATTTCTGCTTCACCATTTCTGCAATCTACACTCAATGAGGAAAGGAGCATTGTGCCTGTTATTGACTTTGCTGCTATTGCTCATAATGCCCTTCTGCTAGCTCAAAGGAGAAGGCTTGAAGAAATGTTTCCTCCTCATGCACCAGCCTCTCATTCTCTTGCTGATTATGGGCTGTCAGAGGAACAGAGAGCTCGGCTAGCTCTTTCCAGGCAGGAAATGCAAGAGCTGCTTGAGGTCTCTGATGATTCTGATGAAGAGCCTGCTGAGCCCCCTGCACCAGCTCAGCCAGAGATTCCTTTTGCTCCTGTCCCTTTTCGTGCTGTTCCTCTCACTCAGATACCTCCTCCAATGGACTTTGCTGGGCTTTCTGATGATGCCAAAAAGGGGGAGAAGATAAAGCAAGCTGGAAGATCTGCTGAGTCATCTGGAAAAGGAAAGACTTACAGCAAGAAGTCTAAGCCAAAGAAGAAGTGATGTTTTTAGATCTTAGGCTGAATCTTCTTGTTGTATCTAGTTTTAATCATTGTTTTTTTGCTTGTTTGATGTTTTGAGAACTGATTGAAATATGTATTGCAAAAATTTGGTTAAGTAAATTATGTTCTTGATTGCAATGATTTGGGCTTTGAATCTCTTCACTTAATCTGTTGAAAATGATATCTTATGAACTGTAATGCATATGTTGAGGGGGAGCTTGTGTAAGCAAACCCAAGTACTAATCCAGTTTGTGAGTTGTTTTGTCATCATCAAAAAGGGGGAGAATGTTGGATCAAGAGTTTTGATGATTCCAAACCAACACTCAAGAGCTTGGATTGAAGATATCAAAGGAGATCAAAGCTGTTTCAAGTGAAGATTTTCTGAGTATTTGCTATTAAATCTTTTGTAGGATCTTTAGTTTTTGTTTAGATTTGGTAAAAGATTTTGATTTGAGAAAAAGACGTTTTCAAACCTTGATTTAAAGTTAAATCTTTACTTATTTGAAAAATACTCACAAACAGACGAAGTTTGAAAGTATAACTGAACTGTCAAGTTGGAAATTCGAACTTTGCTTTTGGAAATCCGAATTTCGAGCTAAAACTGAATAAGTCTGGAGAGGTGTCCCTCTGTCAGATGAATTTTGGTCATTCAAAATTCGAATTTTCATCAAGTCTGAAAGAAGCCTTTTTGTGACAGACGAACTTCACAGTTTCAAAATTTGAATTTCAGACAAAATGCAACTTATGAAAACCAAAGAAATTCGTCTGAAACTTTGCTAAAGTTCATCTGAAATCAAGAAGAAACTAAGTTTGAAAAATGCTCTCTGACAGACGAACTTTGACTTAGCAACATTCGAATTTTCATCTGAGTCAAAGGAGCTACTTTGTGACATTCGAATTTCACTCTTTCAAAATTCGAATTTCAGACAAAACAAAACTTGAGAAAATAGAAGAAATTCGTCTGAAAGTTTGATAAAGTTCATCTGAGATCAAGAAAGATTTAAGTCTCAAAACTGGTCTCTGACAGACGAATTTCATTCTGCCAAAATTTGAATTTCAAAGAAAGTGAACTACGGTGCCTATTTGAACGTTCAATGAACAGACGAATTTTGGGCATCCAAAATTCGAATTTCGAGGGTACTGTAGAAAATTGAAAACACTGTTCATGATTTACAGAAAAACTTTCTTCTTGAAAATTCGTATGTCACATTGTGAAAATATTTTATAAGTTTCAAAATTCGAATTTCACTCTATGGACAGACGAACTTCGTATTTTAACGTTGGAAGCTTTAACCTTCGGTTCCCTCGAAATTCGTCTGTTGGCCAACCAAAATTCGAATTTCAGTATGTCAGAAACATTAAATGCGGTTGGTAAACGGATAGTTTTTCAGAGTAACCGTTGGATAACTTCCCTAATGGATAGATTTAGTCTCTAACGGATATTTGAGACCTAAATCTATAAATACAACATCATTTGAAGTTATGGGTAACGAATCAAACCTGTACATACCGAATTTCTGCTGAATTTTCATCTCAAAAGCTTTTACCCTTCCAACTTCATTATTTGTACTTAAACCTTCATATCTACTCTATTCAAGAGAGTTATTCATTTGTAAACAATCTACTCTTCATCTGAAAGATAGATTTACTTGTGAGGGGTATTCACAAGGGGATTAGGAAGCACATAGAGAAAGTGCTTAGAGAGTTTGAGAGAGCTCAGAACAGAGCATACTCGTGTACTGTGGCTTTAGCAAGAAGCCCGTTGAAATTCTTGCTGGATAGTGGATAAATCTCAAGAGGTGTCTTGGGGACTGGATGTAGGTCAAGTGGATAGACCGAACCAGGATAAATCACTGAGTTTTCTCCTCCTTATCTCTACTTTTCAGCTTGCTCTGTTTTACACGTTGTTTTCATCATACTGTGATATCTTCACTTGCTTTGCTTTGTGCAGAAAAATTTCAATCTTCCCAATTCACCCCCCCTCTTGGGAAGTCAGCCTTGCTAACACTTATAAGTTATGGAAAGGTAGAAAACTGAATTTAAATTATTAAAGAGTTTAGGGATGTCTTGCATTTTACAAAGTTCCAGAATATAAAAGAACTAAATTAGGACCAAGAGCTTTGAAAAGTATATTTGTAGGATATGTAAAAAACTCAAAAGCCTGTAGACTCTTGGATATTGATTCTAATGTAAATGTTGAATCACGAGATGTTGAATTTTTTGAAGGAAAATTTGTTGATGATCCAATACAAACTGATTTGTTTCAAAGTAAAGAGCATGAAGAGTCTACATCTGTAAGAAATGAATTAGTAGAACCTCATTCTGAATTTGAACCTAGAAGAAGTTAGAGAGCAAGGAAAGGAAAATATTTAGATTCTGATTTTATTAATTCTCAAGTAATAGTCTTCTTAGTTGAAGGTGATAGAGAATCAGTGTTAAGACAAATTCTTATCCTTTTAAGTATTGAAGAAGATCTTAAAACATATATGGAAGTATTGATGTCTAGAGACTCAAGTTTCTGGAAAGAAATTATAAATGATGAAATGGATTCATCATTGTCTAATAAAACTTTGGAATTAGTTCATTTGCCTAAAGGGTCAAAACCTATTAGTAATAAATGGGTTTTTAGATGGAAATATAATACTAATGACTCTATTCAAAGATTTAAAACTAGGTTGGTTGCTAAAGGTTTTAAACAAAAAGAAGGAATTGATTATTTTGATACATATACACATGTTGCTAGAGTTACTTCCATTAGAGTTTTATTTGTTTTAGCATCTATTAATAATTTGTTTGTGCATCAAATGAATGTTAAAACAGCATTTTTAAATGGTGAATTAGAATAAGTTTATATGGAACAACCAGAAGGCTTTGTACTTTCTAGAAATGAAAAGAAAGTCTGCAAATTAACTAGATCTCTGTATGGTTTAAAACATGCTCCTAAGCAGTAGCATGAAAAGTTTGATTATGTTGTTTTGTCTCATGGTTTTAAACATAATAACATAGATAAGTGTGTTTATCTAAAGTTCACTAGTGAGTATGGAGTTATTATTTGTTTATATGTAGATGACATGCTTATTTTTGGAACTAGTATGGTTGCAATAAATAAAACTAAAAAGTTTTTATCCTTCTAATTTAAGATGAAAGATCTTGGAGAAGTGGATACTATTTTAGGGATCAAAATTAAGAGGCATAGTAGAGGTTTTTCTCTAGATTAATCTCACCATGTTAGTAAAATTTTGAACAAGTATCAACATTTAAATATAAAAGAGGCAAATACCCCCTTTGATTCATCACATCATCTAATAGAAAATAATAATAGATCAGTGGCTCAACTAGAATATACCAGTGCTATTGGGAGCTTGATGTATGCAATGCATTATACTATACCTGATATAGCTTTTGCAGTATGCAAACTTTCGAGATATAGTAGTAATCCAGGAATAGAACACTGGAAAGAAATTACAAGGGTCCTAGGATATTTAAAGAAAACAATTAATCTAGGATTGCTTTACAATAAATTTCCAGTAGTTTTGGAAGGTTACACTGGTGCTAGTTGGATAACTGGTGCAGGTGATAGTATGTCAACTTCAGGATGGATATTTATCCTAGTAGGAGGAGCAATCTCCTGGCATCAAAGAAATAGTCTTGTATAAGTCATTCTATGATGGAATCATAATTTATTGCCTTAGCATTTGCATGTAAAGGGGGAGAGTGGTTGAGGAATTTATTATTGGAAATAAAGTTATGGTCACAACCGATACCAGCTATCTCTTTACATTGTGATAGTGACGCTACAATGTCTAGGGCATTTAACAAAATTTACAATGGTAAATCTAGACATAAGCCTAAGGCATGAATATGTGAGGCAATTAATTTTTGATGGAGTAATTACAATTCAATATGTAAAAACGAGTGAAAACTTGGCTAATCCTTCTACGAAAGAACTCAACAAAGAATTGGTTAACAAAACATCAAGAGGAATGGGATTGAACCTTGTAAATATCAGTCACCAGTAATCAAAACCTAACCTTTAATTGGACCAAATCTGGTTTAAAGGTTCAATGGGTAATAACAAATTATTGATAAGTGACTGGGCATTAGAGTAGACATTTAAACATTCCGTGACTAGTGCATATAAGATGAACTTAAGTGTTTAGGGTGAGTTAAACTCTTAATGGATTCGAGGAAGCTTGAGCAATTAAGGCCTTTATTGGAAATCCACCTATATGAATATAAGAAATAGTGCCATTTCTTACAAGAATTTAGGGGTCATTCTTGAAATGTTCATGAAAAGCCTAGGATGAGCACATGACCATAAAAGTATAGGAAGTCTATGCAGAATGAAATCGATATAAGAATATGTGTGTGGTATTTCTAGTACTAACACTAAAGTTGTAGTTCAATGCATTCAAGCAACTATTGACTTGTTAATATTTTGAAGTACTTACACTATTAACAGGTTCAAGTCAAGAGACACTTGCTATTATGCATATTCTTATGAGTTACAGAGAACATTTAGTTTTCAAACTAAGTGGGGGATTGTTAGAGATAGTTTGAAAAACTTGAGTCCCACATTGGATGTGAATAAGGCTTATGAAGTGTATATAAGGGAGAAAAGACAAAACATGTTAAAATAATTATGGAAAGATAAAGGCTAAGTTGATTTCAATACTATTTATTTAATATTTAAAGCATTTGGCACTTAGCATGTGGCGCATCATGATCGTTTGATTGATCTAACGGTGGAGATCTGGTCTAGTTTAAATTTGAGATCAATATATTTAATTAATTATTTTTTAGAAATAGAATTTTAAATGACAACATTTTAAAATGACATTATGAAACAAAACATTATTTGATATTCTAAACATTTCAATTACAGCATTCAGAAATGAATTGGTTCATCAACAACATTTCACTTTTTTGTTTTCTACTACTATAAAAAGGTCAGACCAGAGACTAAAAGGATCACTCACATTCTCTCTTCTTGCTTATAATCTCTCTATTTTGTTCTATGTTTCAAGGTATCAAAAGTTACTGTTAGATATCTTTGATGCTTAGAATAACTCCTAGGAGTGATTCGTTGAATCTCCGCAGCAAATCTAGTGGGGGCGAATAACACCTTAAGGATAGTGTGTTATTATATGTTTTTGGGCACCGATTGTTTTTAATTATTGTTTTCAATAGAGTATACCAGCTAGTGTCAATGTGGATAGATTAGATTATAGCTAATAATAATAATATGCTTTATGAAGCAAATGGTAACAAAGAATGACCAAATTTGTACTATAAGTATAAAATGATATAAGAAGCTAATAATTAAAAAAAAATATCATTCATGTTCCTATAATGGGAATATATATTATAGATTACACAAAATGATATTTATGTCTTAACTGTCCCGCCACAAAATATTGAATGTCAACACTGACTTCCAAAAGTTCTGTAATTCAGCAGTAAAAAATTTATTGAGCACCATTCACTTAAATTTCATCTCACAACTGCTCAAATGTTGATTAAATTTAAAACTAAATCTATTGAAATACTTATAATGCTTATTAAATAAGTCCATGTATAATCACGAAAGTCTATATGCTATTGGTCATATACATTACTGTTTTAGTTTTATGAAGGCATTAATGTAGGACATAATAATAACTATACCAACCCTATAACCAGCAAAGCTTAATCTAACGTCATACAACCCCAGTAATCTATTAAATGGTCAAAAAGAAAGAAAGAAATTTTCTCAAGAATAAGCAAAGATTAGAACTACAAAATAACCTGATAGATAGCAGATACTGCAATGGGCAACAACTTATGGGAGGAAGGTAAGTACCATGAGCATGATGAAAGCCACCACTGCCATATGATTGCCTCTTCAACTAATTATTGCTACTCGAGTTCCTCTTAATGTATAAAATGCCATTAGATTATTGAAATGGAAAACAAGAAGATTCAGTCCATACTACTTCAAGTGTTGGATCACAATAACATATAATTACAAATTCAAAAAATATCTAGTGTGGGACTTCTTCATACTTGTAGAAAAATGTTCATTTGTGATCATTTCATTCTAAAGAAAAATAAAAATAAAAAAATTATAAATAAAGTGAAATTGTTAGACAATAAAATGTTTGAGTATAATTCATTTCCCCCTACCCTCTCTATGGGTCAAGTGGTCTCTTCAATAGGATAGGAGCCATCCATCTTTTAACATGTCTTACTACTATGCTAAATCTTCTAGGAGAAAACCTATGAAGCATATAATTCATTTGCTAGCTATGAAGCATCATGCTTTCTTAGACTTTCATGATGTAATGTACTTAAAATTATTACTCTTCCAATTTTGTCTTGCATAGTTACCTACCAAAATTCAAAGCAAGAAGGGCATATACCAACATTGCATTTTCTTCATATTTGGAAAACATTCACATCCATATATCATATCCAAGACAAAACCGAGATCATATTAACAAGGATATGCCAAAGGATTAATTACCTTTCCTACAGGAATGCAAAGGAGCTTCAAGTATTTGGTCTAAAGCTCAGAGCAAGAGGGCAAACCTGCAAGACAAAAAAGTTTGATGTGATCCTTATTATAAAAAAAAGTACAAAGCTAGAACTTACATAAGATTAGAGCTTGAGGCCTTATGTCGCATTCCAAACAAATAGTAGTGAAGAAAGTTCATTGCTATCCCAATATGTAATGAATGATTAAATTTCAACGCTGGGAGATAAACTTACCACTTGAAGCTCTCATATGTAGCTCATGTAGAAATCTTGTCGTTGGAGAAAGAAAGCATATAATCCTTATATTGCAACTGACTTCTTTGGCATAGCTTTGTCATACAAGTAATAGCCTCTTGAAGACAAATTTTCAAAAAAAGTAAGTACTCAAAATGAAGGAATTGTATTTGAAAGGAATAAATCTTATACCTGATAGCTCTACCTATAATCTATTGCCTTTGTAGCAAGAACTGATCATGAGCATACAATAGCCTATCATCCCCATAATTGTTATCTCCTATGAAGATAGCAAAATGCTTGAAGGGAGGATATCACCCCAACCATTAAGTAGTTAAACTTCAAGCAACTATATAGCCTTAAAAGAGAAGCCTCAATCCATTGCTCAAAGTCATTCCACTCAAAAATTAGGTCAATTGATATTCAAGATACCCAATATATATATATCTAGCAACAAGAAGTGAAAACCATAGAGAATAGGAATATGAAATAGAGGAGTAATGTGAAGATTATCTTTTATAGCCTTTGAAACATTAAATTGACATTTTTCTAGAAAATGATATACTTAAACCATTAACATAGTAAAAGGTGCCTTCTATTGAGATTGTAACCTTAGGATATGTTACCTGACCTTTATAGCCTTTTGGTTTCAAATATAAGCCCTCAAGCTGAATAAAGCACAACTACTAACTCTGTACTTGCACTTTTATGCCAGAAAAAAGATTGCAAGACCCTATAGAATTGCGCATAACTAGTGAGTGAAGAACTTGGAAAACAATCACAACAACAAATAAGAGATGTGAAAAGTTTTATTATCCACAATTTTCAGAAGACATTAAAATTTGATAGTAGAATTTTGACAATAAACAACTCCTTGAATCAAATAAAGAACATAGATTTGGAAAGAAGATGAATCAAAGAATGTCAAGCATGAAAGCATGCCCACAAAATCTCTCTTAACAATATAAAACAAGGGAGTCTATAAAAGGCAACAATATTTCATGGATGGGAAGAATGTTGAAAATACAAGAAAAGCATCAAGCTTAGGTTTATCATGTAGTTTTTAAGTAATACACCATACTTTAAGCAAGCCCAGATGAAGATCCTATGGAACATAGGAACATTATTTTGGCTAATAAAATATTTATGCATTAGGATGTCATACTTCTTTCTTTCTTCAAATTGATTATCTGAATCTAACCAGGAAAAAGCCATTTATGGCATTAATAGAAGCAATGACCTAAAAATATCTAATCATCCCAACCCTTCACCATGCTTGAAACCAAGAAGTAAAATAGAGCTAATATTTATAAAGGAAATTACCACTTTGATCAACAATAAACAATTATATACCATGGAGAATAAATGAAAAAATGAACAAAAACATACCAGAGCTCTTGCTAGATGTTAGAGACATGGTGATGGAATAAGCAACAACCATAAAAAGGTTAAGTTCACGATGGTGGTTAAAGGTGCAAACATTGTTACAGAAATGACTCCTGTGATCATAAATCTTCTTCAAAAAGGCAACACTTGGTTCATAATTGATATCAATATGTTGAAGTGAACCATCTAATGTAATGACAGTGAACCTACAACTAGATACAATACCAACATTTCAAATTGACATTCCTTTATTAAGACGTTATTAAAATTGTATTGACATATGACATCATGCAAAAAATAACATCATAACCATAATTTACAGATCAATAGGAAAATTATCATGTTTCATTTTCTTCTTACAGTATATTGAAAGTAAAAATGCAGACAAAGAGAAAATACTTACAAGAAAGACTTTTGCGTATCTAAATCACTATTGCAAGATATGTTAACTATTCGTGAAGATGCTTTCAAATGCTTCTTCATAATTTCTGTTATCACTTCACCATTCACTTTGATAAAATATAGTGTATTGCTATCATCAGCAACCCCCAGAATGTTACCATCCTTAGACTAAGCTCCTACACTAAATGTACAAAGGTTGCAACCTATTAGACCAATTGTATAAAGAAGAAAATTTAGAGAGAAAAGCATCCAGAAAGAAATTATCTTCAACTTTAGTTTTCCATTTGAGCCCACAATGTTTTTTCAATATAATTTATGAAGGCCAATATCACATGTTGATCCAAATAATTTTCATTTCCTATACTTGCCTTAATAAGCTAATGCAACAGATTCACATCTAATTAATTGCTAGATTGCATTAATATTTCTAGGTGGACTTGCATAATATAAAGAAAACATAGTAAGAATTTTCAATTCTAAGCACAACAGGTACAAACTAGCAACCTAGCTAAGTTAAGCCACAGATTAAGGAGAGTGACGATGGAGATTTCTTAGAGTGTGTCCATATCTATGGTGGGACTTGGAGCTAGGGCACAAATCAAGGAGGGATGAATTCACAAAGCTAGGGTACATATTTTCAGTGCTAATGTTTCCAAGAACAACTTTGGTGGTCACCAAAATCAAGAAATCTATGGTTTAGGAGAAGAAAAAACATGGATCGATGTAATGAATTTGTAGATCTATTACTCTCCTATGGCAATGTCAACAATATTCACTCTCCCAATGGCATGAAGATTACTCAATGTCATAGCTACCGTCTCTCGACAAATAATGCTCCTGGTCTTGTTGGAGTACAATGGTGGCAACAGCAAATTCAAAGGAGATGTGAACAAAGTAGTGGCAGCACTTGAAGAAGATGCAAGGGAAGGATGGAAGGACAAAGGTGGTAAGAGTGAGCTCGAAAAAGATTTAGGAAAGAAGAGTGATACAGTTCAATTGTTTGAGGAATTGAAATTTTTATCAAAAATTTTGGGACAATTGAACCTCTCTTTAGCTTTTGTGCGTCCAAACACCAATAGAATATTAAATTAGTACATTTCTTTTAGGAAACACCAACTAAAATTTTATATATTCCTTGGCATTTAATATAACAAGTGCCATCTAAAATCTTGACCTTACAATAGATGGCTTTTATATCATTAAACGCTGACTAAAATAGAAAGCTTTAGTAACTTTTATTTGTGTTTTTTCATAGAAACACTAACAAAAGTCAATTGTCTCATTTTTATTGGCATTTTTGGAATAAACACCAATTATTGAGCACCAATAAAGCTCAAATTTGGCATAGTGCAACCAACCCACTTGTATCACTTCAATTACAATCAAATATGAGATTAAAAATCAATTATTCAACTCAAGCATTACTTTTGCCTCCCTCCTTCTTTCAACAATTTCATTCCAAGGTCACATTCCAAGTTAACCAAATTCAAGAACTTTCCAATAGAAAGCAATTATACCCATTTATTAGTAACTATTGCTTACTAGGCAATTCAAATTTTCATCATTCGACATTCACAACTTTATTTTTATCATAACCTATTGTAACTTATCCCTTTACCAAAAATTTAATAAAAGCTTTAAGAGCACAATTTTACACTTTTCTAAACTTATATGGAGAGATTAAAAACAAATAATTTAGGATTGAACCAAAGCTACAACTATATTAGCTAGCTATTAATTATATTTATATAGCTTTCTTTGCCATTGAAGCATTTCAACAAACACTTGATATGCACTTAGAAAACATAATTATAAAATAGAATCCATAGCATTGAGGTCTCTTTTCCAAAAACACAATTTTAAGCTTTACAAGACTTAATCATCAATTTCTCCTATCAAATTAAATTCCCTAATTTCAAGTTGACTGTAATGCCCTTAAATTTTAAATTGATGATTAAGAGTTTGACTTGGATTCAAATACAAGAAGGAAAAATAAGTAAAGAAAAAATGGTTCTTGGTAACCTAGCCATAGGGTAACCAAATTAAACTATAGTATAGTGGTAATTTGAGGTTGGATCCAAGGAATTGAAAATTAGAATTGATTAACTCAGTATAATTAAGTGAGACAAAAAAAAAGTAAAATTTGGAGGGGTTTTTAAAGATTAAAATGAAACTAAAGAAGAAAACAATTAAACTATGCAACTAAATTAGGATGCAAATTAAGAAATGAATGAAAGAACTAGGCCACCAACAATGAAATAGAAGTGATAATCATGGAACTAACCTTAGAAACATGGCTTTCCTCATTCAATTTTAATTGATTATGATTGGGGAAGTGATTATCAAATTAAATTAGCTTAACAATTCAAAATCATTTAACATTAGGTCTAGCTTTAACCATCTACACTAGATTAATAGATGACTACTTGTTTAAACTATTGAATCAAGTATTTTGATGATTCCAAACAACCGAAGCTTAGAAGGAAGATATCAAAGCAGTAGAAGAAATCTCAGGTGAAGAAATCTAGGAAGAAATGAGTACAAAATTAATTTGTAGGATTTCTCAATGTTCACAGAGTAAAAGGCTTTGATCTTGCACCCACTAGTTTTAAATAAGTGTTTTTCAACAATCTTATGGTAACTTATGATAAATTTGAAAAATACTCACTAATAGACAAATTTTGAACTATTAAAATCATATGTTTTTATGAAAATTTAAACTTTGATCACTAAAATTCAAAGTTACAGAGATGTTACGTCTGATAGACAAATTTCAGACTATTGAAATTCAAATTTTGAGTCGAGCATAATTTGTGAAAAATGAAAAATTTGTCTGAAGTTGCATTAAAGCTCATCTAAAATAAGAGTGCAAAAAGAGCTCAAGTCAGTACCTCTAACAGATGAATTTTGGTTTTGAAAATTTGAACTTTGTAATGCAAAGGTAAAGGTCTAATTAGATGTCCCTCTAACAGATGAACTTTGGTTTTGGAAATTTGAAGTTTGGAATGAAAACCTATACATCTAATAAGAGGTCTCTCTGATAGATGAACTTTGAAGGTTCAAAATTCAAATTTTGGAAAGAAAAACTTTTATGCCATATTAAGTTACTCACTAACGGACGAATTTTGAATCCCCAAAATTCAAATTTTGAGTGCACTGTAGCAATATGGGAAAATTGTTCACACTTAACAGAAGTACTTTAAACTTGAAAATTCATATGTTCTAATATAGGAAATATTTGTCAAGTTCAGAATTCAAATTTCACCCTTGAACAGATGAACTTTGAAGTTCAATGTTAAAGTCTTTAACTTATGGTCTCTGTGAAATTTGTCTAATGACACTCCAAAATTTGAACTTTGGATGTCAAAAGTATTAAATGCGATTGGTGAATGGCTAGTTTTGTAGACAAACTATTAGATAACATCTCTAACAGCTAGATCTTGTCTTTAACATATAGTTAAGATATAAATCTATAAAGAGATTTTAATTTGAAGTTGTGGGTAATAAATTTATATTGTATTTACTGAAACTCTACCAAAATCATTAGACAAAGCCTTTTACTCTTTCACACTTCATTTATTATTCTTTAACTATCATACATACTCTATATTGGAGAGTTACTCTTGTTGTAAACAATCTATCTTAATCTGAAAAAAGATTTTCTTGTGAGGGGATTTCACAAGGGATTTAGGAAGCATTTAGCTAGAGTGCAGAGTGAGAATCTGTAAGCTCTTAGAACATAACACAAGGTTACTATGGCAATGCAAGGAGCCCACTAAATTCTTGGTAGATAGTGGAAATTCTTAAGTGGTAGTTTGATGATTGAACGTAGGTCAAGAGGAAGAGACCAAACTAGGATAAATCTTTGTATCTTTCTTTCCTCTACCTTGCTTACTGCTTTATTACATTATGTTTTTTCTACAACTTTTACTTTCACTGCTCTTTAATAATTTTATAGAAAATTTTCAAACTTCCTAATTCACCCCTCTCTTAGAAAACTAGTAGACCTAACAAGTGGTATTAAAGCCTGGACTCCCAAGTAAAGGATCTGACAATCAGGTAGAATCAATGGCTGGCTTTGGAGAAAGTTTTCTTGCTAAAGGAAATAACACAAATAGGCCTCCTGGCTTCGGTAGAGAGCATTATGGATACTGGAAGATGAGAATATAAATCTATCTCCAATCCATTAACTTAGACATCTAGTCAGTCATGCAAAAAGGGGATTTTATCCCAATGAAGCTCAGGATGATGGCAAATATAAACAAAAGCCAAAAGAGGAGTAGAATGATGAAGATAAAGTAAGAGTCCTGCTCAATTACAAAGCCAAACACTGTCTAGTTAGTGCACTCAATTAGGATGAATTCTACAAGGTGCCCAATGTACCACAACCAAAGGAATGTAGGACACTCTAGAAATTGCCCACAAAGGAACTACTGGAGTGAGGGAGAACAAATTAAACTCCTATATTGGTGAATATGAAAGCTTCAGAATGATGAAAGGTGAAAGCATCAAAGAGTTGCAAAAAGAGATTCACTCTTATTGTGAATCAACTGTAGAGTCTTAGTAAGGAGTACACATAACTAGTGAAAGTCAGAAAAATTTTTAGAGCTCTTCCTCTAGAATGGCAACCAAAAGTGACAGCTATAGAAGAAGCCAAAGGAGAGTCAATAGCTTTTGTCACAGCTCTCTTCAGTAGTCTTGAAGAGTATGAGGGTAAGATCAAAGCCCTCAAGGAAGTTGGTCACAACAAGAAGAAAAATGGGCTTGCATTAAATGCTGCAGAAGAAAGAAAAAAAGAATCTGATGATGAAGAAGAACTGGATGAAGAAGCTTTAGCTATGTTAGTCAGAAAATTTGAAAGGTTCCATAATAGGAAGAGAAATAAAAGATTCTTCAAGAAAAGAGCAGCTGCAGATAACAAGAAAGAAAGCAAAAAGCATGTTACTTCCTATGAATACAAGAAGCAAAGGTACATCAAATGAGATTGTCCACAATTTCTTAGAAGGCAAGAAAAAGAAAAGAAAACTGTTGATAAAGGGAAAAAGAAAAAGGAATACTTCTCATTAATCTGGGGCAACAACTCAAATAAAGAAAATGAAGATGAGGAAGGAATTGCCAACATCTGCCTGATGGCACTTGCATATGAAGAAACTCCAAACTCATCTAATAGTAATCATGAAGATGAGGTAAATGAATCTGAACCTTCCTATTCTGAATTGTTTGATACATTTCATGATCTGCATGATGAGTTCACTAAAACTGCAAAAAGAATTAAAATTGGCTAAGAAGAAGATTAGCAAGTTAGATTCTAATTGTAAAATATCTGACACTACATCTCTACATAGAATTGAATCTGTTTGTTGTCATACACTGAACTGAAGAAAAATAATGAATATCTTTTGAAAAGCATAACTAAACTTACTAAGGGTAAAGATATGTTATTTTCTTTATTAAGAAGTCAGAGAATTGCACAAGAAAAAAGCTAGACTTAGCTATGATCCTTGTACAGTCAAAGAAAAGAATGAAAAGAAGAATCAAAATTTATATATGAGACATTTTGTGCATGCTAATGGACTTAAGAAGAAAAGTTACAACTCTAAATCCATTGAATCTTATGTCCAACCAAAATATGTAAAATAAAAATATTATCTGCATTGCTTTCTCCCTGTATCATAATCTAGCAGTTCCATTATCACCTACCACTTCTGTAATAAGAAGGGACATGTTTCCAGGTCAGATCATGGAGGAGAATTTGAAAACTCAAGCTTTTCTAGAGTATTGTGAGGAGCATGGAATTGACCATAAAATCTCAACACCAAGAACTCCTCAGCAAAATATAGTGGTGGAGAGGAAAAATAGAACAATTAGAGAAATGACTAGAGCAATGCTAAACGAAAAAGAACTTCCTCAAGTTTTTTAGGCTTATGTAGTATAGACAACAAGCTACATCATTAATAGAGCCTATATCAGACCAATTATAGGGAAGGCATCTTATGAGCTATACAAAAGAAGGAAGCCAAACCTATCACACCTGCATGTATTTGGCTGCAAGTGCTTCATTCATAATAATGGAAAAAAGAATATGGGTAAGTTTGATGCAAAATCAGATGAAGGTATATTCCTTGGCTACTCTAGTAGAAGTAAAGAATATAGGGCTTTCAATAAAAAGACTAGAGTTGTAGAAGAATATGTGCATGTTGTCTTTATTGAAAATGACATTATTTCCAAGCATGTCATTGATGAAGATAATCTCATTTCTAGCTTTAAGAACTAGAATTTTTTTTGCAGAAGATAAAATTGAACCTCCAAAAGTATCTAAATCCATAAATAGAGAGGAAGATTTTCAGAAGAAAGATGTTGATTATGAAAACAATGAAGAAATATCTCAAGAACTCTCTAGAGCTTGGAGATATTAAAGAAGTTATCTAGTTGATCAAGTGATTGGGGGTGTTCAAGAGAATGTTAAAACCAGAAGACAACTTATGGATCAAATAAAACATTGTGCATTTGTTTCTCAAATTGAATCTAAGTGTGCTGAAGAAGCCTCAACTAATGAATATTGGATACTAGCTATGCAAGATGAACTAAATTAGTGTAAAAGAAATCAAGTTTGGGATTTAGTGCCTGGACCTAAAGATCACCCAATTATTGGGACTAAATGGGTATTTAGAAATAAACTTGATGAATCAGGAACAATTATTAGAAACAAAGTTAGATTAGTGGCTAAAGGATATAATCAGGAAGAAGGCATAGATTATGAGGAAACTTTTGCATTAGTAGCAAGATTGGAAGCAATAAAATCCTCTTACCCTATGCATGCATGAAAGATATAATGCTATATCAAATGGATGTAAAGTGTGCTTTTCTGAATGGATATATCATGGAAGAAGTTTTTGTTGATCAACCTTCAGGTTTTGAGGACTTAACAAAGCCAAACCATGTTTATAAACTAAAGAAAGCTCTTTATGACTTAAAACAAGCTCCTAGAGCATGGTATAAAAGGCTAAGTAAGTTTCTAACTGAAAAGGGATTTAATGGAGGAAAAGTAGATACAACACTATTTACTAAGAAAGAGAACAAAGACTTACTTATTGTTCAAATTTATGTTGATAATATTTTATTTGGTGCTACTAATGAATCTCTTTATAAGAATTTCTCTTAGCTAATGCAGAGTGAATTTGAAATGTCAATGATGGCAAGCTCAACTTCTTCCTTGGACTACAAATTAAACAATGTGATGATAACATCTTCCTTAATCAATCAAAATATCTGAAGAAATTGTTGAAAAAGTTTGGAATGGAAAATGCCAAATCAATGGAGACTCCTATGGCTACTGCAACAAAACTTGATAAGGATGAGGGAGGAAAGCCCTTTAACATAACTCAGTATAGGAGAATGATTGGCTACCTGCTATACCTGATAGCTAGTAGACCCAACATTATGTTGAGTGTCTGTATGTGTATAAGGTTCTAATCATATCACAAAGACTCCCATGCAATAACTGTGGAAGGAATTTTCAGATACCAATAAAATGTGATAGTCAATGTGCTATCAACATCACGAAGAATCCATTCATACATTCAAGGACAAAGTACATTGAAGTAAGACATCACTTCATAAGGGATCATGTTTTGAAAGGAGATATCAAATTGGAATACATCCCTACTGAAGATCAAATTGTAGACATTCTGACTAAGCCACTTGCAGAAGATAGACACTGTAAAATTAGAAGAATGTTAGGAATGATAAATCCTAATGAATTGTAAGCAAGCCTCTAACTCAATCTATTTAAAGTTTCTGACATTAAATCAATATTAACTTTAGTATCAAAATGTGTTTAAGATGTTTCATAGGTATTTCACATGAGTCTAGATGATAGCAAATCAATTTACTAGAGTTAACCAGACTTGCACATTCAAAGATGCTGAAGGAAAGCTAAAAAATTGAACTTTCACACCATATCTATAAGTTTAGAAATTAGAAATTCACATTTTAGATGTTATTAGACAAATTTCCATTTTAAAATGTGTTTTTGAATGAACTGGTATGCTCAACATTCAAACTTAAGTACTTATTAGATGAATTTCAGTAGCTTCTACGTTGATACAATACTCTCATATCCTTCAAAATTTGTCTGTTGACTGCAAGAAATTCGAATTTTAGAAATACAATAAGAATGTTGACTTTGCTTAAAATGCTCCATGTGTGAATTTCCATACCTCAAAATATGCATTTTAGAGACTTTATACAAAATTTTGAAATTCAAATTTTAGATTCAATAAATTTGTTTGTTGAAGCATGCTTTCATGTCAAGTCTCTATAAGATGAACTTTTATAAATAAAATTCATCTATTACTTTTCTCATTCTCTGATTGCTTAATGTGTGATTCCTAGACATTTTAACTTTGATGATTCAAAGTTCATCTATTACTATGTGTTCATTGAACTTAGCTTCTGTCAGACGAACTTCATGAAAAAAATTCGTCTGTTAAAAAGCCTCGTGTTGGTTAACTAGTAATTGCTTGAAATTGAAATTTTGACCCCTCAAAATTTGTCTGTTGAACAGTTACAGAAGTTAAATTGAAGGGTCTCACTTTGAACAAACGCAACCTCATTCATCTCTCTCTCAAGTCTATTCACCTTTTCTCTTAATTTCTCATCAATTCCATTCATGAATCTTCATTTTCCACCATTTAAACTTTATTTCACACCTTATAAACACATTCCTTGCATCTTTCTGTAATAATCACGCATGAGAATGATAAGGGTTAAAAATCTAGAAGTTGGTGAAAGAGAATCTAGACCAAAGAGGTCGGTCAAGTCTGAATATGTCTCCAAAGGAGGTGAAACTTAGAAAAGGAAAGGCGAATCTAGCAAGGAAACTCCATTTAAAAGGTAGAAAACCACTCCCAAAATAGATTCAAAGAAACCTGTATCTGCTACCCCTACTGCTCCTGTTTTTTCTTCTTTTTCTTCTAATACTGAGTTAGAGGAATACCAGTTAACCACGAAGCCATTGTGGAGCTGTGCACATATCTTAGAAGAGTATACCATCAAGTTCATCAGCAAGAAGGTAATTAAACCTCACTATACAAATATGGAAGAATTTCTTATTTCCAGTAATTTTGATGCTAACCTGTGAATGATAAGATATAAGAACTTGTTGGAAATTAAGGAACGATATGATGATGAGGTTGTCAAAAAATGGTATATTACTCTGATATACAATAGAAAAAAGGAGAAATGGGAGGTAAATCTGAGGTCCAGAACTATCTAGTTGTCTGATGAAACTTTTATTGCAGTACTAGAAATCCTTGGGCAAGATGGCCTAAAGATTGACATCACCACCTCAAGGTACATGGACGAGGATGAAACTGTAGATAAGGAAGATGGTCTTTTCTTGAATTACAAAGAAAGTATAGTACTAAATACCTTGTTCAGAAGGTGTGAGAATATGCCTCCTCTGAGTTAGCTGAAGCCCTCTGATCTTAGTGCTTAAGTCAGGATCCTACACTATATTATGTCTAGGATTATATTCAATAAAGGAAGAAGTTTTAATTTGATCACAAGGGTTGAAGCACATGTCATGATTGCACTCATGCATGGCAAGCTGATTAATATGGGCCATATCATCCTTCAACGCATGATCAAAGTAAGAGATCAGAGGAGAGATTCCACTTTGCCCTTTGCTTCCATCAACTCTAAAATACTTTAGTATGCCAGAATTCAACACCTAAAGAAAGGAAAAGGCAAGATCACTGAAGTCTTCAAAGAAGAAGAATTGCAAAGGATGGGAATTGAGAGAAAAGATAGCAGGTGGATTGGAAAAGGAGTTGGGAAGTCAGAAGACATATTCTTTGAGGAAGGTGGCTCTCAACAGCAAGTAGGAACCTCTGAGGCTGCTCCACCCTTACAGCCCTTACCACAGCTTTCTCAGCCTATTTCTCCTCCACCTCAGCCTACTCAGACACCTTTGACATCCACTCCCTCCAGCTGGGGAAAGTGAACCAAGATCACTGAGTTGTATGACAGTCTCTCTACACTCATGCTGAGCATCAGAGATAAGTAGAATGCCAAGTTTGCTCACCTCCAAGATCAAATATTTCAGTTGGCCAAAAACATGAAAATAGTTGCTGATGCATGTGAGGACATTAAAAGTGATATCCCCTCTACATCAGCTCCATCTTAGCCAGGATCCTCTGAGCCCACCAAGTCTCCTACTCCTAAACCTTCAAGCCCTTTTGAATTAGCCTTTCCTGAGCCAGTTCTTGCTAAACATGTTGCTACTAAGGCTACTGGAACCTTGGCCACTCTACAAGCCTCCAGTAATGAGACAAGCCCTGGTCCATCCTTGGACTATGGTTTGGAGGAAGAGGCTCCTCAAGAAGCAAGTTCCCATGAGCCTATTGCAAAAAATGCTCAGGAGTTAATTCTGTCACTCCAAGAATTTGAGCAAATGGAGAAGCTTATTGCAGCTATCACCCCTGCTCCTATTATTTAAGTTGCTCTAAATGAGGAAAGGAGCCTTGTACCTTACATGGATACTGCAACCATTGCACATAATTCCATTGTGCAAACTCAAAAACAAAGGCTTGATGAGATGTTTCCCCCTCTTGCTCCTTAACTTTCGTCTCCTTACTTTGGTATGACCATAGCACAAAGAGTCAGATTTGCTAACCTTCAGAAGGAAATTCATGAAATAATCTAAGATGCTAAAGATGACTAACCTGAGGATGACCTACCTGACACACCACCATTTGTACCTCTTCCTCAGCTTATTCTTGATTTGCATTTTGTCCTTGTTCCTCCTTATATAATTCCAATGTCCCAGATACCTCCTTCTACTATATACGCTCAAGTCCCTGATGATGCCAAAAAGGGGGAGAAGAAATCTAAGCAAATAGGGAAGACAGGAGCAGAACATTTTGGGAAGACCTACAACAAAAAATCTAAGCCCAAGAAGAAATGATTAGATCTTAGAGTTACATGGATTTACTTGTACTACTTGTTTATGTTTGATGTATCTCTTGTAATGTAATAACTATCTTGCTTTGAAATTATGTGTTTGTGATGTCATATCTTTGTGTTGAACCTTTAAATGAATTAATACAATGAGAATCCCTATCTTCCTTCTTATCTGCTGTATATGTTACACTTATCTTTGAACTTCAATGCTATGTTGAGGGGGAGCTCCTAGAAGCAAACCCAAGTACTAATCTAATTTATAAGTTGTTTTGTTATCATAAAAATGGGGGAGAATGTTGAATCAAGTGTTTTGATGATTCCAAACAACTGGAGCTTGGAAGGAAGATATCAAAGCAATACAAGAAATCTCAAGTGAAGAAATCCAGGAAGAAATAAGTACAAGATTAATTTGTAGGATTTCTCACAGTATTCACAAAGTAAAAGGCTTTGATCTTGCACTTACTGGTTTTAAATAAGTTTTTTTCAACAATCTTATAATAACTTATGATAAATTTGAAAAATACTCACTACCAGAAAAAATTTTGAATTGTTAAATTTCATATGTTTCTCTGAAAATTTGAACTTTGATAACTGAAATTTGTAGTTATAGAGATGTTGCCTCTGACAGGTGAATTTTAGACTACTGAATTTAAATTTCGAGTCGAGCATAATTTGTAAAAAGTGAAAAATTTGTCTAAAGCTATGTCAAAGTTTATCTGAAATTAGAGTGCAAAAAGAGCTCAAAGTTAGTACCTATGACGGACGAATTTTGGCTTTGAAAATTTAAACTTTGAAATGATAAGGTAAAGGTCTGATTAGATATCCCTCTAATAGACGAACTTTGGTTTTGGAAATTTGAATTTTGGAATGAAAACGTACATGTCTGATAAGAGGTCTCTCTGATAGAAGAACTTTAATGGCTCAAAATTCGAATTTCGAAAGAAGAACTTTTATGTCATATTAAGTTACTCACTGACAGATGAATTTTGGATCCCTAAAATTTGAATTTTGAGTGCATTGTAGCAATATGGGAAAATTATTCACACTTAACAGGAGCACTTTAAACTTGAAAATTTGTATGTTCTAACATAGGAAATATTTGTTAAGTTCAAAATTTGAATTTCACCCTTGAACAGACAAACTTTGAAGTTCAACATTAAAGTCTTTAACTTATGGTCTCTGCAAAATTTGACTGTTGACACTCCAAAATTTGAACTTTAGATGTTAGACGCATTAAATGCGATTGGTGAAACAACTAGTTTTGTAGACTAAGATCTTGTCTTTAATATATAGTTAAGACATAAATTTATAAATAGAACTTCATTTGAAGTTGTGGATAACAAATTTACATTGTATATACTGAAACTTAACCAAAGTCATTAGATAAAGTCTTCTACTCTTTCACACTTCATTTATTGTTCTTTAACTGTCATACATACTCTATATTGAAGAGTTTCTCTTGTTGTAAATAATCTTATCTTCATCTGTAAAAAAGATTTTCTTGTGAGGGGATTTCACAAGGGATTTGGGAAGCAGTTAACTAGAGTGCAGAGTGAGAATCTGTAAGCTCTTAGAATATAGTATAAGGTTGTAATGTGGCATTGCAAGGAGCCCATTAAATTTTTAGTAGATAGTGAAAAATCTTAAGTGGTAGCTTGAGGACTAGATGTTGGCCAAGAGAAAGAGACCGAACCAAGATAAATCTTTATGTCTTTCTTTCCTCCACCTTACTTACTGCTTTATTATATTCTGCACTCTATTTTTCTGCAACTTTTGCTTTCACTACTCTTTTATAATTTTATAGAAAATTTTCAAACTTCTTAATTCACCCCTCTCTTGGGAAGCCAGTAGACCTAACATAAACTAAATTAAATTTATTAATTTGGATGCAAATTGGACTAATTAACTCGCTAGAAATTAAGGTTATTAATCACTTAAAGATTAAGTAAGCAATTAATTAATGCATATACTAAGCTAGATCATGCATAAACATATAACACCATCTAACCTAATATGATTAGGGAATTAATAACAATAATCATAGCCATTGAATAGCATGAAATCCAGCTAATAGAATCATCAAATTATGCTTAGGAACTATCCAAACAATGTTACAATTCATAATCATGGTCTATGCCAACACTATTCACAATCTCATATCAAAATCTGCCTAACCGTAGAATAAATGATTAATACAAGATCGTAACCAATGTCAACAATATCTAATCCAAACTCAAATCTTAGATTAACCTAAGCATAGAATCAATACTAGATTCAAGAAAAGAAAATAAACTAAGCATAAAAATAGAAAAACACTCCCCAAATCATCTTGACGCCTCGAAGCTCTAGCACTACTACATTGGACACTTTCTAGATCGGGTAAAATGAACTTTTTAGATCGGTTTCGATATAGACGTAGAAGTAAGTGATGTAGAATGTTCCACTTTTTGATCAGGTATTTAAAAGTTCTAGAAAATATTTTCTAGACTGGTTGTTTAAACAACGAATCTAGAAAATATTAAAAATAATAGATAATTTGTGTTTGGGGAAGACTTTCTAGATCGGTTATGAGTCATAACTGATCTAGAAAGTCTAATTTTTTTAATACATATATGCACACTAAATCCTACATCCATCCTCATTCCCCCTATTTCCAATCATGCAGAATATATACAATTGAGTTTGAACCAATACAACCAGCTATTTTTGAACTATTCTCATACAGCTAGCTACAACAAATAACACATTTGAATTGGAACCATGTTTATTTTCCACTCATAAATCACTATCTAATCAGCAAAATTATTGTACAAACAAAAATTAGTAAATAAACCCAATGGCTTCCAAATTTAAGGGGCTATAATAGCTGAAACTAACCTAAAATTTCTATAACCAACTTAAAATCATCACTACTATAGAAACTTGTCACAAAGTGTTTAGTTTTCATTTTAATATCCACCTTGTACAAAGAACACGAAGAAATATCCATGTCTGTTAGAGCTTTAATCTCAACGTTATATCTTCTTTGCAATGAAAAAAAGTCACCATCCTTTTTTATAGTCCCTATTTAAGAGAAAATATTCCATTGATCAATGCTATGCATATGTGGGATTTAAATTTGTTTCAAGTATACCTTGGTAGCCCTCACATAAGCAAGACATAGTCCAACTAAGCCAACTTCTGAACCAATTTGTGATGTTAGTAAGTGAAAAAAAAAGTAGAAGATAATAAGATCAACCAAAATATCTTAATGCAACATATGAAATGAAAATGATATAAAGTCATACAATGAAAGTGAAAAACTTAACCAATGGGAAAATTTATATCTCAAGCCTTGGGAAGTGGATCTAATCACATTATCGTCACATTCACGAGCTATAAAAGATTAGCTATTATTAGCCATTAGGTCATTGATACTATAGTAAAAAAAATCGAATATATAACTAACCTCTAAACAAGATCCATTAGAAAATAATACTGGATAAGAAAGTATTAACTCAACAAAAAAACAGACTTGATGGCTATATAGAGCACCTGCAAAATCTAACCAATAATAAAAACTTCAATAAAATGTGTGGTAAAAATTAAAAATTCACAAGACATGAGGAATTTTAGGGAAGCAAAGTTAGGAAGTATAGGAAAATACTACGGATGCCAAAAATCTATGTTCTTGTTGAATTTTGCAAAAGTATTCTTCCAAAGGGGAAGACAATAACCATTTAAAATAAGAGACCTTGAAAGCTTAACTCAAAAGGCCATATTGGCATGTGGAATTTAAAGATAAAGACCATTAAAGTGGAATGCAATAAATAAAATGCACATACTGTAACACCTCTATTTAGGACCGTTTCCCATGTATTAAGCCTTATTAGAGATCAATTATACCTAAATAGAAACTTGAATCACATAAATGTCATAATAAAATTTTTCAAATTTCCGGTACTATTTATTTAATCAAATTTCTTTTTTTCTGACTGAAATTCAGAAAATCATAACTAATTCAATAAAAATCATATGGAAGTAATTCAAGTCTTTATGGATATATTAAAACATTATCTAGATGAAAAAAATATCAATCAGAGCAATTACTTGACCAATTTACACAGTAAATTTCATGAATTTCTACTGTTCATATGGTCAATTTCAGAAATTCCAATTTTCTGGGCTAATTTTGAAAATTCACTATAAATCGTACACTCATCCAAATTGAGTGATATTTAGACCATATGAAATCTCCTTCTGTAAAATTTTTATGAATATATAACATTCATGCTTTATACATCAAAAACCCCATACTGTAGTATGATTATTTGGTTGTAGTCAGAATGACCATTTGTATCCTAATACTTATAATACAAAAATTGTAAGATATTCACATGACCATATTTCATCTTCATATCATACCATACATTAGTTAGGACTTAAAGGAACATAAAACTTGAAGAAACATATTTAACTTCACATTTACAAATTTATAGAAAGGCTCAAAATACATGGCCAATGCTAGCTTTATCAATTTAAAAACCAAATTCTTTCTCCTTTCCCTTCTCTTCCTTGGAGGTCTTGCCATTATTGCTACCTAATCATGGTTAATATGTGGGAGGGTGAGATTCAAAGAATCTCAATAGATAAATCCCATACATGCCATCATATCATCACATTGAGTATGAAAACATCAAGTAAACATAGTTCATCACATTGGCACATTGGAAACATTTGCATTCTATAAAAATTTCGGCATAGTTTCATTTTGTAAAATGGACATCTTAAGGCTCCAAACCTCTCATACAACTCATCCAACAACATATAAATATCACAAATCAATATTTCATGCATATGCCATAGTGTCAAATGTCAAAGTAACAATAATGACAATGTGATGTTAGTAAAGAGAATTATCAACCTTATAGTACTTCCTTACTTTCCACACTTTGTCCAACACATTTGGACCTTCCAACACTTCTCCAAGCTTTCTTAGGCTTCCTCAAATCTAAACATATCATCAAACAATTGCTCAAGCTAATGGTTCTATGACTTCTTCAAAAAGTATTCATGAAACCCTAATTCTTCAAAAATTCACCAAAAATTCATTCCTAGCTAAAAAATGATGAATTATACCTCTATTCCATGTAATTTTTCATGAAGAATCCAAATATGGTCTCAGAATTACCAAATTCCACCTCTAGATATGGTTACTGTTTAGTCCAAATTAAGCTTCAAAAACCTAAAAATTTCACTTTCTTAATCTTAAGCTTTTTCATGAAATCATCACTTGTTCCTAATGTTTTGGACCATGGGCAAACCCATTTCTTGCTAAATTATGCCATGGATAGAACCCTAAGATAAGGAGGAAGGAAATATAATCCATGGATCATACTTTAAAAATCATATACTACAAGCTTGAAGTGGTAGAAGTTAACCTACCAACTTGAACCTTTGATTTCCTTGAGCTTTCTTTTTTTTCGTTTCCTTCTATTTTTTCTTTCTTCTCTCTTTGTGTTTTTTAGCCTCTATTTTTTTGTTGCTTTCTCATGAAAATGAAGTTGAAAAGTGAGTGATTAAGTGGTTAATTGTGTAGCTTAATCATGATTAACCCTTAATTAAACTTAGATTACTTTTTGGTCAAAAAGTGACAACTTCTTGAGGAAGATTTCAAACAAAATCATGCTACCCCAGCTGCCCTAAACACGTAGAAAATGAGTGATTTAAGTGCCCAAGATTGCTCAATTTTTCCTGGTCTAGATATGTCTTGAACTAGGTAATTTTTAACCGTACCGATAAAACTATTTTTTACAGTAATTTAGCATTTTTAAGCTACAAGACTATTCTAATTTTATTTTTATATTTTCATAATTATCGTGTGGAAAATGATATATATGTATGGACCATAACCTGTCCCGGTTATCTTTTAACTATCGGTAGAGCCCACAGTTTACTTTATCTGTTTACTGTTACTTTTAGACACTCGGCACTGATTATTTCTTTATTCTTGAACATTAACCCTCAGTGCCATATATCATTGGACTTCTTTTGTCAAGGGCTTTGTTTTGACAGTAATTTTACATATTTACAAAATTACCCCTGATCCAAGGTTAATTATAATTTTTAAAACTTTCGAGTTATTAGCTGTAATTTTCTCCAAAGGTTTTTTAACTTCTTTCTCCGTGTGGATTATATATATTTTGGGATGTGAATGTCATTTTTTAATTTCTATAGGGGTAAAAATATAATTTTTTATTTTTCTGTCCAACCGGAAAAAATGACCTCTTTATTCTTTTTCATGCAAAATGGTATCTGTTCATTTTCGTGAATTTCTTATACTTTTTATGTTATTATTTATTTATTCCTCTTTCTTTACTTTATATCCAATAAAATTTTGGGATATTACAATTCTACCCCCCTTAAAATAAATTTTGTCCTCGAAATTTAGATACATACTTGTATCTCTTACTTCCTTCCTTTTATTTCCCAATTTCCAGACCATTATCAATAGAGGAACATTTTCATATCTTAATTGTCTGACCTAGAAGTCAACTTTTCCACTTTGGTCTCATTCCTCCATTCATAACATTTGAAAGATCTAGCTACTGCTTTTCATATTAGGAAATGTTGAGGGCATCGTAACCTTATTTTACCTTAGAGGTATGAAAAGTTCCACGTAACATAACCATTCTCAATTATCATCCTTGCTTTCATAACTTTCTTTTATTATTTACGCTATAGTCTCTTCTTGAGTACCTGACATCATTCATTTCTTTACTTTTCATAACTTTATGCTATTTACATGAATAATCTTTCTACTAAGTATAAGCTAACTATATTAGTTTTACTTGAATAGTACTTACAAAGCCATCTTTTTCTTTACTTCAAGTACACTTATCCTTTATTTCATTGTGACTTGAGGTTCTTGGTGGTCTCATTATACTTCTATGGTAAAACCATAGAGATAATAACTCACTTCAACTTATCACACTCCGTATCTTAAGAGCATTAATCACTGCTATTATGTGTGGCAACATATTTTTTTATAAGAATTTATCATATAAAATATAGGTTACTATCCCCAACTCAACTCTATTTGATTACTCATATACTGATCCACACTTTGTTTCATTATTATAGACCCCTAAGGTCATTATTGGATCAGGGCTAATCATCATAGGGGAGGGGGTTTAGCCTCTTTCAACTCATTTCTTACCACTTTTCCCACAACTTTTCTTCTAATCAAGCAGTAAGACAATCTGAAAAAAAATTTTCACAATAAAATGTTTATAACATCCTACTAGACTTAGTAAATTTCTCATCTTATTCCAGTTTTCGATTTCTCCCACTCATAACTTTACTTGCTTTACTAGGATCTATTGTGACTCTTGGGAGATTCTATAACCTACTAACCGTACTTCATGAACTACGTTTACTGAGTTTAGTAAGTCAATAATTTTATTTAAAATATTTTAAAAATTCTCAATCATCATTCATGCTCATTACAAATTCAGAGTACCTTAACAGAGAACCATCATTATACTACTTATAATTTTATTCATTTAGTCTTAGTAGGTGCAATGGTCAGACTATTTGGTTTCATCATAACTTCATAATGCCTTTATCTAAAAATTAGCACATCTTTTCTTTCCTACTCCTTACATTTTTCTCATCTTTTAATACTTCTCAATAGATCACTATTCTGAAACTTCCTTCACTTGAGCTCATTTAACTATTGAAAACTTAAAAAAAAAATTTTTTAGGGTGTTCAACCACTACTTTCATCTTTCTTCCAACAATTTGTTTGCTATCTTATAATGGCATTTTATCACCATTTTCATTTTCATTCATTGCTTATACTTATTCTGCTTCTTTGTTCTTTACTCTAATTTGTGTTAACTTAGAGTCTCAACTTACCATTCTACCTTCATGTATAAACATATTCTCAAAGCCAATACTTTTGCTTATCTTGGCATAGCCTTTAGGATCTTTTGACTTTTATAGGTTGGGGTCTTAATGGTATTAAGACAGTGATCGTTAACTCTTTTCTCTGTATTACTTCTCAATGTTCTACTTTGTTGTTTTCATACATAACTTCCGTAATTGCCTAGTCAAGGTTAATTAGTGGTTTGGCAACTTAAGAGAGATTTTTCAACCCTTCAAAAGTTTCTTGCTAACTCAATTAGAATCTAGCTTTCGGCCTCTCACCATTTTTGGCTCATTTGGGCATCACCGCAGGAGCCACCTTTCATCTACCTCACCTCAATAGTCTTTATCATATAGAGGATTTCATCTTTCTTGGCTCAATTGGGCTTTTCCCCAAGAGTTACCCCTCTTTTTCCTACCTTAGCAGCTGACAACAGATTTCATTCATTGTGAGATCTTCTGGCCATCAACATTTCTTTCTATAGCTAGATTTCATACCAAGACTAGCAATCTACCATCTCAAGGTTTCGTAATTCCCTAAATTGCTTGCCACTATTTTCTCCTTTCTTGCTTCATAATTTATACCTTGAATATCATACATACATATTCTTTCTTTAACTCATATCTACATTTGCATTACTTTATACTTGCATCATCTCTTGTTATACTGAACTTATGGGGTTTCAGTACTAATGGCAAACCTATTATTGTCATCTATTATCTCCATGGAGTCTCCTTCTGGATCCATCTTTAGTTCCTTTTCTGAGACTTCTAACTCTTCAACTTCTTCTTTCTATAATAACATATTGCCTAGAACATATAGGCAATGAGACAATTTCCCAAAATATGGTATACTTAATTCTAGAACTTGAAATCTGGTTATGGCATCAAGTATTTGCTCAACCTATTAACTCTTCGGGAGTCTATGATCATGATACCCTTCTAAAAATTTATTCGCTTCTAATCCAATACTTAGGGAATGCAAAGCTGAAACATATCTTCCAAATCCTACATGACATTCATCATAGATGTTGTTAACAACTATTTGAATTTGAAGTACTTGATTTGGTTGGAAGAAGCTACCGCCATCATTACTGAATTAATCTAGCCTAGGCTCATTGGAATTATCATAGTTCATGGGCTAATTAACCTCTTTCCTTGTTCATACATTAGTCTTCTTATTTCTTTTCTAATGATTATTTTTTTTCTAACTTATCTTCCTTTCCATATTAGTTTTCCCAACTAATTTTTTTCATAATTACTTTTTCTTCTCTCTTTTTTTTTTTCTATCATTCATTTCTTACTGGCCTCTTTCATTTATCATTGAAAACATTTTGCCACTGGTACCACTTTCATTTCATATGTGGGGTATTTACCTTTCAACTTATTATCACCCACCATCATATTTCTAAGCTACTTTCGAGTCAGTGGCTGGACATTCAAGAAAAGCCTTAGGTGAACATTCATACTAGTTGCTGATTAATGAGGCTTCATATCTTCTAAAATCATCCTAGGTCATCATTTTTCAGAGAACTATTAGTACTATAGGGCTCATCATCTCATTCTCTGTAGAGGTCTACTACAACCTCATTATTGGTCTACAATGACCATGAGATCTACTGTGATCTCTAAGCCCTGCTAGGATCCTCTGTGATCCTACATCATCTTTTTATTGATAGGATATAACTACGACCTAAATCTGAAAGAATTCAAGACCTAAGGTAAATAAATAATATGTAAACCATCCTCAACTAATCCGGCAACTACAATTAGCTATCCTTAAGACTAGTCCCTTATACCACTATAATATTCTTAGGCCAGATTTTCATGAAACGATACTTTATACTTGTAGGAGAAAACTATAATCAAGAAGAGTATCTTTCTTTTCTTGCTACGATTATTTCATAGCTTCATTTTCTTTCTGCTTTTCTCACTTTTGTCAGCAGCAGCTTCTTTAACATTTATTAGGTAGCAAACATAAAACTTTGATAATTCAAATTACTTCTTATTATTCTATTAGCCTCTACCAGCATATTAAATTGCCTACTTTGTACTAAGACTTTTCTTTTCCTGATAACTAGCTTTATTCCTCTATTAGCTTTTCTGTCTTCCACCTCTAGTCACCATACTATTATAACTAGGTGGAGTTCCACAATAACTATATAAAGGTGGCTTCATGCTTACTTACTGACTAATCCATCGCTTATCAGAACATAATGATCTCATCTTCTTTCTCATCTCTAATTGACTGCAAGGAATATTTATCATAAAAGATTACAAAATAATTTCCGCATCAAGGGTATGTTTCGAACTTGCAGGACCAACTCAGTATTAATCCACCATCTATCTGTCTTCTTCTCAAGTGCATAAATAGATAGCCTATAGGGCTTTCGTTTCAGAGGAATATCCCATTAATCTAAAAATCTTTTCTAAACTCGGTATCCAATCCTCAACCATTTGTACTTCAAACCTTAAAATGAGGGAGGACATCATTTCTAAAACTGAGCTATTACATACTGCCTGTTAGCATGATCAATTTTTATTCTCACTGCCAGGTTCATCAAGTTCACATCCAATGAAAACTTCATTGAAATTCTCTTCTGGATGCTCTTCTGAGTCCTCATAATCTTCTTCTTCTATATCTATAATAGGATCCTCTTGTTCCAGTCGGATTGCCTTCAAATATGCTAGCTCTTTAATACAATCTTGAAAAGCTTCTAGCATTTCTTCTTGGAGTCTAACTTTATATGGCATCCAATACTCATCATCTGGTAGTACATTCTTCATTGCATTGATCCAGGATACCTCCATATAGAAGTAGTTTAGGGTTTTCAAGACTACCTAGCATCTCTAACTTTATCTAGAAAGGTCAAGATTTTGGATTCTATAAAATGCTCCTGGCTTTCCCAGAATAGTTGTATAACTATTGTTCTAGTTTTGCGATATCAGCAGATTGGGGAATAGGGGTAAAGCCTTTTAGAGCCATTACTTGATCATTAGCTCCTGCTGACTGATGATTTGCCTTATTATCCCTTAATATATAATAAATTGTGATAGACTCTTCTAGATCACCAAACTGTACATCTTCCAGTTTAGTCTTAATGTAAGTCTAGAAGAAATCATGAGGGATTTCATTGACTAGTGTATCAATACATAATGACTCCAGGTAATGTCCCACTACTTGCTAGAAAGCACTTGACTTTTACAACTTCATATAGGAAATCTAGTACATGCGTAGGCCCTTTGCAATATGTAACACCTTACTTTTGTCTATGTTTTCTCATATATTATAGTATGGACAGCATCCAATTAGCTCATATTAAGAGCTTGAACCATTAATAGAACCAAAATATTAAAATAAAAAAAACGTGGTACTATTCATTTGGTTCTCAAGTTTTCTGGATGAATTTTGAAAAATCATAACTTAATCCAGAAAAATCGTATCAATGTGGTTCAAGTATCTAAATGAAGCTAGAAACATGATATACAAGATAAAAATATGAAAATTCAATTTAATCTGACCAATTAGTACAGTTTATTACTCAAACTTATACTGTACAAATGGTCATTTCTCTCTTTTCCAGGATTTTGGCCGTAACTTTGAAAATTCATATCTAACTATATACTGAGCCAAATCATGTATTCTATATGCTCTTGGAAATATATATATGTCTACTTGCCTTCATATTTTTCTTATACATTTATTTAGTCCAAACAGGGCATGATTTCAACTTAAATTACTAAGGGTCAGAACCTCACTCTTATTGGAGCAGTCTTGGGAAAACTTGTATATCTCTCATTGTACAGCTCCACTTGAACTCAAACCAATGGAATATTAACCTCAAAACACAGATCGTTTCAAAAATATAAATCACTGAATTTTTGGAGCTCTGTACGATTTTACACTTCCTTTCAAAGTAAGTAATACTTACAGTGAAATTCGCAGCTTTTACTTTACTGTCCAGTTTTGACCCTTAACTTCAAAAATATACTATAAATTGTACACATATCCAAATTGAGTGTTCTTTAGCTTATTGGAAATCTTGTTCTCTCTACTTTCAGAGAACATATAACACTTGACTTAATTTCCCTGTTTCAGTCAAACAGTGTTGACTTTACTTTCATGGACACAAAATGAACTTCTAGCAATATAACATGGCAAACAAGACTTCATAATAAGCTCTCATGATCATTCCATGTTTAAAATCCATGCCAAACATTTCATAGTGCTCATAAGAACATAATAGTATAAGAATACAGATCCATATGCATGTACATAATTTTAATACATTATTTCAAAATATGGAATCATAGCTTGAAATTATCATCAAGCATCATTCTCCCTTTCATTCTCTTTGGCTCCTTGATCTCCTTGACATTGCTTGTGCCTATCATTTGGGATACTTGAGGAGGTGAGAATGGGGACAATCTCAATAGCAAGTTACATTTCATGCAATTATGTCAATCATGTCAAATAACTCACATTTGATCACATCTAATCACATCAATCATATTTAAATAATAAATTGCCATATTAGTCATAAAAAAAATTCGGCAGCATAACGGCTTAGAAAATGGACATCCTGGGGAATAAAATCCCTCATTTAACAGCCAAGACCAATCAAAGAAATCACAATTTCAATATAGCAACACCATTTAATCATAGAAAGATAATGAAAGAACATCAGGCAAGAATATGAAACTTAGCTACCTTTGGTGCTTGCACTTGGCTTTCCTCCTTAAACCAAAGCTTCCTCTAGTTTTACCAAGCTTCCTCAAGTCTCTAAACATCATTCAACACATGCTTAAGCCATTGATTTCATGACTAATCACAAAAAGCTCTCATAAAACTCTTGAAACCCTTAAATCCTCAAACTCTTTATCTTAAGCTCTATCTTTGAGCCAATGCTTGTCTTTAAGGTTTTTCATCATGGGGAACTCATTTTTGCCATCAAATTAATGAAAATCAAACTCTTTCTCATCATATTAAACTGACCTAAACAAGGATTGGAGGAGGAAAGAAGTGATTTTCATTTTCTTACTTCCAAACATATCAAACCTTATTCCTTTCACTTAATCTTATGCTTTCTCTTTAATTTATGGCAAAAACTCACTTTCTTTCCTAACTCCCTTATCTTGGACAAAATTTACAACAAAGGAGGAGAAGAGGAACTCAAGAAAACTAACCTTAAACCATTCAAAACTTGAAGGAAGATTACTTAGAATTTCAAAGGAAAATTCTTACCTTTTTTCCTTCTCTTTTTCCTTCTTCCTCTTCTTCACGTTTTTCTCTTCTTTCTTTGCTGTTTTTCAGACCTCTCCCCACTTTTTCTTTGCTTCCTTAGTCGGCCAAAACATGGACCAAAGGGGAGGATTTATAAAATTTTCCAACCAATAGGAATTTGCCACCAAATGTCTTGATTTTTCTTACTTTTTCATGAAAATTAATAAATTAAGGCTATTTTGACATGTGCTGCTTGTTGGCCACGAAATGGAGGGTATTTTGGTCTAAAAATTTTAAATATTTACTTATCCAGATAAATCCTGGACCGATCTAGACAAATAAAGTTACTTTAGCAGTATATTTTACTATTATTGGGATACTAATTATAATTATATTGGGATATAAAATTACCATAATATACTTATCCCAATTGGTCCAAATATAAGATCCACACATTTTTCTTGAATGAATACTGCTTCTTCCTGCAGTCCAGACTGACATTTATCGGGTAAGACATTAATATTAAATCATAAATACCCAATAAATATTATTTTGATCTTAATAAATTTCATACTATATTCCAATGGTCTTAGCTCATTGAGAGCTTCATTTTGACTATAATTTTTTATATTTACAAAAATACCCTTCACTCGGGATAAATTTATAATTTTTAAAACTTTCGGGTCATTAGGTGTAATTTTCACCAAAATTCATAAAATTATATTAATTGAAAGCATGACGTGCACCGTCCCTTCTTCTTCTTCTTCGTTCTTCTCTCTCTTTTTTTTTCTTTTTTTTTTTTAGGGGTAAAATGGTTATTTTTTTATCTTTCCTTCTGACCGAGATAATTGACCTCTTTGTCTTACATTATACAAAATGGTATATATTCATTTTTGTAAATTCCTTATAGATTTTAAGATATTGAGCCTTAAATATTTAAAAAATTTTCAGGATATTACACAATATGCCTCACTTTTCTTGAAACACTTATGAACAATCCGGTATACCTTATCCTCTGTATTAATTGGATTGTCATAACCAGGATTATCTGGTTCTAGTAAAACCCAGCCTTATAGTCCCCACCTTCTATAACTTCAATTCTTGGTTTCTAAACTTTAATAGGAAGAGCTAAAACAATTTAGGACATTATTGTTTTATCAGGCTTAGATCCAGTTGGATACAATCCTACATTAATCTTGAGTTTGTCTGAACTTCCTATTGATAACTTGTTTGAGCCAATACTTTTATCATTTTCATCCATCTCTGGCTCAAGGATCACCCATCTCATATGATCAAGATCTCGGCTATTGTTTGAGGAAACAGCTTATCTTCCTCCATACACAATAGCAATCCTTATCAATAAATTGATCCAAAGGAATATTAATAATTTATATATTCCTTTCTTTAAACTTAACTATTTTGGCCAAAATAAAATGCTCTGATAGCCTAAACCTTTGGATCTGATACCAAAAAGTGTAAGAACTCTATTTAGGACCATTTCTCATGTATTAGGTCTCATTAGAGACCAATTATACTTAATTAGAAGCTTGAATCATATAAATGTTATAATAAAATTTTTCAAATTTCGGGTACTGTTCATTTAATCAAATTTCATTTTTTCTGACTGAAAGTCAAAAAATCATAACTAATTCAATAAAAATCATATGGAAGTGATTCAACTCTTATGGATATATTAAAACATTATCTACATGAGAAAAATATCAATCAGAGCAATTACTTGACCAATGTGCACAGTAAATTTTGTGAATTTCTACTGTTCATATGGTCATTTTCAGAAATTCCAGTTTTCTGGGTTAATTTTGAAAGTTCACTATAAATTGTACACTCATCCAAATTGAGTGATATTTAGACCATATGAAAGCTCTTTCTCTATGGTTTTTAAGAATATATAACATGCATACTTTATACATCAAAAAGCCCATACTGTAGTATGATCATTTGATAGTAGTCAAAATGACCATTTGTATCCTAATACTTACAATACAAAAATTGTAAGATATTCACATGACCATATTTCATCTTCATATCATGCCATACATTAGCTAGGACTTAAAGGAACATAAAAACTTGAAGAAACATATTTAACCTCACATTTACAAATTTATAGAAAGGCTCAAAATTCATGACCAATGCTAGCTTTATCAATTTCAAAATCAAATTCTTTCTCCTTTCCCTTCTCTTCCTTGGAGGTCTTGCCATTATTACTACCTAATCATGGTTTAATAAGTGAGAGGGTGAGATTCAAAGAATCTTAGTAGATAAATCCCATACATGCCATCATATCATCACATTGAGCATGCAAACATCAAGTAAACATAGTTCATCACATAGGTACATTGGAAACATATACATTCTATAAAAATTTCGGCAGAGTTTCATTTTGTAAAATGGACATCCTGGGGCTCCAAACCCCTCATACAACTCAACCAACAACATAGAAATATCACAAATCAACATTTCATACATATACCATAGTGTCAAATATCAAATAAACAATAATGACAACATGATGTTAGTAAAGAGAATTATCTACCTTATAGTACTTCCTTGCTTCCCATACTTTGTCCAACACATTCGGACCTTCCAACACTTCTCCAAGCTTTCTTAGACTTCCTCAAACCTAAACATATCATCAAACAATTACTCAAGCTAATGGTTCCATAACTTTCTTCAAAAAGTGTTCATGAAACTCTAATTCTTCAAAAATTAACCAAAAATTCATTCCTAGCTCAAAAATGATGAATTATACCTCTATTCCATGTAATTTTTCATGAGGAATCCAAATACGGCCTCAGAATTACCAAATTCCACATTTAGATATGGTTACTATTCATTCTGAATTAAGCTTTAAAAAACTAAAAATTTTACTTTCTTAATCTGAAGCTTTTTCATGAAATTATCACTTGTTCCTAAGGTTTTGGACCATGGGGTACCCATTTTTTAGGTCCAATTTATGAAATTTCAACTCTAAGTATGAACAGTAGCTCTAAAAAAATCAGAAAAATTCAAGAAAAATTGCTATGCTTCATTATACAACAAACTACTTGCATACTCAAGCTTTAAATAAATATTCTATCATTTCCCCTATGATTTATGGTTGGAAAACTTCATTTCTTGCTAAATCATGCCATGCATAGAACCCTAAGATATGGAGGAAGGAAATATAATCAATGGATCATGTAACACCATACCTCCAAACACCTATAGACTTGACAATAGACTTTGAAATCTAATCAAACACAACCCCAATGACTTAAAACAACTTCTCAAAACTTTAGAACAGCGGAAATGAACCAAACCACACTAAAAACTGGGCTGGGGTCGCGGCTACTTCAGTATCGCCATGGCTCCATATGTCCCCTGCTTTGCTTCGCCACTGGGTTCTCTAGCGCCGCGGTCTGCTTCCTGGCTCTGCGGCGCCCAGTTGATTTTCTATATCAGCAACTTCCATACACCGGGGCAAACTTCCGACGAGCATAACTTTTTGCTCTAACCTTTGATTGACTTGATTCCAACTCCTACAAGTCAATCTAGTCCTAATCTAGCCATAGACACCACTTTCTCCTCAAATAAACTCCGTATAGAGATTCTAGACCCTTGATACCATCTTGGCCCCTTATTAACCAAAACTCACCACTAACTACCTCTAATTGCCACCAAAGGCAAATGGTCACTCAAAGACCATTCATACAGGTCCAAAATCTCTAAACCAACTTGTCAAAAAGAGGTTTCACCTCAAAGGAACCCTTCCTCTAAGATTTGATCCTCTTGAACCCCATTTGACAAAATGGGCTACAGGCCCTAAAACACACGTTTCATCAAACATAACACATATATACCATAGACAACACATTTTCCACATATAACCATACATATAACATCCATAACAATCATTATCCCTGTCTTACGTTCATTATAAACCCTTATATCCTTCTTGTCACAAGTTACATTATCCAAATTATGCACACAAACTATATAGACCTAGTATTCTCACGTCAGCTACTACTCCCTCGGCTTCTCAGGATTAGTGCTAAAACCTTCAAATTAAAGGTTAATTCATGGAAAAGGAGTGTGAGATAATGTCTTAGTAATCAGGAATAACCACACACACACATATATATACATATATCTCATACAACTCATGATTATAGTATGAAATGAATGGAATGCATGTCTCTCTTGCAGGGATCCCATCCTTATCCTCCCTAATATGTATAATATCCATCATTATCCTCCCTAACATATATATAATATATATATCATCATACATCATATCTCCATCACATTATCATCATCCAATCCACCATAAATCACAATCTCACAATGCCATGTGGTGATGCTTATGTATCATCATATAATCATCATCATCATATCATAATATCATGTATTCATCATGTCGTGTCATGTCAATATCATCATCCCTAATCATCATCATAATTATCACCTAGCTATGTGCATACCACAATATATATAGAAAACGGTACATACAAAGACACCCATATCGTGGTATGAAAAAAATATGCATATATACACAAATATACGTATTATCATACAATGGTCAATACAATATAAACAAACAACCGGTTACCCTAGGTTGTCAATACCACGCTCACATGAGTTCTACACACTTTCTTCAACACCAATCCCATGATAAGCCTTCTCTGAGTAGTCAAACAACCTTACAATACTATAATACCTTAATTAACACAATATAACAAATATCAATATTCCATAATTCAACCACTTTACCCTAACCCAAGGTTCCAACACCCCTTTCAAACATCAATAAGCTCTTAGGGATCATTCAAACATAAAACAATCTCATACACTTCGGATTCCCAAGAGCCCTAACCAAAAACAACCTAGGGTTATGCTCAAATCATGCATAAACTCTTCAAAACTCACATCCAAGCAACAAGAATATCAAAACAAACTTCCTTAATCCCATTTCATTCATTTTAATCTGTGGATTTCGGCCAAAATTGAAGATCCAAACTTATAACCTGAATTCACCAAATTTCAGCTAAAGAAAATGGAGAGGGAGGAGTACAAATCACTTACCAACTTGAATCCAAGCTTCCACGGTTCGAAAATCACTCCTAGATGCCGAAAAACTCAAACCCTAACAGAGCTCTTGCATCACTCCCTCCATTTTTCTTTCTTTCCTTTGCGTCCGACTGACTGAAGTGTTTCTGATTTAAACTAGAAACCGACTCCCGCCGTGGCTCCAAGGTAGCTCACCACAGTGCCACCTCATTTAGCCATAAACAAGCCAATGGAATTGGCTCTTGCCGCAATGGCTTTGCTTCTCGCTACAGCGTGGAGATCTTTCAGGCTCTACTTGAATCTTCCTCCATCTTATTTTCCTTTGGTCCTGCACACCATGCCAAAACAATGTTATGAGGTATGTTACACTATCTCTTTCTTATAAAAATTTCATCCTCAAAATTTAAACTCTTACCTCAAGCAAAGATCTCTGGATACTTCCTTCGCATGGATTCTTCTGTCTCCCACGTGACATTATTCGAAGTCAAACCACTCCATAGGACCTTTATCAACTTAATTGTCTTATTCCTTAGCTGCTTCTCTTTAACATCCAGAATTTACAATGCGTGACCTCAAAAGTCAGATCCTCTCACACTTGAATTACCTCATCATCAATTATGTGAGATGGATCTGGATAATACTTTTTGAGTTGAGACACGTGGAAAACATTGTGCAATCTAGCAAGATTATGTAGTAGTGCTACTCGATAAGCTACTGGCCTAATTCACTCCATAATTTGGTATGGACCCATATACCGCGGGGTGAGCTTCTTGGCTCGAATCGATCTTCCAACACCAGTAATAGGAGTAATCTTCAAAAACACATGATCTCCAATATCAAACTCCAATGGTCTCCTCCTCTTGTCCACATAACTTTTTTGCCGACTCTGAGTAGTAAGAAGCTTCTGATGAATACTCGTTATTTGCCGAGAGGTTTGATCCATAATATCTGGACCCAAAAGACTCCTTTCACTGAGTTCAGCCCAACACAATGGTGATCTGTACTTCCTGCCATACAATGCTTCATACAGAACCATTTACAAACTCAAGTGGAAACTATTATTGTAGGCAAACTTAACCAACGGTAGAAACTAAACCCAATTGCCTTTGTTCTCTAGAACACTTGCCCCCAGCATGTCCTCTAGAGTCTGAATTGTTCTTTCAGTCTACCTATCAAATTGAGGGTGATAAGTAATATTAAAACTCAATTTCATACTTATGGCATTTTGAAGAGATTTCCAAAACCTGGATGTAAACCTAAGATCTCTGTCCAACACAATATTCATCAAGACTCCATGCAGCCTCACAATCTCATTCACATACAACTGGGTCAACTTCTCCATTGAAATAGTCTCCCGAATTGAAAGAAAATGAGCCAACTTCATTAACCGATCTACAATGACCTATATTCCATTGTGTCTTGAAGAGGTCCCCGGTAATCCCATCACAAAATCCATGGAAACACTATCCCATTTCCACTCTGAGATTTCCAAAGGTTGCAACATACCAGCAGGCAATTGGTGCTCAATCTTTACCTTCTGACAGATCAGACATCTTGCCATATAATCTGTGATGTCTTTTTTTATACTAGGTCACCAATAACCATGCTTCAGATCTTGGTACATCTTGGTGGTACCTGGGTGAATAGTATACCTGCTCTTACTAGCTTCTTCCAAAATAATTTCTCATAACCCCACAACATTTTGCACATAAATCTAACCACGATATCGGATGATACCATCCACCAGAATATCAAAGTCCTAGGTCTTTGCCATTTCAATCTGTTCCCAAATACCCAAAAGATAGTCATCCTCCATCTAAGCATAGCGAATGTTCCTCAATAAATCGCTTGACACATTGATGGAACTCATTACTAGTACTCCATGATGGACATTAATGGATAACTTCATATTTCTCAGACTTTCCAGCAACTACTGTTCCCTTATCATCATTGTGGCCATATGGATTGACTTTCTACTCAGCGCATCTGCCACAATGTTAGCTTTCCCAAGATGATACTTCAAAGCAAACTCATAGTCCAAAAGGAACTCAACCCAACGTCTTTATCTCATGTTTAGCTTTTTCTAATCAAACAAATACTTCAAACTTTTGTGATCACTGAACACCTCAAACTGAGTGCCATAGAGCTAATGCCTCCACAATTTTAAGGCAAACACTATAGTCACTCAAGGTTGTGAGTAAGATAGTTTTCCTTATAAGGCCTCAACTACCTTGAAGCATATGCCATAACTCTACCTTGCTGCATCAATATACACCCTAGACGCTTTTTAGTGGCATCCGTGTAAGCTATGAATAGCTTTGATGGATTAGGGATAATGAGCATTGGGGTAAACGTTAGACAAACCTTCAGCTCTTGGAATGCTCTCTCACACTTGTCATCCCAAATGAAAGATCGATCCTTATGGGTGAGTCTAGTCAATGGTATAACAAGCTAAGAGAATTCCTTAATGAACTTTTGGTAGTATCCAGCCAATCCCATAAAACTCTGAATTTTAGTTACCGATTGTAGTTTCTCCCAATTCAACATCACCTCAACCTTACCAGGGTCTATTACTACTTCTTGTACAGAAATCACATGACCCAGAAATTTCACCTTCTGTAGCCAAAACTCGCATTTACTAAGCTTAGCATACAGTTGGTGATCTTGTAATACTTGTAACACAATCTGAAGATGGAGTGCATGCTCTTCCTCACTCTTTGAGTCGATCAGGATATCATCAATAAAAACTACCATAAATTTATCCAGATACAGTCAAAACACCTTGTTCATATAATCCATCAAGATTGCCGAGGTATTAGTCAACCCGAATGGCATCACGAGAAACTCATAATGACCATATCGAGTTTGAAATGCCATTTTAGGCACATCCTAAGTACGCACTCGCAATTGATGGTATCCTGACCTCAAATCGATTTTAGAGAATACGAAGGCACCTGTCAACTGATCAATCAACTCTTCAATCCTAGGCAAAAGATATTTATTCTTGATTGTCACTCGGTTCAACTACCTGTAATCAATGCACAATCTAAGACTACCATCCTTCTTCTTGACAAACAACACTGGAGATCCCTAAGGTGAGACACTAGGTCTGATAAAACCTCTTCTCAACAAATCCTCAATCTGCTTCTTGAGTTCCTTCAATTCAAACGGTGCCATTTGATATGGAGCCTTTGAAATAGGACTTGTCTTGGGCACCAAATCGATGGAAAACTCCAATTCATGTGGTTGTGGCAAACCGGTAATCTCCTCTGGAAACACATCAGAGAATTCATCCACAACCGGGTATCTTTTGACACCACCTTCCAGATCCACTTTCACAGAGAAGAAAACCAGAAACCATTGACATCTTTTCTTCAAATACCTGTCAGCTTGGGCAAAGGACAAATAAACATTCTCATCCCCTTCAACATTAGGGATATTCATCGGCAAAGATATAGTCTTTTGAGCATAGTCAAGAATTGCATTATTTGCCTCCAACCAATCCATCCCAATTATCACATCAATCTCTTGCAATGGTAAATGGATTAGATCCAGGGTAGTGCTTCGATGTTCAAAACGAACCACACAGTTTAGACAAGCTTAAGCAGTTCTCATTGAAACTCCCGTGGGTGTGGATACCGATAACTCAAAAGGCACCATTGCCACAATACCTAATCTCCAAGCACAATCAAAAGAAATAAAGGAATGCGATGCACTTGAGTCAAACAAAACATGAATAGAGTAACCATTGAGTTTAAGTTTACCTCTAATCAGATCAGGCGCTGCATCCGCTTCCTGTGGGTCTAGGCATCATGGGCTTCCTTGTCGCATCATTGCGCTTTGGCTCCTAACAATTCCATGACATATGACCTAGTCTCTCACAATTGTAACAAATCAAGCACGGATAATCACCATGGCTAAACCCATATTTTGTGCACGGATTTGATGTACTACCTGAACCATACTAAGATAGAGTAAAGTTCCTTCCTACATACTCACTCTGACTGGAACTTTCCTGTTCAACGCCTTCTCGATAAAAGGGTCCTCTGCCAAACCGACCTCTATTAAACTGATCTCTGCCAAACCTGCCTCTTCCTCTACCATATCGGCCTTTACTATGGTGACCTTTTCCTCCACTTGAACCTGTATTGCCACTACTGCTACTACTACCTGAACAACTTCCTTTACTGATTTCTCCTGTAGGTCCTAGGTGAGAAAAAGCTCGAATCATGGAATTCCTTCTATGCTCCTCGACCTCCTTCATTCATCTATATAAGGCACAAATCTTCGCACACAGGTCCTCAATAGACATAAACTCCACCACAGATAACCGCTCCTTAATCTCTGGATGGGCTCCCTCAAACAACCTCTGAGCCATCCACCTATCATCAGGGTTCTTATTCAGATAAGTGGAATATTTGGCTAAGTCCAGAAATTGATCAATGTAGTCATCCGCTGATAGATTCCCTTGTTGAAAAGTTAGGAACACGGCCTCCTTCTACATCATTAAGGCTGAAGGCACGTAGTGTGCAAAGAACTATTCCTTAAATTGTTCCTAGTTCATAGGAGGATTCATCACTTTAACACACAGGAGAACACTCCTCCACCAACACTTGACCTTCTTCTCAAGCTTAAATGCTACCAGTTGCACCCTTTGCTCTGAGGTGCAATCCATAACACTAGAGATATTTTCTAATTGTTCTATCTAATCTTCACCCTGTGACACATCCATGGTGTTAGTTAGGCTGGCTTCCCAAGAGGGGGGTGAATTGGGAAGCTTGAAAAATTTTCTGCAAAATATCAAGGAGGTGAAGAATTCAATATATGATGGTAAAATAGAGTATAAATAAATAACTGTGAAAGTGGCAGAAAAGAGAAGAAGACTCAGAAATTTATCCTAGTTTGGTTTATCTACTTGACCTACGTCTAGTCCCCAAGTCACCACTTGAGATTTTTCTCTATTCTGCAAGAATTGCGTGGGCTTCTTGCAAACGCTTCAGTACAAAGATGTTGCTCTGTTTCTAGAGCTTAACTCAATCCATCTATGTACTCTTACAAAGTACTTCCCAATCCCTTGTGATATCCCCTCACAAGAAAATCTATCTTTCAGATGAAGATAAGATTGTTTACAAAGATTAAACTCTCTTAAATAGAGTGAATATGAAAGTTGAAGTATAAAATATTGAAGTGAGAGAGTAAGAAACTTTGAGTAGATGATTTGGCAGAGTTTCAGTATATACAATGTTAAAATCATTTTCCACAACTTCAAATGATGTTATATTTATAGATTTAGGTCTCAAATATCTGTTAGAGACAAAATCTATCCGTTGGAGAAGTTATCCAACGGTTACTCTCAAAAACTCTCCATTAACCAACCGCATTTAATGCTTCTGACACATTGAAATTTGAATTTTGGTTGGACAACAGATGAATTTCGCAGAGCCCAAAGGTTAACAGCTTCAACATTGAATGCCCAAAGTTCGTCTGTCATGAAGTGAAATTCGAATTTTGATATTTTGAAAATGTTTCTGTGTTGTGATATATGAATTTTCAAGTAGAAAGTTTTTCTGTTAAGTGTGAACAATATTTTCAATTTACTACAGTGCCTTTAAAATTTGAGTTTTGGAATCTCAAAATTCATCTATTCGTAGCTGGTTTACAAGGCTCAGTAGTTCATATAGTTCAAAATTTGAATTTTTAAAGAGCAAAGTTCGTCTGTCAGAGAGACCTCTTTTCAGACTAACTTCAAAATTTGGATTTATAAATACTATCATTCGCATGTCAACATATCATTCCAACAGACTCACAAGCTTAGTTTCTGAAATTCAAATTTTCATGTCCAAAGTTTGTCTGTCAATGAGCAATTTTGAAATCCATTCTAAACTTGGTTTTAGATGAACTTTGACATCATTTTAGGCGAATTTCTTTAGTTTTCATAAGTTTCATTTTGTCTGAAATTCAAATTTTCAAAACTCAAAGTTCGTCTGTTACTGAAAGCTCCTTTCAGACACTTATCAAAATTAGAATTTCATCAAGTCAAAATTTGTTTGTTAGAGAGGCATCTCTTCAGACTTGTTCAGTTATAGCACGAAATTTGAATTTCCAAAGTCAAAAGTTCAAACTTTCACTATGACAGATTGATATTAACCTTTCAAACTTCGTCTGTTGGTGGGTGTTTTTCAAATATTCCATGATTTAACATAGAATCAAGGTTTTAAAACATCTTTTCACCAAATCAAAGTCTTTTACTCAAATTAAAACATAACTAAACATCCTACATCTATTCTTGCACAGATTTGTCAGAATTTCTTCACTTGAAACCTTTTTGGGCACCTTTGATATCTTTATTCCAAGCTCTTGAAGGTTGATTTGGAATCATCAAAACTTCTTGATTCAACATTCTCCCCCTTTTTGATGATGACAAAACAACTTACAAACTGGATTGGTAGTTGGGTTTTCTTTAACAAGCTCCCCCTCAACATATGTATTATATTTCAAAAGATATCATATATAGTAGATCATGTGAAAAGATTCAAAGAATAATAAGAACAGATCATTGCAACCAAGGAATTCTTTCATTTAATCAAATGTTGCTTTACAGAAACCAATTTTTGCAACAAAGAACTTCAAAAATCAAATACAAAACATAAACAATCATATCTAAGACTCAATACAGCACTACAAGAGGACTTAAGCCTAAGTTCTGATCACTTTTTCTTTGACTTAGTCTTCTTGCTATAAGTCTTTACAGATGGCTCAACAGCAGATTTTTCAGTTTGCTTACTCTTCTTCCCCTTTTTGGCATCAACAGGAAGGTGAACAAAATCAGCCGGAGGAGGGATATGAGAAACTAGAATGGCTTGGAGGGGCACAGGAGCAAAAGTCAGATAAGGCTCAGAAGGCTCAGAGCTTGGATCCTCATCATCAGAGACCTCAAGGAGCTCTTGCACCTTTTGTCTGGAAAGAGCCAATTGAGCCTTGTGTTCTTCTGAGAGACCATGGGCAGTGAGAGTTGAAGGAGTAGGGTATTCAGAATGGAACATTTCTTCGAGCCTTCTTCTCTGAGCTTGCAAAAGAGCATTGCGAGCAATAGCTTCAAAGTCAATAACAAGCACGACTCTTCTTTCTTCATTGCTGGCAACCTCCAACATTGATGAAGTAGAAATGGCTGCCACTAGTCTTTCTACTTGCTTAGATTCTTGAGTAGAAAGAATTGAATCTTGAGCATCTTCTGGAATGGGCTCATGAGGGCCTGTTTCCTTAGGTCCTTCTTCCTCCATGCCATAGTCCAATGTCAGACCAGGACTTCGTGTTCTCATTGTACTAGCAGGCTCAGTATCATCTACAACATCATTAGGATCAGAGGAGGCTAGCTTGAATGGACTTGAAGGCTTAGGAGTTGGAGACAGAGTAAGATTAGGAAATCCTGGCTGAGGTGAAGCAGATGTGGTAGGAATTGCACTATGAATGTCTTCATAGGCATCAGCAACCACTTTTATGTTCTTAGCCAACTGGTGAATTTGATCTTGCAGATGAGCAAATTTGGCATTTTGCTCATCCCTGATGCTAAGTATGAGTATAGATAGGCTGTCATACAACTCAGTGATCTTGGTTGGCTTGGCACAAGAGGAGGGAGTGGATGGAATGTGAGTAGGCTTGGATGGAGATAGGATAGGCAGAGAAGGCTGAGGTGTAGGTCTAGCAGGAGCCTCAGAGGTACCTTCTTGCTGTTGAGGGGCACCTTCAACAAAGAAAAGGTCTTCAGATTTTCCTGCTCCCTTCCCAATCCATCTTCCTTCATTTCTTTTAATCCCCATCCTTTGAAGTTCCTCTTCCTTGAAGATCTCAGTGGGTTTACCTTTCCCCTTCTCAAGATGCTAAATTCTAGCATATTGCAGAATTCTGGAAATGATAGCTGCATAGGGGAGTGTAGAGTCTTTCCTCTGATCCTTAGCCTTGATCATGTGTTGGAGTATGATATGTCCCATGTTGATGAGCTTTCCATACATGATTGTTGCCATGACTTGTGCCTCTGCCCTCGTTATCAGATTGAAGCTTCCTCCTTTATTGAATATGATCCTAGACACTATGTAGTGTAGGATCCTTACTTGAGCACTGAGGTCTGTGGGCTTCAACAAGTTTATGGTTGGCCTATTCTTATTTCTTCTGAATAAAGTGTTCAGGATTATGCTCTTTTTGTAGTTCAGAAAGGGGTTACCTTCTTCATCAACAGTATCTGCCTCATCCATATAACCAGAGGCAGTGATGTCAATCTTGAGGCCATCTTGCCCTGGGATTTCCAACACTTCATTAAAGGTCTCATCTGTGAGCCAGATGGTTCTTGATCTCAGATTGACCTCCCACTTCTTCTTCTTGCTGTTGTACTTCAGGGAGGCATACCATGTCTTTACTACTTCATCATCATACCTCTCCAATATCTCTAACAGATTCTTATATCTTAGCATCCATATTCTAGCATCAAAACTATTAGAGACTAAGAAATCTTCCAAGTTCACACAATGAGGCTTGATTACCTTTTTATTGGCAAACTTGGTCAAGTATTCTTCCTGAATATGAGAAGTGCTCCATAATGGCAGTGTAGTAAGTTGATATTCTCTAGATTCAGTACTGGAGGAGGAGGTGGAAGCAACAGTATCAGCAGTAGTAGGAATAGGGACCGAAGGTTCTGCTTTCTTCTAGGAAGAGGGTCCAGCTTTCTTTGATTCTGCCTTTGGTGTAGTTTTCTGTCGTTTGGAAGGAGTTTCCTTGCTTGATTCGGCCTTTCTTTTCAGTTTTTCTCCCTCCTTTAAAGCATATTATGATTTGACCAATCTCTTTGTATGAGACTCTCCTTTTCCAGCTTCAGGATTCTTTACTCTTGCCATTTCTGTGGATGAATGATTCAGAAAGAAGCAGAGATTGGGTTTATAGGGTGTGACAATCAGTTTAAATGGTGGGAGATGAAGATTTACGGTCAGAATTTAAGAGCATTGATGAGAGAATTTGAACAGATTAGAGAGGAAGAGAGTAGGGTTGCATCTGTTCAGTGGAAAATGTCAGTTTTAACGTAAGTAACCGCCTAATAGACGAATTTTGAGGGGTCAAAATTCAAACTTCGGGCAGTCAAAAGTTAAACTGTTCAGTAAAGCTAACTGACAGATGAATTTTCTTCTGAAAGTTCATCTGACAGAGGCTTGGTACAAGCAACACAAGATGAACAGATGAACTTTGTTGAAACAAAGTTCAAATTTTGAAGAACAAACATTAAGCAACAATCAAATCATCAATTAACAGACAAATTATGCATATGAAACTTCATCTTTCAAAGATTCAACATGAAAAGCATGCTTCAACAGATGAATTTTTAAATCAGAAATTCGAATTTCTTTACTTTGTAAAAGTTTTCCAACATTCGTATGTTAAGAAATAAACATTAGTATAATCATCATGTTGGACAATTATAACTTTGAAATTTTTGTGATTGAAATTCGAACTTTCAAGCTCCAACAAATGAATTTCGAGGCATTACAGAGAATTGTTCTATTGTATAACAGGCTAAAGTTCATCTGTTGGGCATCTAAATTTGAATGTTGACCATGCTGACTTGTTCAAAACCTTGGTTTTTCAAGGAAATTCATCTAACATACAATTTACATATGAATTTCAACTTTAAAAACTTACAGAATGGATCCAGAAACTCAGAATTTTTATCATTTTCTTCACTTTTTGGTTATTCCATTCTGGTGTGCTCCATTTTTTAGATTTACTGCTATTGAATCTCATGATGAGCACCTGCAACTTAAATTAAATACTTTCCGATGCTAAAGTTAGAATAAATTCAATGTTGGAAAATCTGAAAAACTGAATTGCACACGGATTTACTTACAGTTCATTGGGATTTACCATACCTAATTCTCTTCTGATTTTGCAGTGTTTATCTTCTGATAGAGGCTTTGTCAAGATATTTGCAACTTGCTCCTCTGTTGGGATGTATTCTAGTCTGATTTCTCCTTTTAAAACATGATCCCATATGAAGTGGTGCCTAACTTCAATATGTTTTATCCTTGAATGCATTACATGATTCTTTGTGATATTAATGGCACTTTGATTGTCACACATGATTGGTATTTCCTTCATCTCAACCTCAAGATCTTCAAGCTGCTATTTCATCCAGATGATTTGAGTACAACAGCTTCCGATAGCAATATACTTAGCCTCTGCTGTGGATAACGCCACACTGTTTTGCTTCTTGCTAAACCATGAGACCAAGGTTCCTCCCAAAAACTAACAAGTTCCACTTGTGCTTTTTCTGTCAGTTTTGGATCCTGCAAAGTCAACATCAGTGTATCCTTTGAGATCTTCTCCATTGCCCTTTGGATACCAAAGACCCATATGTGAAGTTCTAATAAGATATCTGAAGATATGTTTCATAGCAGTTGCATAGGTTTCCTTAGGACATGATTAGAATCTTGCACACATACAGACACTAAATATGATGTCAGGTTTGCTGGCAGTTAGGTACAGTAGGGATCCAATCATTCTTCTATACTGGGTTATGTCAAACACTTTCCTATTTTCATCCATGTCCAGCTTGGTTGTAGTAGCCATAGGTGTTCCTATTGGCTTGACATTTTCCATTCCAAACTTTTTTAGTAATTCTTTCAGATACTTGGATTGGTTGAGAAAGATACCATCATCACACTGCCTAATTTGCAATCCAAGGAAGAAGTTGAGTTCACCCATCATGGACATTTCGAATTCTCCCTGTATTAACTTAGAAAAATTCTTGCAAAGAGATTCATTAGTAGCACCAAATATAATATCATCAACATAGATTTGAACAATATGTAAATATTTATTCTCTTTCTTAGTGAATAAAGTTGTATCTACTTTTCCTCTGTTGAACCCCTTTTCAGTTAGAAAATTACTCAATCTTTCATACCATGCTCTAGGGGCCTGTTTTAAACCATAAAGAGTTTTCTTCAGTTTATAGACATGGTTTGGTTTTACAGATCCCTCAAAACCTAGAGGTTGGTCTACATAAACCTCTTTCATGATATATCCATTTAGAAAAGCACTATTCACATCCATTTGATACAACAAAATGTTTTTCATGCATGCATATATGCTAATAGAATTCTAATTGCTTCTAATCTTGCTACTAGAGCAAACCTCAAAATCAATGCCTTCTTCTTGATTATATCCTTTAGCAACCAGTCTAACTTTATTTCTGATTATTGATCCTAATTCATCAAGTTTATTTCTAAAAACCCATTTGGTACTAATGACAGGATGATTTTTGGGTCTAGGTACTAAATCCCAGACTTGATTTCTTTCAAACTGATTTAGTTCATCTTACATAGCCAAAATCCAATACTCATCAGTTAAGGCTTCCTCAGTACATTTAGGTTCAATTTGTGAGATGAAAGCACAATTAATCATTTGATCCCTTAACTATTTTCTAGTTCTAACTCTCTCTTAAACATTCCCTATCACTTGATCAACTGGATGATTCCTTTGATATCTCTAAGCTCTAAGAAGTTCTTGAGACATTTCTTCATTATTTTCTTCTTCAAAATCTCTTTCCTGAATATCTTCCTCTATGTTAACAGATTTAGATATTTTTGGAGGTTCAATTTTACCTTCATCAAAGATATCTAACTTTTCAAAGTTTGAGACAAGATCATCCTCATCAATAGCATGTTTGGAAGCAGTTTCATTTTCAATAAATATTACATGCACAGATTCTTCTACTAATTTAGACTTTTTATTAAAAACTCTATATGCATTACTTCTACTAGAATAGCCCAGAAATATACCTTCATCAGATTTAGCATCAAACTTACCCAGATTTTCCTTTTCATTGTTGTGAATAAAGCACTTGTAGCCAAATACATGGAGATGTGATAGATTTGGCTTTCTTCCCTTGTACAGCTCATAAGGAGTCTTCCCAAGTATTGGTCTGATGTAGGCTCTATTTATGATGTAGCTTGCTGTATTCACTGCATCAGCCTAAAATACTTGAGAGAGTTCCTTTTCATTTAGCATAGCTCTAGCCATCTCTCCAATTGTTCTGTTCTTCCTTTCTACTACTCCATTCTGTTGAGGTGTTCTTGGAGCTGAGAAGTTGTGGTCAATTCCATGCTCATTGCAATACTCCAGAAAGTATGAGTTCTCAAATTCTCCTCCATGATCTAACCTGATAGACATAATGGAAATACCCTTCTCATTTTGCACTTTCTTGGCTAAGGTTACAAATGCATCAAAGGTATCACTTTTAGAGGAAAGAAACAATGTCCATATAAATCTAGAGTAATCATCCACAATTACAAGCACATACAGATTTCCACCAATGCTTTTTATCCTAGATGGGCCAATTAAATCCATATGCAATAGTTCTAGTGGTCTAGTTGTGGTGACTACATTTTTGGGTTTAAAGGAAGATTTAGTTTGTTTTCCTCTTAGGCATGCATCACATTCTTTGTCTTTTTCAAAAGCAATTTTTGGCAGACTAGTGACTAACTTATTTTTAACCAGTTTTCAAATTTGATTCATATTAACATGAGCTAATCTTCTATGCCACAACCAACTATCATTGTCCTGACTAATTAAGCAAATAGAATCTAAGGGAGGAAGTTCATCAAGATCAATAGTATAGCAGTTACCATCCCTTTGAGCTTTAAGGATTACTTTGTGATCACTTTTTCTGATGACCAGGCAGAATTTTGAGTCAAATAGTACCCATTTTCCTTTGTCACATGTTTGGCTCACACTCAGCAGATTGTGGTTGAGGCCAATCACAAACAGCACCTCTTCAATGGATGTTTCAGGATTCTTGCCCACAATGCCAATGCCAACTATTCTGCCATATTGATCACCTCCAAAGGTCACCTTTCCTCCTTTCTTGTCTCTAAGGGTGATGAACTTCTCCTTATCACCAGTCATATGGCTTGAGCAGACACTGTCCATATACCATTTATTGTTACTTCCATCTTTGGACAGACCTGCAAAACAAAGTTCAAGTTTTCTTCTTAGGTACCCAAATCTGCTTGGATCCTTTTCTGTCAGTGATATTTTTCCTAGATACAGATGTACCTTTGGGAACCTATTTAGCCTTCCTATCAAGACCATTTTTCTTTAAAGCACATGAGCTCGAAATATGCCTATTTTTGTTACAGAAGTGACAGGTGGTAGAGGGACTGCTGGATTGAGAAGCAGGAAGAAAACAATGCAGATAATATTTTTGTTTAGCATGCCTTAGTTGATTATATGATTCAATGTGATGTGACATATGATCTTTCTTTCTATTTCCATCAGCATGCACAAAATGTCTCATGTATACATTCTGATTTTTCTTTCTAATCTTTTCTTTTACAGCACAAGGATTATAGCCAAGTCCAGCTTTTTCCTATGATATTCTTTGGCTTCCCATTAAAGCAAACAACATATCCTTGCCTTTAGTAAGTCTAGACAAGCTTTTCACTAGATATTCATTGGTTTACTTTAGTTCATTGCATGATTTATAGCAAGCAAATTCAGTAATAGGTAGAGAAGCAATTTCAAAATTGTTGCATTGAGATTCTAGCTTGTTAATCTTTTTCTTAACTTGCTTCAATTCTTTAGCAACCTTAACAAACTCATCATGCAGCTCATGAAATACATCCAGTAACTCAGAATAGGAAGGTTCAGATTCATATACCTTATTTTCTTGATTACTGCTGCATGGGATTTCAGCTTCTTCAGAGGCAAGTGCCATGAGACAGATGTTGGCAATTTCATCTTCATCATCTTCTTCTTCATCTGAGCTGTTGCCCCATATTGATGAGATGTAATCTCTTTTCTTCTTGCCTTTGTCTGCAGCTTTCTTTTCTTTTTCTTGCTTCTTGATAAATTGAGGACAGTCCCATTTGATATGTCTCTGCTTTTTACATTCATAGCAAGTGATAGGCTCTTTTGTTTTCCTCTTGCTATCTCCGGCTGCTCCTTTCTTGAATATTTTCTTGTTTCTCTTTTTACTGTAGAATCTTCCAAATTTTCTTACCATCATAGCTAGAGTTTCTTCATCGAGTTCCTCTCCATCGTCAAATTCTTCTTCTTTTTCTTCAACAACTTTGAGAGCAAGACCTTTCTTCTTTCTGTCTTGTCCAGCCTCCTTGAGTGCCTTCATTTTTCCTTCATACTCCTCGAGGCTGCCAAAGAGAGCTATGACAGAGGCCATTGATTCTCCTCTGGCTTCCTCTATTGCTGTTACTTTGGGTTGCCATTCCAGAGGGAGAGCTCTTAGAATCTTTCTTACTTTTTCTGTTTGAGTTTACTCCTTTCCCAGGCTCTTTAGTTGATTCACAATGAGAGTGAATCTCTTCTGTAGCTCTTTTACATTCTCTCCTTCGGCCATTCTAAAGCTTTCATATTCACCTATGCATGTATTCAATTTATTTTCGCTGACTTTAGTTGTTCCTTCATGAGCAATCTGCAGGGTGTCCCACATTTCCTTAGTAGTGGAACATTGGGAGACTCTGTAGAATTCGTCTTGATTCAAAGCACTGACCAAACAGTGTTTTGCCTTGAAATTCAGCAAGACTCTTCTTCTATCTTCCTCATTCCATTCAGCTTCTGGCTTCTCTCTGTATTTTCCATCATCTTCCAAAGCCATTGGGACAAAATCTCCCTTCTGAATGACTGACAAGATGTCCAGATCAATTGACTGTAGATAGATTTGCATTCTTATCTTCCAGTACCCATAGTGTTCTCCACTGAAGCCAGGTGGTCTATTTGTGTTGTTGCCTTCTGGTAATATGCTTTCTCCAAAGCCAGCCATTTTAATTCCCGGACTGTGAAATCCTCTGATTGGGAATCCGGGCTCTGATACCACTTGTTAGTTAGGCTGGCTTCCTAAGAGGGGGGTGAATTGGGAAGCTTGAAAAATTTTCTGCAAAATATCAAGGTGGTGAAGAATGCAATATATGATGGTAAAACAGAGTATAAATAAATACCTGTGAAAGTGGCAGAAAAGAGAAGAAGACTCAGAAATTTATCCTTATTTGGTCTATCCACTTGACCTACGTCCAGTCCTCAAGTCACTACTTGAGATTTTTCACTATTTTGCAAGAATTTCATGGGCTTCTTGTAAACACCTCAGTACAAAGATGTTGCTCTGTTTCTAGAGCTTCACTCAATTCCTTTATGCACTCTTACAAAGTGCATCCCTTGTCATATCCTCTCACAAGAAAATCTATCTTCCAGATGAAGATGAGATTGTTTACAAAGATTAAACTCTCTTAAATAGACTGAATATGAAAGTTGAAGTACAAAATATTGAAGTGAGAGAGTAAGAAACTTTGAGTAGATAATTTGGCAGAGTTTCAGTATATACAATGTTAAAATCATTTCCCACAACTTCAAATGATGTTATATTTATAGATTTAGGTCTCAAATATCCGTTAGAGACAAAATCTATCCGTTGGAGAAGTTATCCAACGGTTACTCTCAAAAACTAGCCATTAACCAACCACATTTAATGCTTCTAACACATTGAAATTTGAATTTTGGTTGGACAACAGATGAATTTCACAGAAACCAAAGGTTAACAGCTTCAACATTGAATGCCTAAAGTTCGTCTGTCATGAAGTGAAATTCGAATTTTGATATTTTGAAAATGTTTCTGTGTTGTGACATATGAATTTTTAAGTAGAAAGTTTTTCTGTTAAGTGTGAACACTATTTTCAATTTGCTACAGTGCCTTCGAAATTCGAATTTTGGAACCCCAAAATTTGTCTATCTATAGCTGATTTACAAGGCTCAGTAGTTCATATAGTTCAAAATTCTAATTTTCAAAGAGCAAAGTTTGTCTGTCAGAGAGACCTCTTTTCAAACTAACTTCAAAATTCAGATTTATAAATACTGTCATTCGTATGTCAACATATCATTCTAACAGACTCACAAGCTTAGTTTCTGAAATTTGAATTTTCATGTTCAAAGTTCGTCTGTCAGTGATCAATTTTGAAATCCATTCTAAACTTGGTTTCAGATGAACTTTGACATAATTTCAGATGAATTTCTTTAGTTTTCATAAGTTTCATTTTGTCTGAAATTCAAATTTTCAAAACCCAAAGTTCGCCTGTTACTGAAAGCTCCTTTCAGACACTTATCAAAATTCAAATTTCATCAACTCAAAATTCATCTGTCAGAGAGGCATCTCTTCAGACTTGTTCAGTTTTAGTATGAAATTCGAATTTCCAAAGCCAAAAGTTCAAACTTTCACTATGACAGATTGGTATTAACCTTTCAAACTTCGTCTGTTGGTGGGTGTTTTTAAAATATTCCATGATTTAACATAGATCAAGGTTTTAAAACATCTTTTCACCAAATCAAAGTCATTTACTCAAATTAAAACAAAACTAAACATCCTACATCTATTCTTGCACTGATTTTTCAGAATTTCTTCACTTAAAACTTTTTGGGCACCTTTGATATATTTATTCCAAGCTCTTAAAGGTTTATTTGGAATCATCAAAACTTCTTGATTCAACACATGGTACCTTCGAAAGCCAGAGAATTAAACTTTTGAAGGTCCTGCAACTGTGAAGAGATACCCCTTCTTTTAACTCTTGGGGCTATCTCAGGCTCCATCGCATGCTCATTCTCATCCTTTCCTGCATTCAGATCTACAAACATGCTGAGCTCTTCATTCATTTCATCCTGCTCTTGCCTATCCATTCACTCTTGCAACCTATTCAACGTCTCCCCCTGAGTATTTACTTGATTACTGAGGCTAGCAAACATCTCATGCATCTGCCTCATAAGATCACTATTACTCTATCTTCCTCTGCGAGACATTCTTCCTGCACACAAGCAACAACACATTCAATTATATGGTTATGGACTAGTATTACAGTGGGAATATAGTCTATGTATTTAAAATCATGCAAAGTAGTACTTCAAGCAAGAACAATGGCCCAAAGCCATTGCTCTAATACCAAAATGTAACACCCTACCTCCAAACACCTACAAACTTGACCACAAACTTCGAAATCCAACTAAACACAACCCAAAAGCCTCAAAATAACTTCTCAAAACTTCAAAACAGCAGAAACAAACTAAACCACACCAAAATCTGGGCTGGGGCCACGACTACTACAGTACTGCTGCAGCTCCAGACCTCTCCTGCTTTACTTTGCCACTGGGCTCTTTGGCACCACAGTGCCCCCTGTTGATTTTCTATATCAGTAACTTCCACACACCGGGGTGAACTTTTGACGCGCATAACTTTATGCTCTAACCTCCAATTAACTTGATTCCAATTTTTACAAGTCAATCTAGTCCTAATCTAGCCATAGACACTACTTTCTCCTTAAATCATCTCCGTATGGAGATTCTGGACCCTTGACACCATTTTGGCCCCTTATTGACTAAAACTCACTACTAACCACCTCTAATTGCCACCAAAGGCAAATGGTCACTCAAAGACCATTCATACATGTCCAAAACCCCCCAAACCAACTTATTTAAAGAGGTTTCATCTCAAAGGAATCCTTCCTATGAGATTTGACCCCTTGATCCCCATTTGACAAAATGGGCTGCAGGCCCTAAAACACACATTTTATCAAACATAACACATACATACCATAGAAAACAACTTTTCCACATATAACTATACATATAACATCCATAACAATCCTTATCCCTATCTTACATTCATTACAAACCCTTCTATCCTACATGGCACAAGTTATATTATCCAAATCATGCACACAAACTACATAGACCTAGTATTCCCACGTTAGCTACTACTCTCTCAGCTTCTTAGGACTAGTACCAGAACAGTCACTTGAAATGTTAGTTCTGGAACAGGGGTATGAGACAATGTTTCAGTAACTGGGAACAACCACACACATATATATACATATATCCCATACAACTCATGAATGTAATGTGAAATGAATGGACTACATGTCTCCCTTGTAGGGATCTCATCCTTATCCTCCCTAACATATATATAATATATATATCATTATACATCATATCATCATCACATTATCATCACCCAATCCATCGTAGATCACAATCTCATAATGCCATATGGTGATGCTCATGTATCATCATATAATTATCATTATCATATCATAATGTCATGTATGCATCATGTCGTGTCATGTCAATATCATCATCTCCAATCATCATCATAATTATCACCTAGCTAAATGCATACCACAATATATATAGAAAACAGTACACACAAACACACCCGTATCATGGTACGAAAGCAAGATACATATATACACAAATATACGTATTATCATACAATGGTCAATATAATATAAACAAACACCCGGTTACCCCAGGTTATCAATACCACGTTCACATGAGTTCCACACGCTTTCTTGAACACCATTCCCATGACAAGCCTTCTCTGAGTAGTCAAACAACCTTACAATACCATAATACCTTAATTAACACAATATAACAAATATCCAAATCCCACAATTCAACCACTTTACCCCAACCCAAGGTTCCAACACCCCTTTCAAACATCAATAAGCTCTTAAGGATCATTCAAACACCAAACAATCCTATACACTTCAGATTCCCAAGAGCCCTAACCAACCTAGGGTTATGCTCAAATCATGCATAAACCTTTCAAAACTCATATCCAAGCAACAAGAATACCAAAACACACTTCCTTAATCCTATTTCATCCATTTTAATCTGTGGATTATGGCCAAAATTGAAGATCCAAACTTATAACTTGAAAACACCAAATTTCAGCCAAAGAAAATGGAGAGGGAGGAGTACAAATCACTTACCAATTTGAATCCAAGCTTCCATGGTCCGAAAATCACTCCTAGATGCCGAAAAACTCAAACCCTAACAGAGCTCTCGCGTCACTCCCTCCGTTTTCTTTCTTTCCTTTACGTCTAACTGACCGAAATGTTTCTAATTTAAACCAGAAACTTAACTACCACCGCAGCTCCAGGGTATTGAATTAAGTGTTTTGATGATTCTAAACTAACCTTCAAGAGCTTGGAATAAAGATATTAAAGGTGCACAAAAGGTTCAAGTAAGGGAATTTTGGAGAAATCAGAGCAAGAATTCATGTAGGATATTTAGTAATGTTTTGATTTGAGTAAAAGACTTTGATTTGGTGAAAAGATATTTTAAAACCTTGATTATATGTTAAAACATGGAATATTTGAAAAACACCCACCAACAGACTCTTTAAATATTCCTAGCTCTTAAAGGTTTATTTAAAGAGTCTTGATGTGAAACTGGGTTATAATCTCCATTGTTTGTCTAAATAAGCATCATAGCAATACAAATATTTGTATGCCTTTCCTTAGCAGGGATGTGAGTATTAACGTGAATCAACCTTTACAAATAATCTCCTTCTAGATTATATGAGCAAGATGATGATTTTGCCTACCCCCTGAAGGTGTTCCAGGTATTGAGCCTAAGTTAAATGTTTTGTTGATAGCTCAAGCTAAGAGATGCTTGAAAAATAATGTTAAGAATAGACAAGAAAGTTGATGTAAGATTGAAATGAGAAAGTTTGATAAGATGTAATGCATCTATAAGAAAAGTTAGTATACTTATGAGGTATAAGGTACAAAGTATAAGCCTAAGGTATTTGATTAGTGGTAAGCAGTTAGGGAACTAAGAAACCTTGAGATAGTCGATTGCTGAGTTTAGTATGAAATCTAGCTAAAAGAAAATTCTTGGCCAAAATATCTCACAATGAATACAATTTTCCATTAATTGCCAAGGTGATGAAAAAGGGAGGTAGCTCTTGGGGAGAAGCCCAATTGAACAAAGAAATGAAATCTTCCATATGATAAAAGCAGCCGAGGCAAGGCAGATGGAAGGTAGCTCTTGGGGAGAAGCCCAATTGAGCAAAGAGATGAAATCCTTCATCAGATGAGTTGCTAAGGCAAAGTAATGGAAAGTGGCTCTTGGGGTGATGCTCGATAGAGCAAGAATGAGTAATGGTGAGAGGCCGAGGGCTAGATTCTAACTGAACTAGCAAGAGACTTTTGAAGGGTTAAGAAGTTTCCCTTAAATTGCTAAAACACTAATCGACTGTGGGTAAATAACGAAGAAGTTATGTATAAGAACAGATAAAGCAGATATGTTGTTATAGTAAAAAGAGAGAGACCACTACCTTAATATTAATTAGACCCTGAATCACAAAGAGCCAAAAGATCTTAAAGGTATGATAAGATAAGCAGAATACAAGATTTATGGGTATGTTTATACGTAAAGGCATAGTGGTATGATGAATCTCTAAGCTAGTAAAGGCTAGAGTAAAAAGAAGCAATATGAATATAGGGGATGAATTCCCTAAAATTAAGAGCAATAAGGGATCCAGAGGTCACACAGATGAGTTATAGTTTAAAATGAAGCCCAATGCCGCATTCTCGAAGTCTAAAGAATGACAAGAGTGCAGCAGAACCCCTCAGCACTTTACAATTAAGCGTGCTCAAGTGAGGGAAATTTCATGATAAGTGACCTACTGGGAAATATGAAAAAGATGTAAAAGATGAGGAAAATGTGCCAATAATTAAATTTGGGCACTAAGAATTTATGATAGTCTTACTAAAAGCACCTGTTAGGCTACATGAATAAAAGATGAATAGTTTATTGTGACCTCAAACATTTAAAGGAGCATGAAAGGCAATTGAGAAGTTTTGAAATGTAATTAAAGAAAAAGCTTGCTGAACTTAGTAGATGGGAGCTGGGCTCCAAGAAGTATGGTTAGTAGGTTACAGAATCTCCCATATAGATCACAGTAGATCCTAGTAAAGCAAGTAAAGTTATGAAATGGGAGAGACTGAACATTGTAATAGAGACGAGAGGTCTCCAAGTTTAGCAAGATGTTATGAAAAATTTCTCTCAAGTTGTCTTACAGCTTAATTAGAAGAGAAACTAACGTGGGAAAGAGATTAAGAAATGAGTTTTTATAAGCTAAAAAGGCTAAACCTCCTTCCCTGAGATGATTAATCCTGATCCAATAGTGACCATAGGGGTCTATAATTATTAAAGTAAGCATGGATCTGGATACGAGTAATGTAGCAGGGTTGAGTAGCAGGAATTAGCCAATGTTTTATATAATAATTCTACGAAAAGCATGTTCCCACTTATAGTAGCGGTAAATAATGCTCTCATAAAGGGTTACTAGAAGTTATTATAGCTACTATGAGTTGCTATATTCATGGTATTACTATAAAAGTGTTTGAGATCACAATAGCCTCAAGGGGTTATGAGATAAAAAGAAGAGTTAGACTTGAGGTAAAGAAAAGAAAAGAAGTTAAAAGCAAATATAAGATGACTTGTAAATGTCATCTAGGCAAAACTAATGTGACGAGCTTATGCCTTAGTAGAAAGATTATTCATGTGAATAGCATGAAAGTAGAGAAAGAGATAATATCAGGTGCCAATAATGGAAGTATAGCATAAATAAGATAAGAGAAAGTTATGGAAGTAAGAATAAGGATGTTACAAGTGAAAATTCTCAATACCCCTAAGATAAAGATAGTTTATGATGTCCTCACAATCCCCAGTTTAAAGAATATGAACCAGACTCTTTAAATATTATAAATGACTAAATGATACCAGAGTAAAATATTGACTGAAAAGTCAAGTAAGTGAGAAATAAGAGTATTTCTCTGGTAAAAATGGTCTGAAAAATTGGAAAATTAAGAGAAAGGAAATAAGAGATATTAGTATGTATTTAAATTTCGAGGACGAAATTTATTTTAAGGGGGAGGGAATTGTAATATCCTAAAATTTCTCTTAAATGTTTAAGGCCCAATATTTTAAAATCTATAAGGAATTTGCAAAAATGAATGTACACCATTTTGCATAACATAAGACAAAGAAGGCAATTATCTTGGTCAGAAGGAAAAATGAGAAAATGACCATTTTGCTCCTGGAAGAAAAAAAATAAAGGAAAAGAAAAAAAAAGGAAAATGAAAAAAAAAAAGAAATGAAAAGAAAGAAAGAAAGGAAGGCTGTGGATGCATGGAGGGGAATGAAGTAAATTTTATGAATTTTGGTGAAAATTACATCTAATGACCCAGAAGTTTTAAAAATTATAAAATGTCCCTGGTTAAGGGCATTTTTGTAAATATGAAAAATTATAGTCAAAATGAAGCTCTCAATGAGCTTAGACCATTGGAATATAGTATGAAATTTATTAAGATCAAAATAATATTTATTGGGTATTTATGATTTAATATTAATGTCTTACCCGATAAATGTCAGTCTGGACTGCAGAAAGAAGCAGTATTCATTCAAGAAAAATGTGTAGGTCTTATATTTGGACCAATTGGGATAATTATATTATGGTAATTTTATGATTATAATTAGTATCCCAATAATAATAAAATATACTGCTAAAGTAGCTTTAATTGTCCAGACCGGTCCGGGATATATCTGGATAAGTAAAAATCTAAAATTTATGGACAAAAATGCTGCTCAATTTCGTGACCTAAGCTGCACATGGGGATATTAAGATTACTTTAATATTTCCTCACATTTTCTTAACTTTTCCATCAAGATTCAACCATGGACACATGGCATCAATTGGTGAATTCTCATTCTTTATTTATACCCTCCCTTTTTGACTGACTCTAGCATAAAGAAAGGAAGGTGAGGCAGATGCAAACACCAAAGGAGAAGGAGAAAACAAGAGGGAGAAAAGGAATAAAGAAAAGAAGAAGAAAAAAATTCAAGAAAAAGGCCAGAATTCTCCTTTTAATTCTAAGTGATTTTCCTTCAAGTTCCTAAGTAGTTTATGGCTATTTCTTTGAGTTTTCCTCCTTCCCAATTGCTGTTTGGTTTCAGTTTGGATATGGATTTAAGAAAGGAAGTGGTTTTATGCAATAAAGTTTAGAGAAAGTATGAGATATAGTGAAAGAAATAAGTTTTGAAAGGTTATGAAGCAATTTTTGAAAAAATTCCATTCTTCCTCCTAAACCCTTGATTTTGGTCAATTTAATATGATGGAAGGAGTTGGAATTTCATTAATTTGATGGCAAAAATGAGTTCCCCGTGATGAAAAACCTTAAAGACAAGCATTGGCTCAAAGATAGAGCTTAAGATAAAGAGTGTGAGGATTTAAGGGTTTCAAGAGTTTTATGAGAGCTTTTTGTGATTAGTCATGAAATCAATGGTTTAAGCATGTGTTGAATGATGTTTAGGGACTTGAGGAAGCTTGGTAAAACTAGAGGAAGCTTTGGTTTAAGGAGGAAAGCCAAGTGCAAGCACCAAAGGTAGCTAAGTTTCATATTCTTGCTTTATGTTCTTTCATTATCTTTCTATGATTAAATTGTATTGCCATATTGAAATTGTGATTTCTTTGATTGGTCTTGACTGTAAAATGAGGGGTTTTATTCCCCGGGATGTCCATTTTCTAAGCCGTTATGCTGCCGAAATTTTTATGACCAATGTGGCAATTTATTGTTTAAATATGATTGATATGATTAGATGTGATCAAATGTGAGTTATTTGACATGATTGACATAATTGCATGAAATGTAACTTGCTACTGAGATTGTCCCCAATCTCACCCCCTCAAGTACCCCAAATGATAGGCACAAGCAATGTCAAGGAGATCAAGGAGTCAAAGAGAATGAAAGGGAGAATGATGCTTGATGATAATTTCAAGCTATGATTCCATATTTTGAAATAATGTATAAAAATTATGTATATGCATATGGATCTGTATTCTTGTACTATTATGTTCTTATGAGCACTATGAAATGTTTGGCATGGATTTGAAACATGGAATGATCATGAGAGCTTGTTATGAAGTCTTGTTTGCCATGTTATATTGCTAGAAGTTCATTTTGTGGCCATGAAAGTAAAGTCAACACTGTTTGACTGAAACAGGAAAATTAAGTCAAGTGTTATATATGATTTGAAATTATAGAGAATAAGATTTCCAATGAGCTAAAGAACACTCAATTTGGATATGTGTACAATTTATAGTATATTTTTGAAGTTAAGGGTCAAAACTGGACAGTAAAGTAAAAGCTGCGAATTTCACTGTAAGTATTACTTACTTTGAAAGGAAATATAAAATTGTACAGAGCTCCAAAAATTCAGTTATTTACATTTTTGAAACGATCTATGTTTTGAGGTTAATATTCCACTGGTTTGAGTTCAATTGGAGCTGTACAATGAGAGATATACAAGTTTTCCCAAGACTATTCCAATAAGAGTAAGGCCTTGACCCTTAGTAATTCAAATTGATGTTGTCCCCTGTCTAGACTAAATAAATGTATAATAAAAATATGAAGATAATTAGACATATATATGTTTCCAATTGCATATAGAATACATGATTTGGCTCAGTATAGAGTTAGATATGAATTTTCAAAGTTACAGCCAAAATCCTGGAAAAGAGAGAAATGACCATTTGTACAGTATAAGTTTGAGTAATAAACTGTACTAATTGGTCAGCTTAAATGGAATTTCATATTTTTATCTTGTATATCATGTTTCTATCTTCATTTAGAGACTTGAACCACATTGATACGATTTTTCTGGATTAAGTTATGATTTTTCAAAATTCGTCCAGAAAACTTGAGAACCAAATGAATAGTACCACGTTTTTTTATTTTAATATTTTGGTTCTATTAATGGTTCAAGCTCTTAATATGAGCTAATTGGATGTTGTCCATACTATAATATATGAGAAAATATAGATAAAAGTAAAGTGTTACACAATCAATCATAAACCTAGACCTCAACAAAGACAAAAAGTCATGAAGTAAGAATGCTTTACCTTAACTTTCCAACATAAGCATTGCCTCCTTGGGAAAAGTCATCAGCATCAAGGGATATGATATATTCAGAATTAGCACTACGCCTCTATCTCCTAGCTTATATCTCCTAGCTACTAAGAAAAACTTCCCTTTATTTGTGAAAGCTGACAAGGAGGGGGAAAATGAAGGAAAATGTTCTAATCAGTTGCATAAGAAAGAATGCAAATTCAAAAGCAATCACTACTACAGAAATAGGTTTCCAGGACGTTTCCTTTAGGCTACTGGAACGTTTTTGAAACGTCCCATATGTGACCGTTCCTGAAGTATTCTAGAATGTTTACTTTTTTGCTTAAGGTGTTCCCCGAATTCAAGTATTCAGGAACGTTTTAGTCTAAGAAGCGTTCTCGAAGACCTTTTCTTCTTAAAAAAATAAAATAAAATTCCTTCCTCCCCTCCCATTATTATTATTATTATTATTGTTATTATTATTATTATTAAAAAAGATAGAGTTCAAAACATTTTAGCAAGAAAATTCAGAAACAATTTTATTATTATTAATTAATATCAACCTACAAATAATAAACAAATAATATTTTGACACTACAAAGTGATCAAACAAGCCTAAAAAAATCTCCAAAACCTTTATTAATTTCTTGGTCAATGGGCATCTCAATAGGTGTTCCATTCATTTTCTTTTTTGATGATCTCCTAGGACAAAGAATCTGCAAGCAAAAACAACACAAAACAATAGTAAATAACAACATGAACTAGACAGTAATAACATTCTTACAAGAATGCTTATCCTAAAGTGTCAAATAAGGAAATGAATCAGGAAATAAATTCAAATGCTGTAAAGAATGAACAAAACATCACTCTCTTGATGTCCAAATGAAAGTCAACAATGAAGACTAGTTTTCCATCAAGGAAAGATATAATTATAGAACAAATTAAATATTTCTAGGCTCACTTCATAGCATCACAAAGATTTACTTACTTACACAAATAGAATATAATTTTAAGGCTTGTGATATGCGACAACTTAGCAGCAAACCAAAGCCCATTGAACCTTCAACTTAGAATAAAAGCAAATAGAAACATCAAGTTCTTAGTAGCAATTATGCCTATATGCTAATACAACATCATCACATCATTAAAGATGGAAAAAGAAAGAATTACTTGCTCAAATATAACAAGATTGCCACCAATGTCTCCTTTTGAATTTCACAAAATTTCTAGACATCTACCTAATAATGCAATAAGTCAAACATCATAAAATTAAAAGGTGAACAGTATGCTACAATAGGAGTAACAACTAGAACTAGTAAGATAGTAATCACGAAATATTTAAGGACACAGTTTTAGAATTTTCATTCTACCACAGCTGGAAGTATGTTATTATAATAACATGTACAGAGTGACCTTAAAGTCTCAACTATATATTTTATATGCCAAAATCATCAACAGATAGTTTGATATTAACCCTAAATGAAGTTAAGATTGGGTACTAAATTAAAGAATATGATTTTATAAACTATATAATCCCTTGATCACTAAATCCATTCCTTTTTCTAATGCATGAATGGTTTACTTGCCTTTAAAGCTATACTTTTTCCAATGAATAAAAATAGAAGAGTAGTCACCATACTGAGTATTAACCAATCATAAAAGGCATAGACATGACCTTTGAAAATAAAGATACATAACTATATATTGACAAGCTGAATTATCTGGAGAATAAGGCTACAATGTACATATTAAATCACTAACTTCCTAATCTGTCACATATAGTACAGTACCTTTGCCACTAATGATTCCACCTTCAGCTTTGACACATCAAATTTATACTCATTCAGAAATCTCAATTTGACAAGGACAAAAAAAAAATAAACAATTTTTAACTAGCAAAAAACATAAACAAAATGGAAAAAAGTAGGAGAGATTTTCCAAATATCTAACTTTCTCAATGGTGAGATAATTACAATTTACAAGTCAACCGATTGCTCATCATTGATTGTTTTATATGGATGATAATGATACTAAATTTACATTTTCAAAAGCTTAGTATCTTTAGAAAGTGAACCAATAATCGAAGCACTAAAAAATCAGATGTTTTTAATCATGATAGTTGAGATCTTAAATGATCATTTGAATGACATGAGGTTTCAAAGTTTCAAACTACGGACAAATAATACACACAATAACATAGCACATGCATCTATAATCATAATTGTATTGTGTAAGTGCACTTAACAAATTATCTTAACTTGACACCTAGAAAAATTAATACATGACAACAAAACAGATCCAATTAACTTGCCAACTCTTTAGTTTCTCTACACAAAGTAGATACTTGAATAGGAAAATTACATGGACAAAAAAGATAGATGAGAAAATTTTCTATAACTAACTGTTTTAAGCTCATAAAACCACACTTGCTCTAACATCATGAGAATTTTGGTGAGAAATTCTTGTTTCATTTGGGAGTACTAAAACTAGAAAATTTTAAAACTAAAGTGTAAGGATTATCCAATAGGAAGAAAAACTAGAAAATTTATTACAAGTGCTATTATACGTCATACAATTTGCTCTAATAATGGAGGTGAAGATTATATTTGAGCTGCATACTTGTTTCCATGGGTTAGAACATCTTTCAGGTATTTAATTAGTAATGTGGGCCATTGTCCTAGGAATCCAATCCAATCACATATAGAGAAATACATGAACCATAACATATGATTTCACAGAAACAAACCTTAAAATAGACAAATAAGGATCATGTTTTGGGAGCTTCAGCATCAACAATCCAATGGGCAATATATGTTAATGTGAAGAAACTAAAATGAATGAAAACAATAAATATGGTCAAAGAAATATACTTAACAGGGACATGTGTGCCTTGAATTTTCAAATATTACATGCAAAAGCTTCTTTTCCTCAACTAAAAAAATATAATGGGAATGTAAACTATATTATCAGATACTCGTAGAAGATGACTGTGAAAGGGATGGGATTGGGTGGGTAAAGAGGTGGGATCACCTTAGTTGACAAAACAACATGCTCACAAGTGCTTTGAATTGCTTGCATTTGCTTTTGATGATGACGATGATGGTGAGGTAAATTTTTTTCCTATAAAATCACTTGTAAAACTAGAAAATATATTTTTTAAAGCTTTATTTCACCAAATCAAAACATAATTTCTTTGTTTTAGGATTACATATAGGTAATTTCTCTAGAAAAAACAAAACAATAAAGAAGATTAAAACAAAAGTGCCTATATCATTATCTCTAATAAATCCTCAATTTTTTTTACAATAAACCACATAAAGCCAAAATATCAAAATCTAAGATTTGGAGGAAAAAAAACCACAAAATCCAACAAAACCCTAAAAAAATTTAGAATCATACAAAGTAGGATGAATCATTTACCATCAGTATAGGAAGCATAAGGAGACAACAAATCTGGCTATATAAACAAAGCATAGAGGAGATGAGCCATGAGATAAAAGGAAGGGACAGAGCACGAAGGAGCTGAATTGCTAGCCCTAATTCTCTTACCGAATAGAGTTGTTCATTTTCTGCGGTGGCTATTGACAGGAATGATAGTAATAGAAGAAGAAGAGGAAGGGGGGGGGGGAGACATCAAAGTAAAAACATGATTTCACCAGTGATAAGGGTTGAGTGAGTGACTAAAGTAGAAATGCAAAATAATCGAAAGGGGTTGCCTGGCCATTAGGTTAAATGGGTTGTATTATTTCTTTTTAATTTTTTAAGTGATCTTCTAGAATGTTTGAAATAATAAGAGTTCCTAAAGGTCTTTTTCATCTGGAACACTCTTCAATAGAAGGATGCCCAAAGACCATGAGAGGACATTCGGGGAAAGTTTCCTTTTAGAAAACATTCTTGATGATAAAACTTCAAGGACATACATTTCTTAAAATGTTCCACAAGGCATTTTCTAGGACATTTTTCCAAAAACATTCCCGAATGTACATTCCCAATGCCCAATTTTGTAGTGGTGAGTATTTGGAAAACAACTATTACTAGCGACAATCTTGTACATATTACATATATAGACATAATTTACTATGTCTAATAATATTTGATATTACTAATGACTAAAGCCTTCTTCAACAATTCATCTACCAACATTAGAGTTCAGATGATTAAATGTTCAAAACTTCATCTTTACTAGGCATATTTTCATACTTGCTGCAAAAAGCTTTTATAATTGGACATCTAAAGTAGTATTTTATTTCTCAACACACAACCTATAACACCTTAACTTTAATCTCATTTCCCATGTATTAGGCCTTAATTATGATCCACTAATCATGATTAGAGACTTAAATCACCAAGAAAATTAAAATAGAATTTTCCAACAATTTTGTTGGTACTATTTATGTGGTAAAACTATTTGACTGACTGAACTTCAAAAATTACTAACTAATTATAGGAAAAATCATATTAAGGTGATTTGAGTTCCTAAAATTATATTAAATCTACATCTACATGGGAAAAATATGAAATAGTAACTTCATGAGGTCAATTCATAAAGTAAATTTCGTGAACTTTTACTGTTCATTTAGTCATTTTTCTATCTTTCGCTTTTCTGATCTTAATTTTAAAAATCATAACAATTCATACGTAGCTCCAAATTGGGTCTTCTTTAGTTCATTTTAAAGTTCTATTTGTCTATTTTAAGAGCATATATAAAATTCATATGTTTAATTACAAAACAGCCAAACTGTGGCAGCATTACTACACAAGGGTCATAATGACCATTATTATCCCTTAACTTGGCAAAATCATTTCTTTAACATAAATACCTAGCCATATTTGTACCAAAATGGCACCATACATCATGGGAGACCTAAAATGACATAATGGTCTCAAGGAACAGCATCACAATAATATACATAAATTTTCATAACATTTCAAAAATAAAGATTAAAAACAAGATTTTCATTAATTCTTTCATAAATTCCTTCTTTCTTGCTTTGGTACTTCTTGGTAACCTTGCCTATAACACCCTTCATGACTTTGTTTTGGCATGGTGTGTAGGGCTGGAGGAAATCAGGATAAAAGAAGGTTCAAGTGGAGTCTGAAAGAGCTCCACGCCACGGCTTGAAGTAGAGCCACCGCGGTGAGAGCGTGTCCAGTGGCATTGTTTCAACTGAAATAGGTGGAGCCACAGCAAAATTCGAGATTTTTGTTTAAATCCAGATCATTTCGGACAATTGGGAAAGAAAGAAACGAAGGAGCTCAGCTAGGGCTTGCTAGATTCAGCCATTAGGAGTGATTTTCGGACCTCAAGAACTTGGATTCAAGTTGGTAAGTGTTCTCTACTCCTCCCTCTCCATTTTGTTCGGTTGAAATTTGGGGTTTTTCCATTTTGAGATTAGATCTTTGGTTCTAGCCGAAATCCACCAATTGAAATGGATGAAATGGGATTAAGGAAGTCTATTTGAATGTTCTCGAAGCTTGAATGTGAGTTTTGAAGGGATTATATGTGTTTAGAGCTTAACCCTAGGTTATTCTTGGTTGAGAGTATGAGGAATCTGAGTTGTATGGAATTGTGTGATATTTGAATGGTTCCTAGGAGCTTAATAACGCATGAAAGGAGTGATGGAACCTAGGGTTAGGCCTAAAGTAGTTGAATTGTGATTTTTGTTTTAATGTTATATGGTGTTAATTGAAGAATTATGTTATTATGAAGGTTGTTTGGTAAACCGAGAGGGGTTCACGCGTGTTGGACAATTCGAGAAGCTTGTAGAATTAGTCTTAGCATGGTATTGACAACCTGAAGTAACCGGGTGTTTATTTGTTTGTTTGTATTGTATTGTATGATAGTATGTATATTTATGTATATATGCATGTTTCTTTCATACCATGATATTGATGTTTTTGTGTGTACGGTTTTCTATATATATCGTGGTATGCACATAGTTAGATGATGATTTTGATGACTATGATGATTACATATGAGATGATGATATTGATGTGATAAGACATGATGCATACATGATATTGTGATATGATGATGATGATTATATGATGATACATAAGCATCACCACATGACATTGTAAGATTGTGAAATATGATGGATTGGGTGGTGATAATGATATGATATACGATGATATAATATATAATGATATGAGATATGATTAGGGAGGACAAGGTTAGGATCCCTGTCGCTAAATCCTCCCCTATGTCCAGGGGACCCAGGCAGCAGTGGACTGCACCTTCCCTAAATCACCACCAATTCGTGGTGGTCCAGGAGAAGGAGAGCCACGGTTCGAGCACTAGTGTAACCTTTGGCCAGGTTGCATTAGTGTAAGGTGATCTTGGTGATGTCCTAGAATCGGTCTTCACTGACTATTGGAAGGGAGTTACCCATATGAAATGTTCTGTTATGACGATAGCTTGTGGTTCTAGTTGTGTGTGAGGGAGACATGCATACCATTCATCTCACATTGTATTCATGATTTGCATGAGATATATGAATATATATGTGTGTGTGTGGTTGTCCCCAGTTACTGAGACATTATCTCACACCCCTCTCCCATGAACTAACCTATCAGGTGACGGTTCTGACACTAGTCCGGAGAAGACGTGGGAGTAGCTATGTACGTGGGAATAGTCTATGTAGTATTTGTATATTGGATAATGTATCTTGTGCCAAGTAGGATAGGATGGTTTATAATGAATCTATGGTTATTGATAAGGATTGTTATGGATAGATGCATGTATGGTTATTTATGTTGTGTTTATGTGTTATGTGTGATGAAAGTTAGAATTGGGCCTGATTAGTGTGTTTTGGGGCCTATAGCCCGTCTGTTAAACAGGGGTTCCAAGGGTTCAAATCTTACAAAAGTAGTTCCTTTGAGATGAAACCTCTTTGGACAAGTTGGTTTGGGGGTTTTAGACCTATATGAATGGTCTTTGAGTGATCAATTACCTTTGGTGGCAATTGGAGGTTGTTAATGGTGTGTTTTGGTCAATAAGTGACCAAAATGGTATCATGGGTCTAGAATCTCCATACAGAGTTAGATTGAGTTAAAATTGGTGTTTATGGCTAGATTGGGACTGGATTGACTTGTGGGAGTTAGAATCAAGTCATTCAGAGGTCAAAGCATAAAGTTATGCGCATTGAAAGTTCACCCCGGAGTATGAAAGTTACTGATATAGAATATCAGCATGGGGCACCGTGGCTCCAAAGTTTAGGCCATGGTGCCAGTGAGGCTAGCAATAGGTGAAAATAGGGGAGGCCGGAGCTGTAGCTATACTGTAGCGACTGCGGCCCCAGCCCAGTTTTTGGTATTTTTGGGTTCATTTCTGCTGTTCTGAAGTTTTGAAGAGTTGTTTTGAGATGGTGGGGTTGTGTTTGGTTGAATTTTGAAGTTTTTAGTTAAGTCTGGAAGTGTTAGGAGGTAGAGTGTTACATTGCCCAAGCTTGTACCTATTATATTAGTCATTTTGGAAGAGTGAGATTCAAAGAATCTTAGTAGCAACACCCATTTACGCATACATATTATCACAAAAATTCATGAAAACATCAATCATTCTCATGAAAGCATAAAATGCCATATTAATTCATCAAAATTTGGATAGAGTTTCTTCTTTTAAAATGGATATCCTGAGGTCAAATTCCCTCCATTTACTCAGCCAAAACATTCACAAAGCATCACAATACAAATATGGCAAGTTATAAAATTCATAAAAATATTACAAGATAACATAATGCAATAAAAGGAAAGTTGCTAACTTAGTGAATTTCTCATGCTTTTTCCTTTATTTCACCTCTTCAAACACTTTCACAAGTTTTCTTAGCCTTCCTTAAACCTAAATATATCATCAAACAACAACTTAAGCCTATGATTCCATAACTTTCATCATAAAGTCTTCATAAAACCCTAAGATTTCATTTTTCTTCTCCTTTGGCTGTTTCATGAAATCAATACTTGTTCCAAAGGTTTTCCACCATGAATAACTTATTTTTGGTATAAAAAACATGAAAATCCCACTCTAAACTAATCCTCTGTGCTGGCTGAAAATAACAAGAAAAGGAGAGAAAATGATTTGTTTTGAAAATCATCCAACTACTTCTACAATCTTGTTGTAGGTTGTTAGTTTAGTGTTTTGCCTAAGTTTATTGCATCAAAATTCATTCATTGCTTCCTCTAGGGTTTGGCCAAAATTTTAGCATGAGGAGATGGAGGAGAAAACTCCATGAAACCATACCATACAACTTAAGAAACTAGCTTGAAGGGATGACACAACTTACCTTGTACTTTGGTCTTCAAGCCTTCAAGTTTGCTTTCCCTTTTCTCTTCTCCTTTGATCAAGCCACTTCCTCTTTCCTTTTTGTATTTTTTAAGCTTCTCAACTCTCCAATGCAGCAACTGGATGTCCAAGGGAGGAAAGAGATCAAATGGTAAAAATTAATCATAGTTATTTGCTTTAACCTTGGTTAATATAACAACTTCCTCCACAAGTTTTCATTAACTAATTAAATAATCAATTTAACATGTGGGAAGCTATTGTATCATGACAAGTAAGGGAGAAATTTGTCCAAAATACTACATATTTTTCCTAGTCCAGATATATCCTGCGTCGGATACTTTTTACTGATATTGATAAAGTTACTTTCACATTAATTTAGGATTTTAGGGATACAGGACTATTCCAAATATATATTTTTGTTTTCTTAATTATCTTCTCACAAACAATATTTGTATGAGGCCCATATCCTATCCCGATCACCTTTTAACTCTCTGTAGGGCTCACAATCTGCTTTATCGATATAAAATTACTTTTGAACACTCGACATTGATTATTTCTTCATCCTTTAACATTAACCTTAGTACCATATACCATTGGACTTCTCTGATCGAGAGCTTCATTTTGACAGTAATTTTATATATTTACAATTTTTCCCTTAACCTATGGTTCAATTGTAATTTTTATAATTTTTGGGTCATTAGATGTAATTTTCCCCAATGACTTTTCTTTGCACATTCTACACAATTTTTATGAATTTAGGGATATAGATGTCAATCTTATAATTCTTTAAGGGCAAAATATAATTTCTCATTTTTTTGTCTAATCGAGAAAAATGACTTCCTCACCCTGTTTCAAGCAAAACGATGGCTGCTCATTTTTAGAAATTCCTTATAGATATTTAGATATTCTAGCTTTTTGGAATGTTACACAACCCCATATACCACTCCTTCAAAGAGTAATCCATGACAGTACAAGCAAAATCAAAGGTAAAATGCACAACATACAGCTAACCTATTGCTCATGTTTTCTGTATCATGCATAAATTAGATGCCTTCTCTCCATAGATCTAACAAGGCAATATCAAATACGGTTAAAACATTTAAATTCAAGTCTTCTAAGTTGCCAAATAAAAAATTTATGTACCAAATTACGTATAGTAAGACTCATTTAATTCTCTTTTTTTAGTTACTAAGATACTATAAGGGTTAGAACAAAGATGGTGGTAACATATTCCTTATACTTCTCAATAGAGAAAATGTATGCAATTTATAGTGGCACCTCAAAATGTCTAAACTCAGCATGGAGCTACTAAGGAGGGACATAATACCAAAGAACAAAGAGTAAATGCATCCTAATATAAGATTAAGAAATATGGAGGAATGAATACAATGGTTTAGCATTCTTGAAATATTATTACAAGCTATATATAAGTAGATATTTCATACCTCTCAGTAGACCATCTATTAATTGAAATTTTTTGCCTCTTTTTGTTGTATATCACGTGTTTTCTACTTGCCTTACTGTACATTCTTCAATCTTTGAATCTTGCAACATTTATTTTGCTTTCTCTTACTTTTATAGGTCCTCCAAGCCTTAGATGATACATCCTTCATTGGTCCTGAATAGTCTACACCAACAGAATAAGAAGAAGCCTTAACTGAACTCTTAACCTTAATTTTCTTTAGTTGTAGACATTACCCAAAAATTAAAAAAGAAAAGCACAAATAGAAATTTCATTCCCAAACCTAAAATCAGAAATGTAACTTACAATTTGTAGCTCCTCCTCTGCAATCAATGAGGTGAAAATCGAATTTGTATGGAAAGGTTTGAGTTCAAGGTTGAAGGTTGCAAAGCATGGATTGAAGTTGGGCTTCACGAAGACAAGACAAGGAGCAAAGGTGTAGAGGGAACGAACCAAAGAAAAAGGCTCATGATAAGGTGATTAGCTCAAATAATGAAGGTCGAAGGTAAAGATCAAAGGTGTTTGGTAGGGATGTCGTGTTTGAGTGGAGAGGCCATGAAAGAAAATGGGTAAGGATGGAGGAGAGGGGGCAATGGAGGTAATTAGGTCAACCCTCCGGATCAGGCTTTTTATGCATCCAAACTAGAAACTTAAAATTGTAACACTTATTTGCAGAATTGCCACTGGTCATATTTTCAAGATTGGTTCTTCAAATAACCGATCCAGATTATAGATGTAGAAAGGATATTTTGTACTAGTGTAACATCATGCTTCTAGCCCTCATTTTGTACTAGTGTAGCATCATGCTTCTAGCCCTCTTCCATAATCACCACTAAGCCTTCTACTTACTTTTCATTGCAAGAGCCACTCCAAACAATTGAGAGGAAGCTATGGCCATGTTGAGCTATAGAAGAGATGGAAAAATGATCTTGGATACAGGTTTAATGATGGAAATGAAGGTGGAAGGGTATGGGTATGTACATGTGTGAAGGAAAAATGAGGGAAAAAGAGAGAAAATGCAAGACAAATGAGATGGGGAAGGGGATAGACAAAATTGGAGAGCTAAGTATGAGAGCTAGGGTTGGAATATGTAAGAATGAGAGAATATGAAGGGAATTAATGTGAGGGTTATGTGGTTAAGGTTGAAGTGTGGTAAAAGTAAATGGTGAAGATTTGTGTAATATCCTAAATTTTATTGGATACTAAGTAATGAAAAAGGATATAATTGATAATAATGTAAGATGTACAAGGAATTTGCGAAGACAGACAGACACTGTTATGCATGAAATTGGACAAAAAGATCATTTTTTTTTATTGAATGGAAAAATGAGAAAATTATATTTTTACCTTTAAAAAATATAAAAAAGACATCCACATCCTAAAAGTATTAAAATTTATGTGGGGAAAGAAATAAAAAAAACTTGGGAAAAATTACACTTAATGACCTAAAAGTTTCAGAAATTATAATTTAATCTTGAGTCAAGGGAAATTTTATAAATATACAAAATTACTGTCAAAACGAAGCCCTCGATGATAGAAGTTCAATGGTATATGGCACTGAAGGTTAATATTCAAGAATAAAGAAATAATTAGTGCCGAGTGTCCAAAAGTAATAGTAAACTGATAAAGTAAACTGTGGGCCTTACCGATGATTAAAAAGAAATTGGGACAGGATATGGGCCATACACAGATACTATTTAGGACAAGATAATTATAAAAATATAAAAATAAAATTGGAATGGTCCTGTATCCTAAAAATGTAAAATTACTATAAAGACGTTTTTATCAGTAGATTAAAAAGCACCCAAATTAAGGTATATCTAGATCAGGAAAATTAGGTAATTTTTGGACATACATCCCTCTCTCTCATGCGTGATTTGCTGCAGCCCAAAAGTCCCAAATATTTAATGATTTTTGGAGGAAAACTTCTCAAAGAAATATGTAATAAAGTAATCAAGGATTAGCAAAATGTAACCATGATTAGTTACTTACTTAAGCATATAATTAACCACTTAAACCCTTCTCTTTCCGCACCATTCATGCATGAACCAGTAGCCTTAAATAGACTAGAAAAAAAATCAATAAAAGGGAGAAAGAAGGAAGAGAAAAAGGAAGAGAAACCAAAGGAAAATTGAAGCACAAATTGGTAAGCTTATATACTACCACCTTAAGCTTACTATCTATGGCTTTCAAAGCATGTTTTATGGTTTAGTTTGCTTCTTTTCCATCTTAGGGTTTTGTCCAAATTGGGATTTTAGCATAGAAATGAGTTTTGAACCATTAAACTTAGGAAAAAGCATAAACTAGACACTAGAAGCATGAATCCATGGATGGTTTGAAGTGATTTGAAGGAAATCTTTTCCCATCACTTAGGTTAGAATTCAATCAGAACAGGGGGAGTATTTAGAGTTGGAATTTCATGATTTTGACCTTAAAAATGGATTCCCTATGGTTCAAAACCTTAAGAACAAGTGTGTTGTACAAAGAAATATCAAAGGAGAACTAAGTGAAAAATTTGGGTTTTAGTGAGTAATATCTTATGTAATTTTGAAAACCAATGGCTAAATTGGTTCAATAATGATGTGGAAGGTTCAAGAAGGTTGTGGAAAGCTTAAAAAGTGGTGGACCAAGTTTGGAAAGCAAGGGAGCATCATAAGATAGTTAATTTCCTATACTAGCATTATATTATCATTTTTGTTTTCAATGTGCTTTATGTCTTGTCATATGATTGCAATGATATTTTGAAGTGATTTACGTGTTTTGGCTGAGTTGATTGAGAGGCATTGAGACCCCAGGATGTCTATTTTTGAAAATGAAACTCTACTAAAAATTTTATGAATTGATATGACATAAATGTGTTAATGTATTCAAAATGTGTTATATTGATGTTTTCAAGCTTAATGTGATGATGTGATCAAATGTTGGGTGTTAACTGCTGAGATTCTTTGAATCTCACCCTCCCAAATATTAACTATGAATAGGTAGCAATAATAGCAAGATCACCAAGGAAAAAGAAAGGAAAGGAGAAAGAATTTGACCATTAATTTGATAATTCTAGCAATGGCCATGAGCTTTAACCTTTTGTGTAAATTTGTAAATGTGATGTTAAGTATGTTTCTTCAAGTTTCTATGATGCCTTAGGTCTTAGCTAAAGTATGGTATGGTATGAAAATGATGTATGGCCATATAAATATTTTATGACTTTTGTTTGACAAAGTAGTAAGATATAAAAGGTCATCTTGACCTATGTAGAGTAAACACGCCACTATTTGGACTTTTGATGTATAAAGTATGAATGATGTATATGGTTTAAAATTAGATAGGAAGAGCTCTCCAATGGTCCAAAGAACACTCATACTAGATGTGTGTGCAATATTTGGCAGATTTTTATATTTAATCCCAATTAAAATGATTATTTTGCAGCTTTCATATAAAATGTGAAAATTCACAAAGTTTGCTGTATAGGTTAGTACAATTATTGCCCTGACTTATATTTTTCCCATGTAGAAAAAGTTATAAGCTATTTCTAGAGACTTGAATCACATGCATACAATTTTTATTGATTTAATTATGATTTTCCAAAATTTAATTAGAATAAATAAATTTGATTAAATGAATAGTGCGCAAAGTTGGAAAAAAATTTATTATGTTTTTTATTGTGATTCAAAATCCTACTATAATATAAATGGATTTTAATGATTACATACATGGGAAATGGGCCCCTAAGAGAGGTGTTATAGTTTTTGGTATCAGAGCTAAAAGTTTAGGGCCTATGAGCCAAATGTTTAGACTCTCAGAGCATTAGTTTTGGGTCAATACAGTTTAAGTTAGGGAAAATGAATAGTAATAAATAAATTATTCCTTAGTATTATTCTACTAACTAGTTGTTATTGTTATTGAAAGATAGTAAAGATGTCTTTAACAAATAATAGCTGAGTTGTAGATGATCATGAAGAGCCTGAGATGGTACTAGAGGTACACCATCAAGAGGAAAGTATAGGCTTCAACGAGGTTCCTATTAAGAATGTAGAAGAAGGACAGTATGAAGTAGGAATTTCCTAAACAATACAAGAGGCTATTCTAGCAGTGCCCATATAGGCAGTTCCTCCTGCAGATGCCTTACCATAGGAAATGGCGGTTGAAGTATATGAAGATATGGATTACATAGTAGGATTTCTATTGGATCCTGATAATACCCCGGATGATAGACTGGTAGATGTAGAACTTGTAGTGCATGGGATTATACATAAGTACTCAAGGGAATATGGAGCTTACTTAGAGGGACCAGAGCAAGTAATGGCTTTCATGAGTAGTGTGTTAAAGGTTAAGACATTTCTGGAAGGAACAAGAACTGAATACCTTGAGCCGATCTAGATCATCACCCTCCACAACGAAATACCAAATGATAAGTTTTGGACACCCATTAAAGCCATGTTAGAAGGAAGGGAGTACCAAAACTTAGCTTACTATGTTAAGAATTACATGATAGAGGGGAAAGTCATGAAGGCAAAGAAAGAGAAGATACATAAAGGTGATTCAGGGAAGCAGTCAATTGTAGAATTCCTGAAGTTCATACTAACGAAGCTCAAAGAGTATGGGAGATTGTGGCTAGATTTCATAATGAAAGTGTCCAAAGTTATTGAGACTCCCCAATGACTACTTTCCTAGATATGTTAAGGGATGCAAAAGAATTTATGGAGTCTCAAGGTCAGCCTTTTTGTGAGCCAGCATGAATAGATACAATCCTCACCATATTGCCTGATGATGATGACTATTGGGCAATAGTAAAGGATGAGTTGAGAACAGAGTGGCCAGTGAGTTTTCAAGAATGTCTTTGAGAATTGAGGCATCATGAAAAGCTAAGGATGGAACTCGAGAATACCAAACAGGCTGAGACTAACCCTATAGACCTCCCGAACCATGAGAACCCTATAGAGGGACAATTTGAGGAACAACTAGAACCAGTAGAGGAGAATTAGGAGGAAGAACCAGAAGAGGATCCAGAGGAGGAACCAGAGGAAGAACCAGAGGAGGATCCAGTAACTACTTACCTCCTAGAAAGTCCTAGTTCCTCATAGATGATAGACAGTTGTATGCATGTATGAACATGTATATATGTAAAGAATGCTGACTGACTGCTAATTTTGAGGTATAATATATAAGCAATCATAACAAGTATAAGAGGTAGAATAGAAAGACTGATGTATGATAAAGTAGAAAGGACTATGAAGGAAAACATATATATAGTGACTATATAAATAAAATGATATGTTTATATACATTCTCTAAGTATGATTACCATATGAATGTGATTTTAATATTGTGTAGATTAAAATGACACGTACCAGAAGACAAATTAGAGAAGCAACTCCTGAATAGGGAGAAACTCCACAGCAAGATATTCCGTAACAAGGTACTCCAGAGTAGGTTGATCCCTTGCAAGTCATTTTGAACAGATTAAATCAATAGTAGAGAATTATTGAGGATTTACAGAGGACTATAACAGATCAGAGAGAAAGTCCTGATGTTAGAACTGAGGTGCCAGTTCAAAGTCCATAGTAGCAAGTAGAAACACCAACTACAGTGATGAATCAAGTAACAATAGACTTTGCCAATCAACAGAATATTATAGCTTAGTTTAGGAAGCATTGTCCTCCTTTCTTTGAAGGAAAATTTAATGTTCAGGCAGCGGAGGATTGGATACTGAGTCTTGAAAAGATATTAAGATTAATAGGATGCACATCAGAGATGAAAGCTTTGTTAGCCACTTACATGTTTGAGAAAGAGATAGATCGATGGTGGCAAAACACAAAGTTAATTCTACCAGCACGTAACATACCTCTAACATGGGAGATATTTCTAGACTATTTCTATGATAAGTACTTCCTACTGTCAGTGAGAGATGAGAAGGAAGCAGAATTCATTATGCTTCAACAAAGAGAAAATCAGTTTGTTGATGAGTATGTAGCTACTTGTATACAATTAGCAAGGTATTCTACATACTTACAGCAATATAATGATGAATGATGGAAGATTGAGAAGCTGGAAAGAGGTTTGAAACTAGCCATCAAAGAAAGAATAGCACCTATGAGAATTAGAGAGTTTAATACACTAGTTAAGGTCAGTAGGATCACTTAAGGAAGTTTGAATCGTAAAGGCTTTATGTCTTCTGTCCCAACTAGTACAAGAAGAGTTACATATGAAGAAGGAGAATCAAGCAAGAAAAGAAAAAGGTCATGGAATAATAGAAGAAGTAGAAGGGAAGGCAGAAGAAGATGAGGATGATTTATGCAAAGAGATGTGCAGAAAGATGTACATAAAGAAGCTCCAGTGTGCAAGCAAATCGGCAAGATACATGGTGGAAGACCATGTTTAGTTGGGCAGAATGTATGCTTCAGATGTGGAAAATCTGGACACTTTGTGAGAGATTGTAGAGTAGATATTGTTGAATCAAGAAGTTTTGATGATTCCAAATCAACCTTCAAGAGCTTGGAATAAAGATATCAAAGGTGCCCAAAAGGTTTCAAGTGAAGAAATTTTAAATAAATCTGTGCAAAGATAGATGTGGGATGTTTAGTAGTGTTTTATTTAAGTAAAAGACTTTGATTTAGTGAAAAGATGTTTTAAAAACCTTGATTCTATGTTAAATCATGGAATATTTGAAAAACACCCACCAACAGACGAAGTTTGAAATGTTAATACTGATCTGTCGTCTCAGAAATTCAAACTTTGGCTTTGGAAATTTGAATTTCGTATTAAAACTGAACAAGGCTGAAGAAAAGCCTCTCTGAAACACAAATTTTAACTTGATAAAATTCAAATTTTGATAAGTGTCTGAAAGGACCTTTCACTAACAGACAAACTTTAGGTTTTGAAAATTTGAATTTCAGATAAAATAAAACTTATGAAAACTAAAGAAATTCCTCTGAAATTGTGTCAAAGTTTATCTGAAACCAAGTTTAGAATGGATTTCAAAATTGCTCACTGACAGACGAACTTTGAACAAGAAAATTCAAATTTCAGAAACTAAGCTTGTGAGTCTATTAGAATGATATGTTGACATGCGAATAACAGTATTTATTTGAAGTTAGTATGAAAAGAGGTCTTTTTGACAGATAAACTTTGCCCTTTGAAAATTCAAATTTTGAATCATATGAACTACTGTACCTTATAAACCAGCTATGGACAGACGAATTTTGGGGTTCCAAAATTCAAATTTTAAAGGCACTGTAGCAAATTGAAAATACTGTTCACACTTAACAGAAAAACTTTCAACATGAAAATGCGTATGTTACAACGAAGAAACATTTTCCAAATATCAAAATTCGAATTTCACTTCATGATAGACGAGCCTCAAGCATTTAATGTTGAAGCTATTAACCTTCGGTTTCTGTGAAATTCGTCTGTTAACCAACCGAAATTTGAATTTCAGAGTGTCAGAAGCATTAAATGCGGTTGGTTAATGGATAGTTTTTCAGAGTAACCGTTGGATAACTTCTCCAATGAATAGATTTTGTTTCTAACAAATAGTTGAGACCTAAATCTATAAATATAACATCATTTGAAGTTGTGGGTAATGATTTTAACATTGTTTATACTAAAACTCTGCCAAATCGTCTACTCAAAGTCTCTTACTCTTTCACTTCAATATTTTGTACTCCAACTTTCATATTCACTCTGTTTAAGAGAGTTTAATCCTTGTAAATAATCTTATCTTCATCTTGAAGATAGATTTTCTTGTGAGGGGTTATCACAAGAGATTGGGAAGCACTTTGTAAGAGTGCAAAGAGTGATTGAGTGAAGCTCTAGAAATAGAGCATCATCTTTGTACTGAGGCATTTGCAAGAAGCCCACTAAATTCTTGCAATATAGTGAAAAATCTCAAGTGGTGACTTGGGAACTGGACGTAGATCAAGCGGAGAGACCGAACGAGGATAAATATCTGAGTTTTCTTCTCTTTACTACAACTTTTTAGTTAATTTACTTATACCCTGTTTTACCTTCTTCACTTTCTTGACATTTTGCAAAAAAATTTCAAGCTTCCCAATTCACCCCCCTCTTGGGAAGCCAGCCTAACTAATAAGTGGTATCAGAACTTAAATTCCCAATCAAAGAATTTTACAGTCCGGGAACTAAAATGGCTTGCTTTGGAGAAAGCATATTACCAGAAGGCAACAACACAAATAGACCACCTGGTTTCAGTGGAGAACACTATGGGTACTGGAAGATGAAAATGCAAATCTATCTCTAGTCAATTGATCTAGACATCTGGTCAGTCATTCAGAAGGGAGATTTTGTCCCAATGGCTTTGGAAGATGATGGAAAATACAGAGAGAAGCTAGAAGCTGAATGGAATGAGGAAGATAGAAGAAGAGTCTTGCTGAACTTCAAGGTAAAAAACTATTTGGTCTGTGTTTTGAATCAAGACGAATTCTACAGAGTCTCCCAACGCTCCACTACCAAGGAAATGTGGGACACCCTGCAAATTGGTCATGAAGGAACAACTGGAATCAGGAAAAATAAACTAAATACATGCATAGGAGAATATGAAAGCTTCAGAATGGTCGAAGGAGAGAATGTAAAAGAGCTACAGAAGAGATTCACCCTCATTGTGAATCAATTAAAGAGCCTGGGAAAGGAGTAAACTCAAATAGAAAAAGTAAGAAAGATTCTAAGAGCTCTCCCTCTGGAATGGCAACCCAAAGTAACAGCAATAGAGGAAGCCAGAGGAGAATCAATGGCCTCTGTCACAGCTCTCTTTGGCAATCTTGAGGAGTATGAAGGAAAAAGGAAGGCACTCAAGGAGGCTGGACAAGACAGAAAGAAGAAAGGTCTTGCTCACAAAGTTGCTGAGGAAAAAGAAGAAGAATCTGACGATGGAGAGGTGATCGATGAAGAAACTCTGGCTACGATGGTCAGAAAATTTGGAAGATTCTATAGCAAAAAGAGAAACAAGAAAATCTTCAAGAAAGGAGCAGCTGGAGATAGCATGAGGGAAACAAAAGAGCCTATCACTTGCTATGAATGCAAAAAGTAGGGACATATCAAATGGGATTGTCCACAATTTCTCAAGAAGCAAGAAAAAGAAAAGAAAGCTACAAACAAAGGCAAGAAGAAAAGAGCTTACATCTCATCAATATAAGGCAATAGCTCAGATGAAGAAGAAGATAATGAAGATGAAATTGCCAACATCTGTCTCATGGCACTTGCCTCTGAAGAAGCTGAAATCCCATGCAGCAATGATTAAGAAGATAAGGTATATGAATATGAACCTTCCTATTCTGAATTACTGGATGCATTTCATGAGATGCATGATGAGTTTGTTAAGATTGCTAAAGAATTGAAGCAAGCTAAGAAAAAGATTAACAAACTAGAATCTCAATGCAACATTTCTGAAATTGCTTCTCTACCTATTACTGAATCTGTTTGCCATAAATCATGCATTGAACTAAAGCAAACCAATGAATATCTAGTGAAAAGCATGTCTAGGCTTACTAGAGGTAAAGATATGTTGTTTGCTTTAATGGGAAGTCAAAGAATATCACAAGGAAAAGCTGGACTTGGCTATGATCCTTGTGCTGTAAAAGAAAATATTAAGAAGAAAAATCAGAATGTGTACATGAGACATTTGTACATGCTAATAGTAATGTAAAGAAAGATTATATGTCACATCACATTGAATCATATAATCAACCAAGGCATGCAAAACAAAAATATTATCTGCATTGTTTTCTTCCGACTTCTCAATCTAGCAGTCCCTTTACCACCTGTCACTTCTATAACAAGAAGGGACATATTTCCAATTCATGTACTTTAAAGAAAAATGGACTTGACAGGAAGGTTAAATGGATTTCCAAAGGTACATCGTATCTAGGGAAAAGACTACTAACAGAAAAGGACCCAAGCGGATTTGGGTACCTAAAAAGAAAACATGAACTTTATTTTGCAAGTCTATCTCAAAGCTGGAAAGAACAATAAATGGTATATGGACAGTGCCTGCTCAAGTCACATGACCGGTGATAAGGAGAAGTTCATCACCCTTAGAGACAAGAAAGGAGGAAAAGTGACCTTTGGAGGTGATCAATATGGCAGAATAGTTGGCATTGGTATTATGGGCAAGAATCCTGAAACATCCATTGAAGAGGTGTTGTTTGTGGTTGGCCTCAACCACAATCTGTTGAGTGAGCCAAACATGTGACAAAGTAAACTGGGTACTGTTTGACTTAAAATTCTATGTGGTCATCAGAAAAAGTGATCACAAAGTAATCCTCAAAGCTTAAATTGATGGTAACTGCTATATTATTGATCTTGATGAACTTCCTACCCTAGATTCTGTTTGCTTGATTAGTCAGGACAATGATAGTTGGTTGTGGCATAGAAGATTAGCTCGTATTAATATGAATCAAATTTCAAAACTGGTTAAAAATAAGTTAATCACTAGTTTGCCAAAAATTACTTTTGAAAAGGACAAAGAATGTGATGCATGCCTAAGAGGAAAACAAACTAAATCTTCCTTTAAACCCAAAAACGTAGTCACCACAACTAGACCACCAGAACTACTGCATATGGATTTAATTGGCCCATCTAGGGTAAAAAGCATTGGTGGAAATCTGTATGTGCTTGTAATTGGGGATGATTACTCTAGATTTACATGGACATTGTTTCTTTCCTCTAAAAGTGATACCTTTGATACATTTGTAACCTTAGCCAAGAAAGTACAAAATGAGAAGGGTATTTCCATTGTGTCTATCAGGTCAGATCATGGAGGAGAATTTGAGAACTCATACTTTCTGGAGTATTGTAATGAGCATGGAACTGATCACAAGTTCTCAGCTCCAAGAACTTCTCAAATGAATGGAGTTGTAAAAAGGAAGAACAGAACAATTGGAGAGATAGCTAGAGCTATGCTGAATGAAAATGAACTTTCTCAAGTATTTTGGGCTGATGCAGTGAATACAACAAGCTACATCATAAATAGAGCCTACATCAGACCAGCCCTTGGGAAGACTCCTTACGAGCTGTACAAAGGAAGAAAGACAAATCTCTCACATCTCCATGTGTTCGGCTGTAAGTGCTTCATCTACAACAATGGAAAGGAGAATCTGGGTAAGTTTGATGCCAAATTTGATGAAGGTATATTTCTGGGCTATTCTAGTAGAAGTAAGGCATATAGAGTTTTTAATAAAAAATCTAAATTGGTAGAAGAATCTGTGCATGTAGTATTTATTGAAAATGAAACTGCTTCCAAACATGCTACTGATGAGGATGATCTTATCTCAAACTTTAAAAAGTTAGATATCTCTGATGAAGGTAAAATTGAACCTCCAAAAATATCTGAATCTATTAACATAGAGGAAGATATTCAGGAGAAAGATTTTGAAGAAGAGAATAATGAAGAAATGTCTCAAGAACTCCCTAGAGCTTGGAGATATCAAAGGAATCTTCCTATTGATCAAGTGATAGGGAATGTTCAAGAGAGAGTTAGAACCAGAAAATAGTTAAGGGATCAAATGATTAATTGTACTTTCATCTAATAAATTAAACCTAAATGTACTGAGGAAGCCTTAACTGATGAATAATGGATTTTGGCTATGCAAGATGAATTAAATTAGTTTAAAAGAAATCAAGTCTGGGATTTAGTGCTTAGACCCAAAAATCATCCTGTCATTGGCACCAAATGGGTTTTAAGAAATAAACTTGATGAATTAGGATCAATAATCAGAAATAAAGCTAGACTAGTTGCTAAAGGATATAATCAAGAAGAAGGTGTTGATTTTGAGGAAATCTTTGCTCCAGTAGCTAGATTAGAAGCAATTAGAATTCTATTAGCATATGCATGCATGAAAAATATTTTGTTGTATCAAATAGATGTGAAGAGTGCTTTTCTAAATGGATATATCATGGAAGAGGTCTATATAGATCAACTTCCAGGTTTTGAGGACTCTGCAAAACCACACCATGTTAATAAACTAAAGAAAGCTCTTTACGGTTTAAAACAAGCCCCTAGAGCATGGTATGAGAGATTAAGTAATTTTCTAACTGAAAAGGGGTTTAATAGGGAAAAAGTAGATAAAACTTTATTCACTAAGAAAGAAAATAAAGATTTACTTATTGTTCAAATCTATGTTAATGATATTATATTTGGTGCTACTAATGAATCTTTTTGCAAGAATTTTTCTAAGTTAATGCAGAGGGAATTCGAAATGTCCATGATAGGTGAACTCAACTTCTTCCTTGGATTACAAATCAGGCAGTGCGATGATGGTATTTTTCTTAATCAATCCAAGTATCTAAAAGAACTGCTAAAGAAGTTTGGAATGGAAAATACCAAGCTAATGGGAACACCTATGGCTACTACAACCAAACTGGATATGGATGAAAAAGGGAAAGTGTTTGACATAACCCAGTATAGAAGAATGATTGGATCCCTATTGTACCTAACTACCAACAGACTGACATCATGTTTAATGTCTGTATGTGTGTAAGATTCCAATCATGTCCCAAGGAAACCCATGCAACTGCTATGAAACGTATCTTCAGATATCTTATTGGAACATCACAGATGGGACTTTGGTATCTAAAGGGCAATAGACAAGATCTCAAAGGATACACTGATGCTGACTTTGCAGGATCCAAAATTGACAGAAAAAGCACAAGTGGAACTTGTCAGTTTTTGGGAGGATCCTTGGTCTCATGGTTTAGTAAGAAGCAAAACAGTATGGCATTATCCATAGCAGAGGCTGAGTATGTTGCAGCTGGAAGCTGTTGTGCTCAAATCACCTGGATGAAATAGCAGCTTGAAGATCTTGAGGTTGAGATAAAGGAAATACCAATCATGTGTGATAACAAAAGTGCCATTAATATCGCAAAGAATCCTGTAATGCATTCAAGGACAAAACATATTGAAGTTAGGCACCACTTCATAAGGGATCATGTTTTGAAAGGAGAAATAAGACTAGAATACATCCCAACAGAGGATCAAGTTTTAGATATCTTGACAAAGCCTCTATCAGAAGATAGACATTGCAAAATCAGAAGAGAATTGGATATGGTAAATCCCAATGAACTGTAAGTAAATCCGTGTGCAATTCAGTTTTTAGATTTTCCAACATTAAATTAATTCTAACTTTAGCATCTGAGTGTATTTAATTTAAGTTGCAGGAGCTTCTCATGAGATTCAATAGCAATAAATCTGAAAAATGGAGCACATGAGAATGAAACAATAAAAAAGTAATGAAAATGGCAAAAATTCTGAGTTTCTGGATCCATTCTATAAGTTTTTAAAGTTGAAATTCGTATCTTGATTGTGTGTTAGATGAATTTCCTTGAAAAACTATGTTTCTGAGGATGCCAGCATGGTCAACATTCGAATTTGGATGCCCAACAAATGAACTTCAGCCTATTATATGTTGGAACAGTTCTCGGTGATACCTTGAAATTCGTCTGTTGGAGGTTGAAAGTTCGAATTTCAAGAACAAAAGTTTCAAAGTTATAATTGTCTAACATGATGATTATACTAATGTTTATTTCTTAACATATGAATGTTGGAAAACTTTTACAAAGTAAAGAAATTCAAATTTCTGATTTAAAAATTTGTCTGTTGAAGCATGCTCTTCATATTGAATCTTTGAAAGATGAAGTTTCATATGCATAATTCGTCTGTTAGTTGCTGATTTGATTGTTGCTTAATGTTTATTCTTCAAAATTTGAACTTTGTTGAAACAAAGTTCGTTGTTTATCTTGTGTTGCTTGAACCAAGCCTCTGTCAGATGAACTTTCAGAAGAAAATTCATCTGTCAGAAAGCTTTGCTGAACAGTTTAACTTTTGACTGTCGGAAGTTTGAATTTTAACCCCTCAAAATTCGTTTGTCAAGCGGTTACTTACGTTAAAACTGACATTTTTCACTGAACAGACGCAACCCTACTCTCTTCCTCTTTGAGTCTGTTCAAATCCTCTCATCAATGCTCTTCAATTCTGACCATAAATCTTCATCTCCCACCGTTTAAACTAATTTTTGCACCCTATAAACCCAATCTCTGCTTCATTCTGAATCATTCATCCATGGAAATAGCAAGAGTAAAGAATCCTGAAGCTGGAAAAGGAGAGTCTCGTCCAAAGAGATTGGTCAAATCCCAATATGCTTCAAGCAAGAGAACTCCCTCCAAATGACAGAAAACTACTCCCAAGGCTGAATCAAAGAAAGCTTGACCCTCTTCCTCGAAGAAAGCAGAACCTTTGGTCCCTATTCCTACTGCTGCTGATATTGTTGCCTCCACTTCCTCCTCCAGTACTGAATCTGGAGAATATCAACTCACTACACTGCCATTATGGAGCACTCCACAGATTCAAGAGGAATACTCTATCAAGTTTGCCAATAAAAAGGTAATCAAGCCTCATTGTGTGAACATGGAAGATTTCTTAGTCTCGAATAATTTTGATGCTGGAATATGGATGCTAAGATAAAAGAATCTGTTAGAGATATTGGAGAGGTATGATGATGAAGTGGTTAAGACATGGTATGCCTCCTTAAAATTCAACAGCAAAAAGAAGAAGTAGGAGGCCAATCTGAGATCAAGGACCATCTAGCTCACAGATGATACCTTTAATGAAGTGTTGGAAATCCTAAGGCAAGATGGCCTTAAGATTGACATCACTACCTCTGGTTATATGGATGGGGGAGAAACTGCTGATGAAGAAGGTGACCCCTTTCTGAACTATAAGGAGAGCACAATTCTGAACACATTGTTCAGAAGAAAGGAAAATAGGCCAACCATAAACCTGCTAAAGCCCATAGACCTCAGTGCTCAAGTGAGGATCCTACACTACATAGTGTCTAGGATCATATTCAACAAAAGAGGCAGCTTCAATCTGATAATAAGGGCAAAGCCACATGTCATGGTAGCAATCATGCGTGGAAAGCTCATCAACATGGGACATATCATATTCCAACACATGATCAAGGCAAGGGATCAGAGGAAAGACTCCACACTCCCCTATCCAACAATCATTTCCAGAATTCTGCAATATGCTAGAATTTAGCATCTTGAGAAGGGAAAAGGTAAACCCACTAAGATCTTCAAGGAGGAAGAGCTTCAAAGAATGGGGATTGAGAGAAATGAAGAAAGATGGATTAGGAAGGGAGCAGAAAAATCTGAAGATCTTTTCTTTGTTGAAGGTTCCTCCTAGTAGCAAGAAGGTACCTCTGAGGTTCCTGCCAGACCTACACCTCAGCCTTTTCTGCCTATCCCATCTCCATCCAAGCCTACTCACATTCCATCTACTCCCTCATCTCATGCCAAGCCAACCAAATCACTGAGTTGTATGACAGCTTCTCTACACTCATACTTAGCATCAAGGATGAGCAAAATGCCAAATTTGCTCATCTGCAAGATCAGATTCACCAATTGGCCAAGAATATGAAAGTGGTTACTGATGCCTATGAAGATATTCGGAGTGCAATTCCTGCCACATCATCTCCACCCCAGCTAGGATTCCCTGAACCTACTCAGTCTCCAACTCTTAAGCCTCCAAGCCCCTTTGAGCTAGCCTCTTTTGAGCATGATGATGATGTAGATGGTACTGAGCCTGCTGGTACTCTAAGCACACCAAGTCCTGGTCCACCTTTGGACTATGGTTTGGAAGAAGAAGGACCTCAGGATTCAAGTTCTCATGGTCCCATTATTACAGATGCTCAAGAGTCCATCCTGTCACAGCAAGAATTTGAGCAAGTAGAGAGATTAGTGGCAGCCATTTCTACTTCATCAATCATGGAGGAAGCCAAAAATGAAGAGTATTGTGCCCTTTGTTGATTTGAAAGCAATTGCTCGCAATGCTCTCTTGCAAGCTTAGAGAAGAAGGCTTGAAGAAATGTTTCCTCCTGTTGACCCTGCTCCTTCATCTCTCACTGCCCATGGTCTTTTAGAAGAACAAAGAGCTCAATTGGCTCTTTCCAGACAAAAGGTCTAAGAGCTGCTTAAGGTCTCTGATGATGAGGAACCAAGCCCTGAGCCTTCTAAGCCTCATCTGCCTTTTGCTCATGTATCTCTCCAAGCTATTCCAGTTTCTCAAATCCCTCCTCTGGCTGATTTTGTTCACCTCCCTGATGATGCCAAAAAGGGGAGGAAGAGTAAGCAAACTGGCAAGACTGCTGCTGAGCCATCTGGAAAGACTTACAGCAAGAAGACCAAGCTAAAGAAGAAGTAATTAGAATTTAGGCTTGAGTCCTCTTGTAGTGCTACGTTGAGTTTTTGATGTTTGTCTGTATTCTGTGTTTGTATTTTATGTTTAATTTATGTATTTTCGAAGTACTTTGCATAAATTGGTTTCTGTAAAGCAACATTTGGTAAAATGAAAGAATTCCTTGGTTGCAATGATATGTTCTTATTATTCTTTGAATCTCTTCACATGATCCACTATATATGATATCTTTTGATATATAATGCATTTGTTGAGGGGGAGCTTGTTAAAGCAAATCCAAGTACTAATCCAATTTGCAAGTTATTTTGTCATCATCAAAAAGGGGGAGAATGTTGAATCAAAAAGTTTTGATGATTCCAAATCAACCTTTAAGAGCTTGGAATAAAGATATCAAAGGTGCCCAAAAGGTTTCAAGTGAAGAAATTCTGGATAAATCTGTGCAAAGATAGATGTAGGATGTTTAGTAGTGTTTTATTTAAGTAAAAGACTTTGATTCGGTGAAAAGATATTTTAAAAAACTTGATTCTGTGTTAAATCATGGAATATTTGAAAAACACCTACCAACAGACGAAGTTTGAAATGTTAATACTGATCTGTCATCTCGGAAATTCAAACTTTGACTTTGGAAATTCAAATTTTATATTGAAACTAAACAAGTCTGAAGAGAAGCCTCTCTGACAGACGAATTTTGACTTGATAAAATTTGAATTTTGATAAGTGTCTGAAAGGACCCTTCACGAACAGACGAACTTTGGGTTTTGAAAATTTGAATTTCAGACAAAATGAAACTTATGAAAACTAAAGAAATTCGTCTGAAATTGTGTCAAAGTTCATCTGAAACCAAGTTTAGGATGGATTTTAAAATTGCTCACTGACAGACGAACTTTGAACATGAAAATTCGAATTTCAGAAACTAAGCTTGTGAGTCTGTTAGAATGATATGTTAATATACGAATGACAGTATTTATAAATTCAAATTTTAAAGTTAGTTTGAAAAGAGGTCTCTCTGACAGACGAACTTTGCCCTTTGAAAATTCGAATTTTGAATCATATGAATGATTGTGCCTTATAAACCAGCTATGGACAGACGAATTTTGGGGTTCTAAAATTCAAATTTCGAAGGCACTATAGCAAATTGAAAACACTGTTCACACTTAACAGAAAAACTTTCAACATGAAAATTCGTATGTTACAACGAAGAAACATTTTTCAAATATCAAAAGTTAAATTTCACTTCATGACAGACGAACTTCAAGCATTCAACGTTGAAGCTATTAACCTTCAATTTCTATGAAATTTGTCTATTGACCAACTGAAATTTGAATTTCAGAGTGTCAGAAGCATTAAATGCGGTTGGTTAACAGATAGTTTTTCAGAGTAAGTGTTGGATAACTTCTCCAACGAATAGATTTTGTCTCTAACGGATAGTTGAGACCTAAATCTATAAATATAACATCATTTGAAGTTGTGGGTAACGATTTTAACATTGTTTATACTGAAACTCTGCCAAATCATCTACTCAAAGTCTCTTACTCTCTCACTTCAATATTTTGTACTCCAACTTTCATATTCACTCTGTTTAAGAGAGTTTAATCCTTGAAAATAATCTTATTTTCATCTGGAAGATAGATTTTCTTGTGAGGGGTTATCACAAGGGATTGGGAAGCACTTTGTAAGAGTGCAAAGAGTGATTGAGTGAAGCTCTAGAAACAGAGCATCATCTTTGTATTGAGACATTTAAAAGAAGCCCACTGAATTCTTGCAGAATAGTGAAAAATCTCAAGTGGTGACTTGGGGACTGGACGTAGGTCAAGTGGAGAGACCGAACCAGGATAAATATCTGAGTTTTCTTCTCTTTACTGCAACTTTTCAGTTAATTTACTCATACTCTGTTTTACCTTCTACACTTTGCTTTCTTCACTTTCTTGACATTTTGCAAAAAATTTTCAAGCTTCCCAATTCACCCTCCCTCTTGGAAAGCCAGCCTAACTAATAGATATAGCAAAGACCAGACCACAAACACAAGGAAAAGTCTTCGCTATTACGTAGCAAGATTCTTGACAATCACCTATCTCATTGAAGGTATGATTAAAGTAAATAATTATCTTGTACATACCTTGTTTGATTCGGGTGCTAGTCATTCTTTCATTTCCTATAGATGTGCTAAAGGGTTGGGTCTAATAATCATTCAGTTGCCATATGATTTACATGTGTCCACACCTACTAGTAACCAAGCAACCACATCTCATGTCTACCTAAATTGCATTGTCTAATATGAATATTGATGCACCATACTAGATCTTATATGCATGCCATTTCCAGATGTAGATGTCATAATAGGCATGAACTGGCTCTCTACCAATAATATTCTCTTCGACTACAAAAACAAGGTTCTAATCTTGCCTATCCCAGAAAGTATTCCAATTACTGAGACTAAGCTAAATTTTGTATTGATCGCTCAAGCTGAGAGATGCTTAGGAAAAGGATGTTCAGCTTACTTAGTTTTCTTTTCAGTCAATGTAGAAGTTGATGAAGAGATTGAAAAGATGCCAGTGGTAAAGGAATTTCCAGAAGTATTTCTAAAGGATTTTAAAGATTTACCATCGGAAAGAGAAATTGAATTTGCCATAGACTTAACACCAAGAATGGGCTCGATATCTAAAGCACCATATAGAATGGCCCTACCTGAGTTAATAGAATTAAAGAAGCAAATTGAGGAGTTATTGGAAAAAGGATTCATTAGAGCTTACGTTTGTCCATGGGGTGCTCCGGTATTATTTGTAAAGAAGAAAGAAGGGAGCCTCCAATTATGTATTGATTATAGGGATCTGAACAAGGTAACAATAAAGAATAAATATCCTTTACCTAGAATTGATGACCTATTAGATCAGTTGGCTAGTGCCACTATAATTTCAATAATTGATCAATTGATTTACGATCAAGGTATCATCAATTACAGGTAAAGGCAGAAAATGTTCCCAGAATTGCTTTTAGAACTTATGATAGGCACTATGAATTTTTAATGATGCCATTTGGTCTAACTAATGCTCCAGCAATTTTTATGGACTACATGAGTAGGATTTTTCGGCCATACTTAGATAAATTTGTTGTAGTCTTTATTGATGATATATTAGTGTACTCTAAATCTTTAGAGGATTACGAAATGCATTCAAGAATAGTCTTGACAGTTTTAAAAGAAAGAAAGTTGTATGCTAAACTAAGCAAGTGTGAGTTTTGGCTCACAAAGATGTTGTTCTAAAGTGGGAGTAATCTAAGACTGTAACCAAGATAAGAAGTTTTCTTAGTTTAGTTGGCTATTACAGACATTTCATGCAAGATTTTTCTTGAATTGCATTGCTGCTTACAAAACTTACTCGAAAAGATAAACCTTTTGTGTGGGACAAGAATTGCGAAAATAGTTTTCACGAACTAAAGCATAGGTTAACTACTCCACCTGTATTAATTATACCTAATCCCAAAGAACCTTTTGTGCTTTATACAGATGCAAGTAAGCACAGATTGGGTTATGTACTAATGCAGGAAGGTAGAGTGATAGCTTATGCTTCTAGACAATTAAAACCACATGAAGAAAACTATCCCACTCATGATTTAGACCTTACAGCTATAGTACATGCTCTCAAGATCTGGAGACACCATCTTTATGGTGGAATAGTAGAAGTGTTTTGTGACCACAAGAGCCTCAAATATTTAGAAGATTAGAAAGAATTAAATACGAGGCAAAGAAGATGGATAGATTTGTTAAAAGATTATGACCATTCTATTAAATACTATCCAGGAAAGGCTAATGTAGTGACTGATGCATTGAGCAGAGAAACTATTCACGTAGCTTACATGATGATTTGTGAAATGATAATGCTAGAGGATTACAGAAACATGCATTTATTTTTGCAATTGCATGAGAGCAGAATTGGCAATGAATTTCTAAATGATTTATTAAAAGCCCAACAACAGGATGTTTTCGTAAAGTTAGTTAAAGAAAAACAAAGGCATAGAGAGATGCAGGGATTTAATGTATCAGAAAATAGCTTAATGAGATTTCAAAAGAGAGTTTATGTACTACCAGTAGCAGAGATAAGAGAAAAGTTTTGGCAGAGGCACATCAAAGTAAATATACTGTTCATCCAGGTATTACGAAAATGTACCATGATTTAAAGAAATTATTTTTGTGGCTTGGTATGAAATGAGATACTACTCAATATGTGTTTAGACGCCTGGTATGTCAAAAAGTAAAAATAGAGCACCAGAAGCCTGCTGGATTATTACATCCATTAGAGATTCCAGAATGGAAATGGGACAGTATTTCAATGGATTTCATAATAGGATTACCTAGAACTTTGTCAGGATATGATGCAATCTTGTTAATTATGGACATGCTAATGAAGTCAGCACACTTGTTAGCCATGAAGTCAACATATACACTGGATAGATTGGCACAACTGTATGTAAAATGGATAGTAAGATTACATGGAGTGCCAAGCAGTATTATATCAGACCGAGATCCAAGATTCACTTCAAATTTTTGGAGGTCATTACAGCAAGCCCTAGGTACTAAATTGACATTTAGTACAACATATCATCCTCAGACTTATGGACAGACTGAAAGAATAATTCAGACATTAGAGGATATGCTAAGGGCTTGTGTGCTAGAGATGAAAGGAAACTGGGATATATTCTTGCCTTTGGCGGAATTTGCCTATAACAATAGCTATCATTCCAGTATTTAGATAGCACCTTATGAAGCATTGTATGGTAGGAAGTGCAGGTCCCCACTTTGTTGGAAGGAATTGAGTGAAAGGCAATTGATAGGTCCAGAGATCATAGACCAAACTTCCAGATAGATTAAAATGATAAAGAAAAAGCTACTAATGGCTCAAAGTAGACAAAAGAGTTATGCACATCAAAGAAGGAAGCCATTGGAATTTGAAGTAGGAGACTATATATTTCTTAAAGTATCTTCCACAAATGGAGTTGATCGATCTCTCAAAATGAAAAAACTTAGTTCCAAGTATATTGGACCTTTCGAAATCCTTTCAAAAGCTGGATCTATAGCTTACCAGTTAGCCCTACCACCAAATCTAAGCCAAATTCATAGTATCTTCCATGTCTCCCAATTAAAGAAATATCAGCTAGACCCTTTACATTTCATAGAATATGAATGTATTGACTTACAAGATAATCTTTGCTTTAATGTATTATCTGAAAGAATAGTAGATTATCAAGTCAAATAGCTGAGGAACAAAGACATTCCTCTAGTGAAGGTGGTTTGAAAAGGCTTATCTATAGAAAAAGCAACCTGGGTGATAAAGTCACACATGTGACAAAAGTATCCAGCACTGTTTACAAAAGGCATGTGTTAAATTTTGAGGACGAAATTTAATTTAAGAGGGGTACAAATGTAATATCCCAAAATTTCACTAGATACTAAGTAATGGAAAAAAATATAATTGATGATAATGTAAGATGTATAAGAAATTTGCGAAAATAGACAAGCATCGTTTTGCGTGAAATAGGGTAAAGAGATCATTTTTCCTGGTTGGACAAAAAAATAAGAAAATTTTATTTTTGCCCTTAAAAAAATATAAAAATAACATCCACGTCCCAAAAGTATTCAAATTTACGTGGAGAAAGAAATAAAAAAGCCTTGGAAAAAATCACACTTAATCACCTAAAATTTTTAAAAATTATAATTTAACTCTGAGTTAAGGAAAATTTTGTTAATATGCAAAATTACTTTCAAAATGAAGCCCTCGACGAGAGAAGTCCAATGGTATATGGAATTGACAGTTAATATTCAAGAATAAAGAAATCATTAGTGCCGAGTGTCCAAAAGTAATAGTAAACTGATAAAGTAAACTGTAAGCCCTACTGATAGTTAAAAAGAAATTAGGACAGGATATGGGCCATACACAGATACCATTTGGGATAGGATAATTATGAAAATATAAAAATAAAATTAGAATAGTCTTGTATCCCAAAAATGCTAAATTACTATAAAGATAATTTTATCGGTACGATTAAAAAGTACTCGGATTGATGTAGATCTGGATTAGAAAAATTGGGCAATTTTTGGATACCCTTCCCTCTCTCTCATGCGTGATTTGCTGTAGCCCAAAAGTCCCAAATATTTAATGATTTTTGGAGGAAAACTTCTCAAATAAGTATGTAATAAACTAATCAAGGATTAGCTAATCAAAGATTAGCAAAATGTAACCATGATTTGTTACTTACTTAAGCATACAATTAGCCACTTAAACCCTTCTCTTTCCTCACCATTCACTTGTGAACCAGCAGCCTAAAAAAGACTAGAAAGAAATGCAAGAAAAGGGTGGAAGAAAGAAGAGAAAAAGGAAGAAAAACCAAAGGAAAATTGAAGCATAATTTGGTAAGCTTCTATACTACCACCTTAAGCTTACTATCTATGGCTTTCAAAGCATGTTTTATGGTTTAGTTTGCTTTTTTTCCATCTTAGGGTTTCATCCAAATTGGGATTTTAGCACAAAAATGAGTTTTGAACCATCAAACTTAGGAAAAAACATAGACTAGACACTAGAAGCATGAATCCATGGATAGTTTGAAGTGATTTGAAGGAAATCTTTTCCAATCACTTGGGTCAGATTTTGGACAGAACAGGGGGAGTATTTAGATTTGTAATTTCATGATTTTGACCTCAAAAATAGATTTCTCATGGTGCAAAACCTTAAGAATAAGTGTGTTGTATAAAGAAAGATCAAAGGAGAACTATGAAAAATTTGGGTTTTAGTGAGTAATGTCTTGTGCAATTTTGAAAGCCAATGGCTAAATTGGTTCAATGATATGTGGATAGGTTCAAGAAGGTTGTGGAAAGCTTAAAAATTGGTGAACCAAGTTTGGAAAGTAAGGGAGCATCATAAGGTAGTTAATTTCTCGTACTAGCATTATATTATCATTTTTATTTTCAATGTGCTTTATGCCTTGTCATATAATTGCAATGATATTTTGAGATGATTTATGTGTTTTGGCTGAGTTTATTGAGGGGCATTGAGACCCCATGATATCCATATTTCAAAAAGAAACTCTACTAAAAATTTTATGAATTCATATGACATAAATGTGTTAATGTATTCAAAATGTGTTATATTGATGTTTTCATGCTTAATGTGATGATGTGATGAAATATTGGGTGTTAACTACTAAGATTCTTTGAATCTCACCCTCTCAAATATTAACCATGAATAAGTAGCAACAATGACTAGATCACCAAGGAAGAGAAAGGAAAGGAGAAAGAATTTGGCCATTAATTTGATAATTCTAGCAGTGGCCATGAGCTTTAATCTTTTGTGTAAATTTGTAAATGTGATGTTAAGTATATTTCTTCTAGTTTTTATGATGCCTTAGGTCTTAGCTAAAGTATGGTATGGTATGAAAATGATATATGGCCATGTAAATATTTTATGGCTTTTGTTTGGCAAAATAGTAAGATGTAAAAGGTCATATTGACCTATGTAGAGTAAACATGCCACTATTTGGACTTTTGATGTATAAAGTATGAATGATGTATATGGTTTAAAAGTAGACAGGAAGAGCTCTCCAATGGTCCAAAGAACACTTATACTAGATGTGTGTGCAATATTTGGCAGATTTTTATATTTAATCCTAGTTAAAATAATTATTTTGCAGCTTTCGTATAAAATGTAAAAATTCACAGAGTTTGCTATACAGATCAGTACAATCATTGCTTTGACTTATATTTTTTCCATGTGGAAAAAGGTATAAGTTATCCCTAGAGACTTAAATCACATAGATACAATTTTTATTAATTTAGTTATGATTTTCCAAAGTTTAATCAGAATAAATAAATTCAATTAAATGAATAGTGCCTAAAGTTAGGAAAAATTTTATTATGGTCTTTATTGTGTTTGAAAATCCTACTACAATATAAATGGACTTTAGAATAATTACATACATGGGAAATGGGCTCCTACGAGAGGTGTTACAGTTTTTGTCAACACATCTGATACTTGGACTCATTTCCCATGTATTAGACTCCAAATTTGTCCATTTATGTGTGATTAAAGACTTGAAACTATAAGAAGTCAAAATCAGAATTTTAAAGATTCTTAGATACTATTCATCTTGGTAAATCTATTTTACTCGACGAAGTTTAACAATTTATAACTAATTCTGAAAAAATCATCTTGGGTGATTCTAGTCTCTAAAATTAGCTTGAAGGATACTATGTGTGAAAAAAATAAGCACCTGGACATTTATTTGGCCAATTAGTACATTTTATTCTTCTAAAAAAATACTATGGCAATGGCCATTTCTAAAAATCCCTATTACTGATCACAACTTTACAAAATCAACATAAATCATACACAACATCAACTTGAGTGATCTTGATATCCAACAAAAGCTCTTCATGTCTAGGTTACAACTATATAAATCACTTATATATTAAACATCAAAAAGTCTCAACAATACATGCATTTCTCAATAGTGGTCAGAATGACCATTTCCACTATTCCACTTTACAAGATACACATTAATATATATATATAGATGGCCATTTCTTGTCTCTACTTAAGATAACACACCATATTGGAACTAAAGGGGTATAATCACATGTAAATATAGTCTCAATATCATACACCTCATTTTTGCAATATATTCCAGGCAATGCACTATGGAAAGCAAATTCATCTTAATTAGCAAATTTGTTCTCCTTCCTTTTGCCTCTTCAGGAGTCTTGCAACAGCTTGAATCTATAATATTATACATTTGAAAAGGGGTGAGATTCAAAGATTTCTGGTAGTTACATCCATTCATACACATATATCATCGTAGCATTTCATGAAAACATCAATGGAAAGGATTTAATCATAATATGCCATGCATTTTTATAAAAATTTTGCCATGTAACACTTTAAAAATTGGACATCCAAGGGTCAAAATCACCCTCATACAAAAAAATTAACAACTCGTTTACATCATAATTCATTCATTACAAAGCATGGCATAGTCAATCAATCATTGAAAACAAACTTGACAATAGTAGGCATAAATGGTGCCTTGGAGCTTTCCAAACTTTGCACACTCTTTCCTTGACCTTCAATTGCCTCTTGGAACCCTTAAGCTTCATGAAGTCAAGTCTTTATCCATTGGTTCCACCACATGCTTCATCAAGTGGCACTTTAATCATAAAATTCTATATAGTTATTATTTGAAAATTTCTTGTACAACATTCTTATTCTAATATATTTTGGACCCAAGGAATCCATTTTTGGGGTTAAAATCATGAAATTCCCTTCCTATATAGAAACCTAGCTGATAGAAAAATTTCATAATTTGTATAGAAATATTTACTCATCAAACTTGCAATCTAACAATATATTCTTACACCTTGAAACCTATACAACACTTTTCATGGGTTGGTTTCTTTATGGCTTCGTTTTCTCTTTACTCACTCTCTTTATGGCTTCATTTTGGTGATTTAGAGAAAAAAACTCCATAAAACACCACAATACTCAAGTATAAGCAAAATAGTAACCAAAAAAACTTTGGTTACTTTTAATGAAATATTTCTAAAAATCAATTAAATAAATTCCATTTGTATCCTAATCAATTGCTAGTCATACCATATGAGAGTAGTGTGTTGCTAAAATATTATATAATTTTTACCAATTCAGATATAGCATGTGCTGGATACTCTTTACCCGTACCGATAAAGTATTTTTACAGTATTTTATCACGTTGTTGATATATGATTATTCTAAATTTGCATCTAGGCTAAATTCATTTTCTTGTACCAAAATATATTTGTGTAGGGTCCACATATTGTTCTTGTTTCCTTACTACTTTTTGTGGGGCCTAAAATCTCCTTTTTCTTGTATATTATTACTTTTTAATATTTAGTACTAATTATAAATTCATATTAAATTAGTTAACCTCTAAGTAGTATTCTATTGGATTTGGCTTGTTGTGAGCTTCATTTTGGCAATAATTTTTCATAATTATGAAATTACCTTTGACTTGTGATTAAATTAATTTTTTAATTCTTTTGGGTCTTCATTGTAATTTCTCCCAAGGACTAAAATGCATAGAATTTTTATTTCTAGGGGCTAAAACATAATTTTCTCAATTTTCCTTTCTAACCTGAAAAAATAATCTTTTCATCTTTGAATCCAGTCAAAAATACAAATATTTATTCTTTCGGGTACTTCCTCTTAATTTTTAGTTCAATTCTATAATTAATTCCTGCTAAGGATATTATTTGCATTCTATTCAAATTAAGGTCCAAACAGAATTCCTTCTAAGGACCATATAGGAAACTAATTTTTAATTAAGAACCAAGCATGTGAAATTATGATCTTCTTTTCCCATCTTTTCATGCATCTCATGCCACATTCGCATATCTCCACACTTACAACGATATTCTTCATGCAATTTAGGATGTTACAACTAGTATTAGAATGCAAGTAATATCAATTGTGCTTAATGGGCAAGAAAGAAAATGGAGGGATAATATCAATTGGGTTAAGCGATTATGGTTAAAGGTAAACTAGGATGGAAGAAAGACTATGGTAAAGTTTAATGACCATGGTAGATAATGGAGGGGATAAGATTAAAAAAGAGAATGAATGGTTGTAATTAAAGGAAGGGTAAAATAATTAAGAGCTAATAGGATACAAGAATGAATTAGGGAGACAATAAGAAAATAGAAACATAAGAAAATGTTAAAATAGATTTATCAAGACTTGATCTTCCAAAATTTCCCTTTGTCTTGGCCTCCAAGTAGTCTTCAAGAATATTCCTACAAAAAAAAAAAATAAAACAATGAATGTATTTTGTAACAAAATAAAAGGAAGACATGTGAATGAATCTATGCAAGTCAAGAAGGATAAGAATGCAATCCATGGGTGGAAAATAAGTAATAGATTGCATGCAAATTATGTAGGAAAATAGAAGAAGAAATTCAAGTGGATAAGTAGGAAGAAAGTGTTGGAAATTCTTCCAAAAAAGTCCATGCCCCAACATATAAAAACCAAGGTCCAAATAATTAAAGGCATAGGTAGAAATATCAAATGGAACAAAAAGAAAATGAAAAGGAAAAGAAAATAGTGAGTGGAAAAGAGAGAATAAGTGGAATTGATTTACGGTATTTTATTTAAATAAAAAAACTTTAATTAATACAAATCTTGATTTTTCCACTTTAAATCCAATTATTCCCACTTAATTAAGTTCATTTATGCCATTAAAAATAGGGATATTTAATCTAAATTCAAGTCAATTAAAATAAGTATCATTATACAATTTTCAAAAAGAACATCTAAGGACCTAAAAGATAATTACAAAGAAGGCTCAAAACTCCAAATTAATTCCATTTTTGGGACAAGTTTGATATTAGCCATTAATTCAAAATATTGTCCAATAAAGTTCATTTTGGCTAAATTTCTTCTTAACAATGCTAAATATGAGGGATTAAAGATGTAAAAATCAACTATTATCAGTTTTCTTTCCAGATAGTCATGATTCCTGAAATTCTTTTGCGAGAATTTTCATGGTGGATGTTCATTTTTATATTTTTTTAATATAGAAGACTCTTCAAGCTTTAAAACAAGCTAATAATCTCCTTAATTGGAATTTTATAGAATTAACTATGAATTTTTGAAGTTTAGCTAAGAAAATAGTAAAAGTCCTAATTGCAGCTAGTAAAGCTCAGTAACTATAAATAAGCCAATTTTGGATTACTAAAGAGTAACATCTCTTGGGTTTTTAGAGTTTTTCTACTAGGGTTTCAGTTGGGTTAGCTGGGGGGGGAAGATTAGCAACTATGTAGCCTATCAAAATTTGAAGGTAAAGATTCTCTATCATCTTTTTCATCTCTTTTCTGCATCTTATGTTGTGATTTTTTTAAGTTGGAGCTTCAAATTTTCTGGATTTTTACTAACTTCCAACATGCACAACTCTAGGCACAAACCTTTGATTCACATGACTCTAAAACCTACAAATCACACTAAAAATGTAACACCTTACTTTTATCTATATTTTTCCATATATTATAGTATATACAATATCCAATTAGCTCATATTAAGAACTTGAACCATTAATAAAACTAAAAAAAAAAGTGATACTATTCATTTGGTTCTCAAGTTTTCTGGATTAATTTTAAAAAATCATAACTTAATCCAAAAAAATCGTATCAATGTGGTTCAAGTCTCTAAATGAAGCTAGAAACATGATATAAAAGATAAAAATATGGAAACTTCATTTAATCTGACCAATTAGTACAGTTTATTGCTCAAACATATACTATATAAATGGTCATTTCTCTCTTTTTCAGGATTTTGGCCATAAATTCAAAAATTCATATCTAACTCTATATTGAACCAAATCATGTGATCTATATGCCATTGGAAAGATTATACTTGCCTTCATATTTTTCTTATACATTTATTTAGTTTGATTTCAACTTAAATTACTAAGGGTCAAAGCCTCATTCTTATTGGAATAGTCTTGGAAAAACATGTATATCTCTCATTGTACAGCTCCAATTGAATTCAAACCATTGGCATATTAAACCCAAAATACAGATCGTTTCAAACATGTAAATCACTGAATTTTTGGAGCACTGTATAATTTTATATTTCCTTTCAAAATAAGTGATACTTGCAGTGAATTTCACAACTTGTACTTTACTGTCTAGTTTTGACCCTTAACTTCAAAATTATACTATAAATTGTACACATATCCAAATTGAGTGTTCTTTAGCTCATTCGAAAGCTTGTTCTCTATAGTTTTAGATAATATATAACACTTGACTTACTTTCCCTGTCTTGCTCAAATAGTATTGACTTTACTTTCATTACTATAAAATAAACTTCTAGCAATATAACATGGCAAAGTAGGCTTCATAACAAGCTCACATGATCATTCCATGTTTCAAATCGATGCCAAACATTTCATAATACTCATAAGGACATAATAGCACAATGACACAGATCTAAAAGCATATACATGATTTTATACATAATTTCAAAATATACACTTATAGCTTGAAAACACCATCAAGCATCATTCCCTTCTTCATTCTGCTTGCCTTTTCTTTGGACTCCTTTGCCATAGCCTGTGTAACATCTTACTTTTATCTATATTTTCTCATATATTATAGTATATACAATTTCCAATTAGCTCATATTAAGAGCTTGAACCATTAATAGAACCAAAATATTTAAATAAAAACAACGTGGTACTATTCATTTGGTTCCCAAGTTTTCTGGACGAACTTTGAAAAATCATAACTTAATCCAGAAAAATCGTATCAATGTGGTTCAAGTCTCTAAATGAAGCTAAGAACATGATATACAAGATACAAATATGAAAGCTTCATTTAATCTGACCAATTAGTACAGTTTATTGCTCAAACTTACGCTATACAAATGGTCACTTCTCTCTTTTCCAGGATTTTGGCCGTAACTTTGAAAATTCATATCTAACTATATACTGAGCCAAATCATGTATTCTATATGCCATTGGAAAGATATATATGTATACTTACCTTCATATTTTTATTATACATTTATTTTGTCTAGACAGTGCACAGAATCAATTTGGATCACTAGGGATCAGAACATCACTTTTACTAGAACAGTCTTGGTAAAAGTTGTATATCTCTCATTGTACAGCTCCAATTGAACTCAAACCAGTGATATATTAACCTCAAAAGATAGATATTTTCATAAATATAAGACACTGAATTTTTGGAGCTCTGTACGATTTTATATCACTTTTCAAAGTAAGTGATACTTACAGTGAAATTCACAGCTTTTACTTTACTGTCTAGTTTTGACCCTTAACTTCACAAATATACTATAAATTGTACACATATCCAAATTAAGTTTTCTTTTGCTCATTGGAAAGCTTATTCTCTCTACTTTCAGAGCATATATAACACTTGACTTAATTTTCATGTTTCAGTCAAACAGTGTTGACTTTAGTTTCATGGCCACAAAATGAACTTCTAGCAATATAACATGGCAAATAAGACTTCATAACAAGCTCTCATGATCATTCCATGTTTCAAATCCATGCTCAACATTTCATAATGCTCATAAGGAAATAATAGCACAATGGCCCAGATCTAAAAGCATATACATGGTTTTATACATAATTTCAAATATACACTTATAGCTTGAAAACACCATCAAGCATCATTCTCTTCTTCATTCTCCTTTCCTTTTCTTTGGACTCCTTTGCTATAGATTGTGCCTAGTCATTTGGGATACTTGAGGGGATGAGATTGGGGACAATCTCAGTAGCAAGTTACATTTCATGCAATTATGTTAATCATGTCAAATAACTCACATTTGATCACATCTAATCACATCAATCATATTTAAATAATAAATTGCCACATTGGTTATAAAAAATTCGGCAGCATAACGGCTTAGAAAATGGACATCCCGGGGAATAAAACCCCTCATTTTACAGCCAAGACCAATCAAAGAAATCACAATTGCAATATGGCACCACAATTTAATCATAGAAAGACAATGAAAGAACATAAAGCAAGAATATGAAACTTAGCTACCTTGAAGTATTCCTTTGGCTCTTCCTTTTGAATCTAATGCTTCCACTAGCCTCCTTAGGCTTCCTCAAGTCCCTTAACATCATTAAACACTTGCTCAATCAACTAGAACAAGTAGCTACTTCATAAAGTCTCATTAAAACCCTAAAGACTCAATTTCTTTATCTAAAGTCTAATCATTGGGCCAATACTTGTCTTTAAGGTTTTTCATCATGGGGAACTCATTTTTGCCATCAAATACATGAAAATCCAGCTCCTTCCCACCTTATTAGTCTGACTAAAATCTGTTCTTAAGAGGAAGAAATTGGTTTTTCACAAAACTTGCTTAAATCATACTATACTTGCTTTCTTTTGCTTAATCTCATGCTTTCTCCTTAAGTCATGGCACAAAACCACTTTCTTTCCTAAATCCACATTAAAATAGAAACTAAACAGCAAGAGGAGGGGAGAAAAGTTCAAGGAAACCATCTTAAACTACCCAAGAACTAAGCTAGAAACCATAGAAATTACAAGTAGAAGCCTACCAATTTTTTCCTTTAATTTCCTTCTCTTTTTCCTTTTTCTTCTCCTTCCTCACGTGGCTTTCTTTCTTCATCACTTTGCTGCAGTTTTTCCCCTTCTTTTCTTTGCTAACTCATCGGCCAAACCATGAGGAAGGAGGGAGTATATATAAACATCATTAACCAATAAAAACTTGCCACCTAAGCTTCTTGATTTTTCTAGCTTTTTCATGAAAATAATAAAATATGACTATTTTGACATGTGCAGCTTGTGGAGCACGAAATGGAGGGCATTTTGGTCCAAAAATTTTAGTTATTTACTTATCCAGATATATCCTGGACCGGTCTGGACGATTAAAGCTACTTTAGCAGTATATTTTACTATTATTGGGATACTAATTATAATCATAAAATTACCATAATATAGTTATCCCAATTGGTCCAAATATAAGACCCACACATTTTTCTTGAATGAATACTGCTTCTTCCTGCAGTCCAGACTGACATTTATCGGGTAAGATATTAATATTAAATCATAATTACCCAATAAATATTATTTTGATCTCAATAAATTCCATACTATATTCCAATGGTCTAAGCTCATTGAGAGCTTCATTTTGACTATAATTTTTCATATTTACAAAAATGCCCTTGATCCGGGATAAATTTATAATTTTTAAAACTTTTGGATCATTAGGTGTAATTTTCACCAAAATTTATAAAAATTTGTTTCATTGAACGCTTGACGTCCACCGCCCTTCTTCTTCTTCTTCTTCTTCTTCTTCGTTCTTCTCTTCTTTTTTCTTCCTTTTTTTTTCCTCCTAAGGGTAAAATTGTCATTTTCATATTTCTTAGGGGTAAAAATGTAATTTTTTATTTTTTTATTCAATCAGGAAAAATGACCTATTTGCCCTATTTCACGCAAAACAGTCTCTGCCCATTTTTTCAAATTCCTTATAGATTTTGAAATATTGAGTTTTAAACATTTAAGAGAATTTTCAGGATATTACAGCCTGTGCCTATCATTTGGGATACTTGAGGGGATGAGATTGGGGGCAATCTCAGTAGCAAGTTACATTCCATGCAATTATGTCAATCATGTCAAATAACTCACATTTGATCACATTTAATTACATCAATTACATTTTAATAATAAATTGCCACATTGGTCATCAAAATTTCAACAGCATAACAGCTTAGAAAATGGACATCCCGGGGAATAAAACCCCTCATTTAACAGTCAAGACCAATCAAAGAAATCAAAATTTCAATATGGCAACACAATTTAATCATAGAAAGATAATGAAAGAACATAAAGCAAGAATATGAAACTTAGCTATCTTTGCTGCTTGCACTTGGCTTTCCTCTTTAAACCAAAGCTTCCTCTAGTTTTACCAAGCTTCATCAAGTCCCTAAACATCATTCAACACATGCTCAAGCCACTAATTTCATGGCTAATTACAAAAAGCTCTCATAAAACTCTTGAAACCCTTAAATTCCCAAACTCTTTATCTTAAGCTCTATCTTTGAGCCAATGCTTGTCTTTAAGGTTTTTCATCATGGGGAACTCATTTTTGCCATCAAATTGATGAAATTCCAACCTTAAGACACTCAAATGACCTGGCAAAAAATCTGCTCCAAAGGAAAAAGAATGGTTCTTTCACAAACTTGCTTAAAACATACCATCCTTGTTTCCTTTAGTAAAATATCATGCTTTCTCTTGATTTTATGGTTTAAAAACAACTTTTCTTCCCATTAATCATGCTTGGCCAGATTAGAACAGTGGATGAAGGAGAGAAAATTTCAAGGGAACTAACTCATAGAGCTTAGGAACTATGCTAGAATACTTAAAAAACATAAGATGTTTGCTTACTAATTTTCCTTGCTTTTCTTCCTTATTTTTCTTCTCTTTTTCTTTCCTCCTTCACATGCTCTCTCCTTTCTCTCAACTTTGCAGACCACTTCTTCCTCTTTTTGTGAAGTGTTTGTTCGGCCAAGTCATGAGGGAGTATATATAATATGCCACTAATCACATTTGCTTTTTGGTTAATCATGATTAATTAAGAAAGCTTAATCATTAAGTCTTCCCTTTTCTTAACCATCAAGACTTCCAATTTGGACACATGGGCTGACATGTGGCATCCCAATAAGGGGTACACTTGTCCAAAACACAGCATAATTTTTCTAGTCCAGTAACACCCTGTGTTGGTTACTTTATACTTGAACCGGTAAAGTTATCTTTTTGCAGTGTAAATTCACTTTATTGATACAAAGTTAAAGTGAATTTATTTATGGTATTACTTTAATATAGTATCTTTAAAAAGCTCATTTTGTGATGTCCAATAGCCTTTCTTTTTGACTTTTTGGCTTTTGCAGATTAAAAAGTAGCTTTATCAGTATAAAGTTATTTTTAACCTTTGACACTGATTATTTTTTCATTCTTGAATATTAACATTTAGTGCCATATACCATTGGACTTCTTTCATCGACAGCTTTGTTTTGACAGTAATATTGCATATTAAAAAAATTACCCTTGACTCGGAACAAATATATAATTTTTAAAATTTTTGGATCATTAGGTATAATTTTTACCAAAATTCATAAAATTTGCTTCAGTATGCCCCTACGTCCACCGCCTTTCTTCTTCTCATCTTTTCCTTATTTCTTTCTTTTCTTTTTCCATCTTCTTCTTTTCTTTTTTTTTTAGGGATGAAATAGTCATTTTTCTCATTTTTCTTTTTGACCGAAATAATTAGCCTCTTCACCTTATATTATACAGAATCGTGTATATCCATTTTTACAATTCCTTATAGATTTTAAAATATTAAACTTTAAATATTTAAGAGAAATTTCAGGATATTACAAAAAAATATTCTAACTAAGAGCATAAATTACACCTTAAAATTTTTCCTTATGAAGATTTTGGACACCCAAGATTATTTTTATCACTTTTAACCCAAAACTCACTTCAAGTCCACCCGAAACTCACCTTACCATTATTTTGACCACCAAGCCTATTCTAACAGGTTTCAAATGTCCCAAAGACTCTTTCTAGGGAGATTACATCTTTGGCCTCCTTAAACCCTAATAACAACTAATAGATGACATACCCATTTTCCAAAATACCCTTTCAATTTCCAATCCAACCAAAAGAACAAATATACTTCAATAAAACACATGTGGGATGTAACATTGCACGTGTTTGAGAGCTTGACCAAAAAGATAATCAAGTGCTAATATGGATTAAAAATTGATTTGAATGATTTTAGCAAAAATAAGTAGTTACAGGATTTGTTAATAAAGGAAAATAGAGAATTCAAAGGGCTAAATTTTGATTCAAATAGCTATCACATGTGGTTGAGAGAATTCCAATGACCTCTCTTATATTAAACTTTGTTAGAAAAGATATGGTGCTGTTTTGAAATTATTGAACTGGGCGTTGGTCGTGAAAAGCATGATATAATAAATTTCTGACAAAAACCAAATAACTTTGGAAATTAACCAATTTGTGGACCCAAATGACATTATTTTGAAGTGGAACTTTCTGCATTGAAAAATAAATATCTCAAACTTTCCAAAGAGTGCTTATTTGTTTTATTTCGAGGCCTATAGCTCAAGTTATAGGATTCCAAAAGTCAAGATCACATGCAAAACACATGATAAAAAAAATGAGCATTGTGTTGTGGTAAGGTTATTGTGTTCTATGGCAAGAATCATAGATCAATTAAAAAAACTAAGATTTTTGGCATTTTCAAATGATAGAAGTTAGGGTTTTGTGGTGTGGTGACTTGGGGTAGTTCCACTACACCAATTATGGGTTTTATTAAAACTCAATAGTTAGCATTTTTTTTTAAAAAAAAAACAACTAAAGTGGTATGGGGAAAAAGGCAGGGGATTAGTTGGCATTTATATGGATAAACACTAATTAATCCCTAATTTTAGGTTCACTAGTCACCCAAGAGGAAGAATGAAGTGGGTGAACAAAGTATATTAAGTAGGGCAATGAAGTGAAAAGATAAGAAGCAGTACATAGATTTATACTGATTCAGCCCAACTATTTGGCTTATGTCCAATCCTCAAGCCATTACTTGAGATTTTTCACTACATCCTACAAGTTTGATTTGAGCACCTATAAAGCCTAAGTACATCCCATAAGTTTCAGTAGGCATTTATGAAGCCATTCTCCCCACACCCTTACAAGTGTATTATTCCCTTAGTGTTTCCTATAACACCTTACTTTTAAATACATTTTCCCAAATAGTATAGCATACTTACTATCTATTTGACTCATATTAGAGGCTTGAATAATCAAAAGGTCCAAAATAATTAAAAAAAATGCAGCATTATTCATTTGGTACCCAAATTTTCTGGATGAATTTTAAAAAATCATAAATAATTCTAGAAAAATCCTATTGATGTGTTTCAAGTCTCTAAATGAAGTCAAAACATGCTCTATGAGGGAAAAAATATGAAACTTGTATTTGAGAACACCAATTTATATAGTTTAATGCTAAAAGATGTACTATACAAAATAGTTAAAATTCATGTTCCATGTTTTCTAGCCTAATTTAAAAAATTAATGTCAAATTGTACAAATCTCCAAATCATGTGATCTTTAGCTTGTTGGAAAGATCTGTCTATATAATTTCTAGAAATATATAATATGTATATGTGTTCACAAAATTGGAGTGCATAGTAGCTATGTGATTCATAGGTGTTCAAAAAGACCAGAATGTGTCATCATTTGCATAAGTGCATATATACATCATGTTCAACACTCAAACTTGCACATACTAGCTCATGTCATTCTTAAAGCATCTCAAGAGACTCAAATGAGCGTAATGGCAGCAATATATAGCTTTATGAACTCATAAATGATTTTACATAAAATCACAAAAATACAAGTGGAAAAGGCAATAATAATGTTAATCATCAATAGTCCTCTCCTTGCCCTTTACCTTCTTGGTGGTCTTACCATCTCTTGAATCTATATTATGGGGCACTTGAGGGAATTAGTTTGGGGACAATCTTAGTAGCAACTAATAATTTGTGCATTAATGTCAATCATTTCACAAAACAATCACTTAAAATCACCTAAATCAATAAATTGCTATATAAATTATAAAAATTTCAGCAGTATAATGGCTTAAAAAATGAACATTCTAGGGAATAAAATCCCTCATATTGCAATCAAAACTAGTTAAAGAAAACACAATTACGATATGGCAACACAATATGATCATAGGAAAAACAATGATAGAACATAAAGCAAGATTATAAACTTAACTACCTTGGTGACTTCCCTTGGCTATACACTATACTTCCAATTATTGCACAAGCTTCCCCAAGCTTCCTCAAGTTCCTAGACAATATTGAACAATGACTCAAACAACTAATTTCATAATATAACACATATGGCTCAAATGAAACCCTTAAAACCCTTAATTGTCCAATTTATCTATCTTTACTTATACCATCAAGCATATACTTGTTCTTAAGGTTTTTGAAAATGGGGAATCCATTTTTGGATCAAAACAATGAAATTCCCACTCTAAGATGTAACACCCTACCAAACATAATCTCCGATCTAGACCAATTTCATCAACTTCTAGACAAATACAACCCAAACACCTCAAATTCACTTCCTAAAACATCAGAGCAGTAGAGAAACACCGAAGAACACCAGAACAGGATGAAGTCAAGGCCTACTACAGTACCACCATAGCCTAAACATCAAAAACCATATAAGCAAATTGTCGATTTACTGAGCCAACTTTCGACGTGCATAACTTCTTGCTCTGATCTCCGATTGATGTAACATCCCTAAAAAGTTAGATAACTAGAAATTTATAAGATATTTACAAAAATAAGTATACACCATTTTGTATGAAATATGGTAAAAATATCAATTGTCTCGGTTGGAAAGAAAAAGGAGAAAATGATAATTTTGTTCTTGGGGAAAAGAAAAAGAAAAAGAATAAAAGGAAAAAAAATGGAATGCATACGAGGGATGGCGAAAAATTTTGGAATTTTGGGAAAAGTACACCTAATGACCCAAAAATTTTAAAAATTATAAATTTACTCCGATTCAAGGGTAATTTTTTTAATATGCAATATTACTGTCAAAATGAAGCTCTCAAAGAGAGAAGTCCAATGGTATATGGCACTGAGGGTTAATGTTTAAGAATAAAGAAATAATCAGTGTCGAAGATTAAAAAATAACTTTATACTAATAAAACTGCTTTTTTATCTACAAAAGCTAAAAAGTCAAAAAGAAAGGCTATTGGACTCCACAAAAGGAGCTTTTTAAAGATAGCATATTAAAGTAATACCAGATACAAATTCACTTTATTCTTGATTAATAAAGTGAATTTACACTGCAAAAAGTAACTTTACCGGTCCAGGTATAAAGTAACCAAGACAGGGTATTACTAGACTGGAAAAATTATGCAGTGTCTTGGACAAGTGTACCCCTTATTTAGGATGCCACTTGGCAGGCCCATGTGATGAAAATGAAGACTTAAGAAAACTTAATGGCTAAGTTTTCATAAAGAATTAACCAAATGATTGACAAAAAGTAAGTATGATTAGTGTTATTATATATACTCCTTCTTTGGTTCATTTTGACTAAATGTTCGATTAGAAAAAGGAGAGAGAAGCTGTTGCATAGCCGAGAATAAGAAAGGCTACGTAAGGTGAGAAGAAAATGAAGGAAGAAAATGTATGAAAATTGGTATGTGATTTCCTTGCGAATTTCAAGTATTCTATCATAGTTTCTTAGTTATTTATGATGGTTTACATGAAATTTCTCCTTCTCCACCCACTGTAAAGTTGGTTTAAGCTTGTTTAAGAGAGAAAAGATGTTTTTGGAACCATAAATCCAAGAGAAAGCATGAGTTTTTGTGAAAGGAAGCAAACAAGATATGTATTGAAGTAAGTCGTTGAAAAATCAATGCTTTCCATAAGGAGCTAGATTTTGGCTAGTTCAAGTGAATGTCTTAAGGTGGGAATTTCATTAATTTGATGACACAAATGGATTCTCCATGGCTAAAAACCTTGAAGATAAGTGTTGGCTCAAAGATAGAGCTTAAGATAAAGGAAATGGATTTTCTAGGGTTTTAATGAAACTTTGTGATTTAGCTATGTTTTTTAGTTTATTGAGTGAATGTTTAATGATGCTAAGAGACTTGAGGAAGCTTAAGGAGGCTAGTGGAAGCATTAGATTCAAGAGGAAGAGCCAAAGGAATGCTTCAAGGTAGCTAAGTTTCATATTCTTGCTTTATATTTTTTTCATTGTCTTTCTATGATTAAATTGTGTTGCCATATTGCAATTGTGATTTCTTTGATTGGTTTTGGCTATAAAATAAGGGGTTTTATTCCCCGGGATATCTATTTTCTAAACCATTATGCTGCCAAAATTTTTATGACTAATGTGGCAATTTATTGTTTAAACGTGATTGATGTGATTAAATGTGATCAAATGTGAGTTATTTGTCATGATTGACATAATTGCATGAAATGTAACTTGCTACTAAAATTGTCCCCAATCTCATCCCCTCAAGTATCCCAAATGATAGGCACAAGCAATGGCAAGGACATCAAGAAGCCAAAGAGAATAAAGGAGAGAATGATGCTTAATGATGATTTCAAGCTATGATTCCATATTTTGAAATAATGTATAAAAAATTGTATATGCATATGGATCTGTATTCTTGTGCTATTAAGTTCTTTTGAGTATCATGAGATGTTTAGCATGGAATTTAGAACATGGAATGATCATGTGAGCTTGTTATAAAGTCCACTTTGCCATGTTATATTGCTAGAGGTTCATTTTGTAGTAATGAAAGTAAAGTCAACACAATTTGACCAAAACAGGGAAAATAGGTTAAGTGTCATATATTCTCTCAGAGTATAGAGAACAAGCTTCCAATGAGCTAAAGAACACTTAAATTGGGCATGTGTATGATTTATAGTGTATTTTTAAAATTGAGGGTCAAAACTAGACAATAAAGTAAAAGCTGCGGATTTCACTGTAAGTATCACGTATTTTGAAAGGAAATATAAAATGGTACTAAGCTCTAAAAATTTAGTGGTTTACATGTGTTAAACGATCTGTGTTTTAAGTCAATAGGCCACTAGTTTGAGTTCAATTGAAGCTATACAATAAGAGATATACATGTGTCCCTGTAATTGTTCTAGTAATAGTGATTTTCTGATCCTTAGTGATTTAATTTGGAATCATGCCCTACACAAGTTAAATAAATGTATAATAAAAATATGGCTGTAATTAGATATACATAGCATTCCAATGATAGAGAATGAATGATTTGGCTCAATTTTGAGTTAGATATGAATTTTTAAAGTTATGGCTAAAATCTTGGAAAAGAGAAAAGTGACTATTCAAATAGTGGAAGTTTAAGTATTAAATTGTATCAATTGGTGCAGTCAAATACAAATTTCATATTTTTCCCTTGTATATAACATTTCTAACTTCATTTAGAGACTTAAATCACATTAATACTATTTTTACAGAATTAGTTATAATTTTTCAAATTTCAGCCAGAAAAATGGATAATAGATGAACAGTAAATTTTGAAAAATTTTATTTTTCAGATTTAATCCCTTTAATGATTCAAGCTTCTAAAATGGTTTAGTTGGATATTAGAAATGCTATACTACTTGGAAAAAGTATGATAAAGTAAGGTGTTACAATTGACCTAATTCCGACGCCTACAAGTCACTCTTATCATTATTTAATCATGGGCACCAATTTCACTCGAATTCAACTCCATTTGGAGATTCTAAACGCCCAACACCGTTTTGGTCACTTTTTGACTAAAACCTACAACCTATCACCTCCAATTGTCAGCAAAGGCAAATGGACACCCAGAGACCATTCACTCAAGTTCTATTTGGCTCAACCAACTTGTCCAAGGAGGTTTTACCTTAAAGAAGCCTCTCCTATAAGAATTGACCCCCTTGAATCCTAAAACCACATAATGGGCTAAATGCCCAAAACTCACATACATGGCCCAAAACTACCTTTGGACTCCCACATATGACTGACGCACCTCACAAACACACTCCCAACAATAATGACCCATACTGGAGTCCAAAGCCTCATCACACACATCTAAACTAGTCATGACACCTATCCACATCTTGCATACCATCTATCAATATCCTATAACCATCAATATCATCCATACATCATTGCTATTATCACATTATCACATAACATGCAGCCATTACTCACCGGACACATATACCAATCTCACGATACTACATGCTAACAATACTTCCTAGGAATACTTAGAACAGGCAATACACTTGACTACCACCCACTTGGCACAATATTACATAAACTAAATTACAACCATAATTATACTTGGGATTCCCAAAGATGAAGAGGCCTGCAACTCTGTGGTCCTCTCAAAACTAGCACCAGAGTTTTCACCTGAAAGGTTCGTCATAGAGAGAGGTGTGAGACAATGTCTCAGTAACTAGAGACAACCATACTTATATATATATATACATAACTCATGCAATCTCATGAATGCAATATGAAATGGAATGCATGTTTCATTCGCACACAACTAGAACCATGAGCTGGTGTTATGATAGGACATTTCATATAGGAAATTCCTTTTCAATAGTAGGTGAAGACTGATTCTGGGACATCACTAAGCTCACCTCTTGTTTGTGCACCCAGCCAAAGGTAACACTAATGTTCAGATTATGGTTCTCATTTTCCTTTCCCATAATGAATTAACAGTGATTTAGGGAATGTGCAGTCTACTGCACGCCTTTCCCTCCTAGTCATAGGAGCCAATTTAGCCGCAGGGATCCCATCCTTATCCTCCCTCGTCATATATCACATTATCATGTATCATATCATCATATACCATATCGTCATCACTACCCAATCTACCATATATCACAATCGCACAATGTCATGTGGTGATACTCATTTCATCATATAATCATCATCATATGTCACAATATCATGCATGCATCATGTCATGTCACATCAACATTATCATCTATAATCATCATCATAATCATCATATTTTATGAGTCTAGCCGTGTGCATACCACAATATAAAGACAAACCATACACACATATTCATATCATGGTATAAACGGAAACATACATATATACACATATATACCAACATAATATACATATACAATACAAACAATATAAGCACCTAGTTACCTCAGGTTGTTAATACCACAAACACATGATTCCATGAGCTTTCTTGAATAACAATCCCATGACTTGGCTTCTCTGATCAGCCAAACAACCTTAACAACATTACAATTCCTCAATTAACATATGATCCAAATACCTAAATTCCACAATTCAACTAATTTAGCCTAACCCAAGGTTCCAACACCACTTTATGTATCATTAAGCTCCTAGGGACCATTCATACATTACTTAATCCCCTACATTTCGGATTCCAAGAGCCCTAATAAAAAATAACCTAGGGTTAAGCACAAATCATACATAAACCCTTTAAAACTCATACCCAAGCAACATACATACCAAATCATACTCCATTAACCCCATGTCATCCATTTTAATCGGTGGGATTTGGCTAAAACCAAAGATCTCAACTTATAACTGAGAAAACCTAAGTTTAAACAGAAGAAAATAGAGAGGGGGAGTAGGGATCACTTACTAACCAAGATCTAAGCTTCAAGAGGCTGAAAAAACACTCCTAATGGTCAGAAAAAATGAACTCTAATAGACCTCCCTCGGTTCTCCTCCTTTTCTTTCTTTTCCGATCGTCCTAAATGATTCAGATTTAAACAAAAATCTCAACTCCTGTCCTAGATAAGCTCGTCACGGTGCCATTGATTTAAGCTGAAAAGATGCCACTGGAATTCACTCTCACTGCAGTAACCCTACTTCTCACCATGGCGTGGAGCTCAATTCTTCTCCACTTGAACCTTTCCTCCGCCCTGCTTTCCTCTGGCTCTGTACACAATGCCAAAGACACTTGGTGAGCGAGGAACCAAGTTAAGGACAATATAATGAGGGTTGTTACATAAGATATACTTTTGATCTAGTCAAAATCAGCCTTAAAAGAAGAGAAATATACTTTTCTCAAAACTTGTTCAAACTATGCCATGCTTGTTGCCTTTTGCAAAATCTCATACCTAATCATGATTTTATGATTTTAAAACAACTCCCCACACCTAAACAAGCTTATGATGAAATTGTACAGAGATTGGGAAGAAAATATTTCATGGAAACTAAGTCAAACAACCATGAAAAGATGCTAGAACACTTGGAAACCCTAAAGGAAACACTTACAAATTTTCTTGGATTTTCTTCCTATTTTCTCCTATTTTTCTCCCTTCCTTCACGTGCTGCTATCTCCCTCTTAATATTTCAAACTTTTATCTCACTTTCTCTTGCTATCTGGTCGGCTAAAATGAATTTAGGAGGGGGTATTTATAATGTCATTAATCATACTTACTTTTGGGTAATTACTTGATTAAGGTTAATGATATCTTAGCTATTAAGTTTGCTTAATAATTAAGTCTCCCAACTTCAGCCCATGAACAACCATGTGTTGTCCTAAATGAGGGGATTATATCTCCAAAACACTGTATAATTTTCTCAATCTAGTATTACCCTATATTTGTTACTTTATATTTGTACCGATAAAGTTACTTTTTACAGTATAAATTCACTTTATTGATACAGGATTAAAATGAACTTGTTTTTAGTATTACTTTATTATACTACATCTAAAAATCTCTTTATGTGGTGTTCAACTACTTTTCTTTTTGCCTTTTTAACTTTTATAGATCAAAAGTAGCTTTATCAATATAAAATTACTTTTAACTTTTGACATTGATTGTTTCTTTATTCTTGAATATTAATCATCAGTGCTATATATCATTGAACTTGTCTAATTAAGAGCTTTGTTTTAATAGTAATTTTGGATATTTACAAAATTACCCCTGATCTGAGGTAAAATTATAATTTTTAATTCTTTTGAGTCTTTAGTTGTAACTTTGCCCAATAATTTTAATTCTTTCATCCCTACGTAAAATTTTATACCTGGGACATAAATGTATTTTTCATAATTCTTAGGGACAAAAAAATAATTTCTCATTTTTTCATCCTATCGAGAAAAATGACCTCTTTACCTTCTTTTATGCAAAATGGTGTCTGCTCATTTTTATAAATTCTCTAAGCATTTTTAGATATTTAGCTTTTTAGGGATGTTATATTTTTCTACATTAAGAATCTACCTAAAAGTTGTAGAAAGAAATATTACAAAAATGAAACTCTCTTTAAGAGTAGATAATACATTGAAGATTACTCTAATGATGTTGGTTTAACTCTTAATGCTAACACAGAAAAATTTTATATATTGCAATAGCATTTTAGCGCAAAATTCACTTAAATTTGTTACCCATAAGTTTAAATGAGGTTCTATTTATAGATTTGTAGCTTAACTAGTCATTAGATACAAGATGTATTCATTAAACATAAGTTCTAGTTATTACTCTGCAAAAGAGCCATTCAATAACCTCATTAAATGCGTTTGACACATCGACATTTGAATTTTGTGGATCAATAGACAAATTTTGCAGAGTCAGCATAGTTATGTATTTAATATAGAACCTTGAAATTTGAATTTCAGTAGGCAAAATTCAAATTTTGAGCTATGATAATAATTCCAAAGTTTGCTCAAGGCTCAAATATTCAACCTGTCATGTTGGAAGTGTATCTATTGGGTTTGAATAGTTGCTTAAAGTTTTGACAATGCACTCAAAATTTGAATTTCAAAACTAAAATTCGTTTGTTAGAGGCTTGTTCAAACAAGACACAAAAGTTCTCACTTCGAAGTTCACACTTTGCAGCTCAAAGTTTGTTTATCAGAGACTGTGACTTTGTACTCACTTTTAAACTTCACCAATAGTCAAATTTCAATTAAGTTTCATGTGAGTTTTGCACACTTTCACTAGTAATGCCTAGTTCGAAATTCAAATTTCACAATTAAAATTTGTTTATAGGAGATGAAAACTCTGTAACTTCAAATTTCAATAAGTAAAATATGAATTTTGTATAAAATAAACATGAATCATAAGCAAAATTCATCCGTTGGCCTAGAATGTTCAACTCTAACAAGTTTAAACCCATACTAACATTTAGATTTGCTTAATAAACTCATTTAAGACATATGGTAATAAGATTAAGTAAATTTCAAAGAATAAACCACCTCAGAACCTAAATGAAAATAAAATATACCTAATAGATAGGTCTTCAAAAGTTAAGCTACACTTACACTTGGTCATTCCCATTCTTGATACGCTCTTTTCTGATTTTTCATTTTTGGAGCATCCTTTCTTTTCTTTTTCTTTGAGTGAGACATGATGTTAATTTTCCTTTCTTTATTCCAATAATCACTCTTTCTTCTTGGACAATCCTACACTTAATGTATTACACTTACAAACCAAGTAGTTAGTATATCGAACTTGTATTATAAAGTATAAAAGCACAGTAGATATATTAGTATGTAGCATAATATATGCATTGTAAACACAATTAAATAGATGCTAATACACATTTTACTTCTTTTAGGAACAATATATATGTTAGACAAATATGATGTATTTGTTCTTTATTATTCTACAATTTTCATCATCAAAACTTATATTATATTAAACCTAACAACCTCCCCTTTTTGATGATGACAAACCACTAGTGAAAAATATGCTTAATGAATGATTAACACTTATAATGCAATTTATCTTAGTTATTTCTAGATTAAGCACATGTAAATTTGCACAAAATTTCTCCCTCTATTTGACATCAACAAAAAGGTTTGAAGAAAAATTTTTCCACAATTATTCTTGCCCTATTTGTGAAGCTGTATTAGTAAGCACAAACATCTATGAATGTTTCAAGGTCATACCGAAGCACAAGTTGAAATGCAAATTATCATTAAAACTTATTGTGCACTGCATGTTCAGATTATGACAATTTCTATTGATATCAAAACCAATACCAATTATTAGTGATATCAAAACTAATACCAATTGTTTTTTGAAACTATTATGATACCAAATGTTGTGATGCTTCATGTTAAGATAATCATGATATGTATACATCACAAAAGGTATCTTAAAGTTGAAGAGTTGTTACCTTCTTCCTCAGGATCAAAGAGAGATGTTGAAACACTATTTTATACCTCATAATTGGTCTTAGCCATTAAGAATGGATATGTATTCTCATCCTTGTTATATTAATTGTTAGCTTAGATTACAGAGTTGTATGTAACTTTGGTTTTATGATTCTTCCTCCTTGCATCTTTAAATGGAACTTCAGCTCATTTGCATGGTAGGAATGCTTTTATTCTTGAAGTTCCTTCTTTTTTATTTTGAGGAATCTGCCAAATTTGATTGTTAACTCTTTTAACTTATCCTTCTCATCATTACTACTGCTTCATCACTTTCATCATCAGTATCATCTTCTTCTAAGCTCTATGATGTAGTTGCTTTGAACATCAGCATTTTTCTTTTGTTTCGCTACTCCCATAGAAGGTCAAATCTTTCTTCATGTTTAGCAAGGCTTTTAAATAGTACATTGATGGACTAGAATAATTCTCCTCTTGTCTCTTCAATAGTTGTCATTTTGGTTGTCATTCTTTGGGTAGAGCTCTGAGTATTTTACATGCTTACTCTCTTTGTGTATAGTTCTTTCTTAAAGCTACTACATGATTGATGATATAAGTAAAATGGACTTGGAAATTTTTAATTGACTCATCATTAATCATCTTAAACATTTCATATTTTATTGTGAGAGAGCTGAGTCTATTTTCCTTCACTCTCTTGGTTCCTTCATAAGCAATCTCTAGAGTATCCTACATTTCCTTAGTTGAGTTGTAATCTGACACTCTATAGAACTCATCTTGATTTAAAGCACCGACCAACGAGTGTTTTGCCTTAAAATTTAGCAGAACTCTCTGTTTATCTTCCTCATTTCACTCTTCTTCTAGCTTTCTTTGTATGTCTATCATCCTGCATCTACATTGGGTAAAATAACCCTTCTTTAGTATAGACTAGATCTTTAGGTCTATGGATTGAAGATATATTTTCATTTTCATCTTCTAGTATCCATAGTGTCCAGCATTAAAGCTTAGAGGTCTATTGATATTGTTCCTATATGGTAGTATATTTTCTCCACAACCATTCATCTTACTCTTGGATGATTAGATACTTTACTAGGAATCTAAGCTTTGATACCAATTGATAGGTTGACTGGTCACTCAAGAGAGGGGTGAATTAGGTGATGCAAGATTTTTGCCTCTTCTGAAGTATAGCCCCATTTCACCAAATGTTGCTGTAGAACAGGAATGAACAACGTGTATTGAGTGAGCCAAATAAAGTAAAAACATGAAGAGCAATGCACAAAGATTTATACTGGTTCAGCCCAAGCACTTGGCCTGCATTAAGTCCTCAAGTCACCGCTTGAGATTTTTCACTATATCCCACAAGTTTGATCTAGGCACCTGTGGAACCCCATTACATCCCATAAGTTTTAGTAGCCACTTGTGAAGTTACTCTTCCTACATCCTTACTAGATGTGTAATTCCTTTAGTATTTCCCCACACAAAGATTCTACCCAGAAGTTGCTGAAAGAAAGCTTACAGAAATGAAACTCTTTTTAAGAGTGGATAATACATTAAAACTCACTGTAATGAGGTGAGTTTAACTCTCAATGCTAACACTAAAAGATTTTATATATCGTAGCAGCATTTTGTCACAAAACTCACTTAAGTTCATTACCTATAAATTCAAATGAGGTTCTATTTATAGATTTATGACTTAACTAGTCGTTAGATATAAGATCTAGTTATTAGACACAAGTTCTAGCTATTACTCTGCAAAAGAACCAATCAACAATTGTATTAAATACATCTAACACATCTACATTAGAATTTTAAAGCGCAATAGATGAATTTCATAGAGTAAGCATAATTATGTGTTTAACATTGAACCTTGGAATTCAAATTTCAGCAAGCGAAATTGGAATTTTGAGCTATGATAATAATTCCAAAGTTAGCTCGAGACATGAACATTCAAACTTTCATTTTGAAAGTGCATCTGTTGGGTTTGAATAGCTGCTTCAAGTTTTCACAATACAATTGAAATTTGAATTTCAAAACTAAAATTCATCTGTCAAGTTTTGTTTCAACAAGACACAAAAGTTCTCACTTCAAGGTTTGCACTTTGAAGTTCAAAATTCGTTTGTTAGCAGTTGTGACTTTGAACTTACTTTGAACTTGACCAATAGTCGAATTTCAAATAAGTTTCATGGAAATTTTATACACTTTCACTAACAATGTTTAGTTCAAAATTTGAATCTCACAATCAAAATTCGCCTATCAGAGATAACTTTGCAACTATAAATTTCAACAAGCAAAATATGAATTTTACATAAAACAAACATTAATCATAAGCAAAAATTGGTCTGTTAGCCTAGAATGTTCAGATCTATCAAGCTTAAACTCATGATAACATTAAGATTTACTTAATCTAACTCATTTAAGACATATGATGACTAGATTAAGTAAATTTCAGAGAATAAACCACCTCAAGACCTAAGCAGAAACAAAATATTCCTAATAACTAGGTCTTCAAAAGTTAAGCTCCTCTTGCACTTGGTCATTCCCATTCGTGATACGCTCTTTTCTGATCTTTCATTTTTGGAGCATCCTTTCTTTTCTTTTTCTTTGAGTGAGACATGATGTTAATTTTCCTTTCTTTATTCCAATAATCACTCTTCCTTCTTAGACAATCCTACACTTAATGTATTACACTTATAAACCAAGTAGTTAGTATATCGAACTTGTATTATAAAGTATAAAAGCACAGTAGATATATTAGTATGTAGCATAATATATGCATTGTAAACACAATTAAATATATGCTAATACACATTTTACTTCTTTTAGGAACAATATATTTATTAGACAAATATAATGCATTTGTTCCTTATTACTCTATATTTGTCAGCATCAAAATGTATATTATATTAAACCTAACACATAAGCATTAGTCGGTGTTTACAAAAGAAACGCCAACTAATGCTTGAATAGTTAGTGTTTATAAAAGAAATGCCAACTAATTTATTTTTAAAAAAAAATTACACCAATTTTTGTTGGCATTTAAGTGATAAAACGCCAACTAATATGTCTCTTTAGTTGGCATTTAAAGACCAAAATGCCAACTTATCTAGCTTAATATTTGAGACAAAATCCTATGCCTTGAAGCCACTAATCGAACCTGGCCTTTTCTCCTATCTTCCCTTAAGCCTCAAAGCCATCCATAGCTTACTCATTCCATTGTGCACTTCGACACACCCTCCTCCGCCATGGAGCCAAGTGCCAATTCATCGAAGTCACCTTTTTGTGGTTAATAGTTGACCAAAAATTGTTATGGCTTTATCTAATTTCAGTTAAAGTAAAACTTCCTTGCATATGATCGGCGATGGCAACTTTGTATGGTTTTATTTTTGTTTCAAGTTTGTTTACATTTATTGTTAAATTTACAATTGTTTTATTTGTCTTGTCTTTAATATAAACCTTTGTACTTTGAGACATTATTTATTAGGAAATATATTTTGGCCTTAGATAGTAGAGTTGGCCCTATACCTCCAATAGATCTCTTAGAGGCATCTTCTACTATTAGGAACCTTTTGACCACTCTCTTGGACAAACTCCCTTTGAGCGTAAAACATCTATATCATTGTCATGTCTTTTGCATTTTGCTTAGATATGCTCTACAAGACTTATAGGCAGGATCATTAGCTTTTGATGTATTGATATACATATGACTGTGGAGTATAGCTCCCTTTATTGTATTTTGTTTGGTAATACTATTGTAGAACTTTTGAGAGGTCCTATTTACTAAGGAAACTTATCCGAAATTTCTACAAGATGTGTAAACTTCTTTATATGTAAAAGAGAGCATGATTATAGTCCTTTGAATTATAAATGTATTTTTGTAACGAATGTGTGTTTGCATGTGTTTTAGGCTTGTAGAAAATAGGGAATTCCCTCACTTTCCATGCTAGTCACATCCATATTTTGGGATGTATAGATTGGTATTAGAGCTTAGGTTTCCTATAGTTTTGTGAGAAAAGTGTTCTTTAATGGGGTGTTAGTTATCCTTATGAACCTGAGTATAATCATAATTGAAGAATCATTAAAGGCCTTATAGGAAATCCATATTCCCATTTTCATCTAAATAGTTGTGTTCTTATGTATATTCTAAGTCATCATGGTCTGAACATTTGTTTTATGTTTTCTTTTGTAGAGTGAAGATGTCTCCATGAAATCAAGGGCATAATGGAAGATCTACTAGGTGTGTGGCTTCTAATAGAGAGTTTACTTAACTTGTTGTCTTGCCGTAGAGATGTTGAGGGCAAGATAATACGTGAGGTCAAGGTTGTAGGCAAGTTAGAACTAGGATGGTAGAAATATTAGACACATCTGCACCTAAGACTCAAGTAGAAACTAATATGGTTGTTGAAGAGAGAGGTACATTATCTATTGTTAGAATTTACGAAGTTTAAAAGGTTAATACCAATCTGTCTAAGTGAAAGTTCAAACTTTGGCCTTTGAAAATTCGAATTTCGTACTAAAACTGAACAAGTCTGAAGAGATGCCTCTCTGACAGACGAATTTTGACTTGATGAAATTCAAATTTTGATAAGTGCCTGTAGGGAGCTTTAAGCAACAGACGAACTTTGGCTTTTGAACATTCGAATTTCAGACAAAATGAAACTTATGAAAACTAAAGAAATTCGTCTGAAACTATGTCAAAGTTTCATCTGAAGCCAAGTTTAGGTTGGATTTCAAAATTGCTCACTGACAGACGAACTTTGAACATGAAAATTTGAATTTCAAAAACTAAGCTTTTGAGTCTGTTGCAGTGATATGTTAACATACGAATGACAGTATTTATAAATTTGAATTTTAAAGTTAGTCTGAAAAGAGGTCTCTCTGACAGACAAACTTTGACAATTTGAACATTTGAATTTTGAACTATATGAACTACTGAGCCTTGTAGACCAGCTACGGATAGACGAATTTTGGGGTTCCAAAATTCGAATTTTGAAGGCACTGTAGCAAATTGAAAATATTGTTCACACTTAACAGAACAACTTTCTACTTGAAAATTCGTATGTCACAACACAGAAACATTTTCCAAATATCAAAATTTGAATTTCACTTCATGACAGACGAACTTCGGTCTTTCAACATTGAAGCTGTTAACCTTCGGTTTCTACGAAATTCGTCTGTTGACCAACTGAAATTCAAATTTCAGTGTGTCAGAGGCATTAAATGCGGTTGGTTAAGTTGCAGGTGCTCCTCATGAGATTCAATTGCAATAAATCTAAAAAATGGAGCACACCAGAATGAACAATCAAAAAGAGAAAAAAATGGGTAAAATTCTGAGTTTCTGGATCCATTCTGTAAGTTATTAAAGTTGAAATTCATATATTAATTGTGTGTTAGACGAATTTCCTTGAAAAATTAAGTTTCTGAGGAAGTCAGCATGGTCAACATTTGAATTTGGATGCCCAACAGACGAACTTCAGCCTGTTATACGTTGGAACAGTTCTCAGTGATGCCTCAAAATTCGTCTGTTGGTCCTTGGAAGTTCAAATTTTCAAGAACAAAAATTTCAAACTTATGTTTGTCCAACATGATGATTATACTAATGTTTATCTCTTAACATACGAATGTTGGATAATTTTCACAAAGAAGAGAAATTTGAATTTCTAACTTAAAATTCGTCTGTTGAAACATGCTCCTCAATGTTGAATCTTTGAAAGATGAAGCTTAATATGGATAATTCGTCTGTTGTTTATTGATTTGATTGCTGATTGATGTTTATACTTCAAAATTTGAACTTTGTGGGAACAAAGTTCATCTGTTCATCTGTTCATCTTGAGTTCCTTGAACCAAGCCTCTGTCAGACGAACTTTCAGAAGAAAATTCATCTGTTAGTAAGCTTTGCTGAACGGTTTAACTTTTAACTGCTCGAAGTTCAAATTTTGACCCCTCAAAATTTGTCTCTCAGGTGGTTACTTACGTTAAAATCGATGATTTTCCACTGAACAGACGCAACCCTACTCTCTTCCTCTCTGGGTCTGTTCAAATCCTCTCTTCAATGCTCTTAAATTCTGACCAAAAATCTTCAGCTCCCACCATTTAAACTAATTTTCGCACCCTATAAACCCAATCTCGGCTTCATTCTGAATCATTCATCCACGAAAATGGCAAGAGTAAAGAATACTGAAGCTGGCAAAGGAGAGGCTCATCCAAAAAGATCAGTCAAATCACAATATGCTTCAAAGGAGGGAGAACAACTGAAGAGAAAGGCCGAATCAAGCAAGGGATCTCCTTCCAAACGTCAGAGGACTACACCGAAGAAAGAATCAAAGAAAGCTGGACCCTCTTCCTCGAAGAAAGCAGAGCCTTCAGTCCCTGTTCCTACTGCTGCTGAGAATGTTGCTTCCACTTCCTCCTCAAGTACTGAATCTGGAGAATATCAACTTACTACACTGCCATTATGGAGAACTCCACAGATTCAGGAAGAATATTCGACCAAGTTTGCAAACAAAAAGGTAATCAAGCCATACTGTGTGAACTTGGAGGATTTGTTGGTCTCTAGCAGTTTTGATGCTGGGATATGGCTACTAAGATACAAGAATCTGTTAGAGATATTAGAGAGATATGATGATGAAGTAGTAAAAACTTGGTATGCCTCCTTGAAATACAACAACAAGAAGAAGAAGTGGGAGGTCAATCTGAGATCAAGGACCATCTGGCTCATAGATGAGACCTTTAATGAAGTGCTAGAAATCCCAAGGCAGGATGGCCTCAAGATTGACATCACTGCCTCTGGATATATGGATGAGGCAGAGACTTCTAATGAAGAAGGTGGCCCCTTCCTGAATTTCAAGGAGAGTACAATTTTGAGAACCTTGTTCAGAAGAAAGGAAAACTGGCCAACCATAAACCTGCTGAAGCTCATAGACCTCAGTGCTCAAATGAGGATCCTACACTACATAGTGTCTAGGATCATATTCAACAAAGGAGGCAGCTTCAATCTGATCACAAGGGCAGAGGCACATGTCATGGTAGCAATCATGAGTGAAAAGCTCATTAACATGGGTCATATCATACTTCAACACATGATCAAAGCAAGAGATCAGAGGAAGGACTCCACACTCCCCTATGTAGCTATCATTTCCAGAATCCTGCAATATGCTAGGATTCAGCATCTTGAGAAGGGGAAAGGGAAACCCACTGAGATCTTTAAGGAGGAAGAACTTCAAAGAATGGGAATTGAAAGAAGTGAAGGAAGATGGATTGGGAAGGGAGCAGGAAAATTTGAAGATCTTTTCTTTGTTGAAGGTGCCTCCCAACAGCAAGACCTACTCCGCAGCCCTCTCTGCCTATCCCATCTCCATCCAAGCCTGCTCACATTCCATCCACACCCTCCTCTCATGCCAAGCCAACTAAGATCACTGAGTTGTATGACAACCTGTCTATACTTATACTTAGCATCAGGCATGAGCAAAATGCCAAATTTGCTCATCTGCAAGATCAGATTCATTAGTTGGTAAAGAACATGAAAGTGGTTGCTGATGCCTATGAAGAAATTCGAAGTGCAATTCCTGCCACATCAGCTCCACCTCAGCCAGCGTTCTCTATACCTGTTCAGTCTCCAACTCCTGAGCCTCCAAACCCCTTCGAGATAGTCTCTTCTGAGCATGATGATAATGTAGATAGTGCTGAGCCTACTGGTGCAATGAGGACACCTAGTCCTGGTCTACCCTTGGACTATGGTTTGGAAGAAGAGGAACCTCAGGAAACAGGCCCTCATGAGCCCATTTCAGAAGATGCTCAGGATTCAATTCTTTCCACTCAAGAATCTGAGCAAGTTGAAAGACTAGTGGTAGCCATTTCCACTTCATCAATGCTAAAGGGTGCCAACAATGAAGAGAGAAGCATTATGCTTGTTGTTGATTTTGAAGCTATTGCTCGCAATGCTCTCTTGTAAGCTCAGAGAAGAAGGCTTGAGGAAATGTTTCGTTCTGATGACCCTGCTCCTTCATCTCTCTCTGCATATGGTCTCTCAGAAGAACAAAGGGCTCAATTGGCTCTTTCCAGGTAAGAAATGTAAGAGCTGCTTGAGGTCTCTAATGATGAGGTTTCTGAGCCTTCTGAACCTCATCTGCCTTTTGACCCTGTACCCCTCCAAGCTATTCCAGTTTCTCAAATCCCTCCTCCGGCTGATTTTGTTAACCATCCTGATGATGGCAAAAAGGGGGAGAAGAGTAAGCAAACTGGAAAATCTGCTGCTGAGCCATCTGGAAAGACTTACAGCAAGAAGACCAAGCCAAAGAAGAAGTGATTAGAATTTAGGCTTGAGTTCTCTTGTTATGTCTTAGATGTTTGTTTTGATTGTTTGTGTTTTATTTGATCTGTGTATTTAGAAGAACTTTACTTAAATTTGTCTCTGTAAAGCAATGTTTGTTTAAATGAAGGAATTTCTTGGTTGCAATGATTTGTTCTTTGAATCTCTTCACATGATTTACTATATATGTTATCTTTTGAAATATAATGCATATGTTAAGGGGGAGCTTGTTAAAGCAAACACAAGAACTAATCCAGTTTGTAAGTTATTTTGTCATCATCCAAAAGGGGGAGAATGTTGAATCAAGAAGTTTTGATGATTCCAAATCAACTCTCAAGAGCTTGCAATAAAGATATCAAAGGTGCTCAAAGAGTTCAAGTGAAGAAATCTTGGAGAAATCTGTGCAAAGTTTGTTGTAGGATATTCAGTTTGTTTTTAATTTGAGTAAAAGACGTTGATTTGGTGGAAAGAAGATTTAAAACCTTGATTCTGTGTTAAATCATGGAATATTTGAAAAACACCCACCAACAGATAAAGTTTAAAAGGTTAATACCAATATGTCTAAGTAAAAGTTCAAACTTTGGCCTTTGGAAATTCGAATTTCGTACTAAAACTGAAAAAGTCTAAAGACATGCCTCTCTGACAGACGAATTTTGACTTGATGAAATTCTAATTTTGATAAGTGCCTGTAGGGAGCTTTAAGCAATAGACGAACTTTGGCTTTTGAACATTTGAATTTCAGACAAAATGAAACTTATGAAAACTAAAGAAATTCGTCTGAAACTATGTCAAAGTTTCATCTGAAGCCAAGTTTAGGTTGGATTTCAAAATTGCTCACTGACAGACGAACTTTGAACATGAAAATTCGAATTTCAAAAACTAAGCTTTTGAGTCTGTTGCAGTGATATGTTAACATACGAATGACAGTATTTATAAATTTGAATTTTGAAGTTAGTCTGAAAAGAGGTCTCTCTGACAGACAAACTTTGACAATTTGAACATTTGAATTTTGAACTATATGAACTACTGAGCCTTGTAAACCAACTACGGACAGATAAATTTTGGGGTTCCAAAATTTGAATTTCGAAAGCACTGTAGCAAATTGAAAATACTGTTTACACTTAACAGAAAAACTTTTTGCTTGAAAATTTGTATGTCACAACACAGAAACATTTTTCAAATATCAAAATTTGAATTTCACTTCATGATAGACGAACTTCGGTCTTTCAACGTTGAAGCTGTTAACCTTCGGTTTCTATGAAATTTGTCTGTTGACCAACCGAAATTCAAATTTCAGTGTGTCAGAGGCATTAAATGCGGTTGGTTAACGGATAGTTTTTCAGAGTAACTGTTAGATAACTTCTCCAACGGATAGATTTTGTCTCTAACGGATATTTGAGACCTAAATCTATAAATATAACAACGTTTGAAGTTGTGGGTAACGATTTTAACTGTGTATATACTGAAACTCTGCCAATTCATTTACTCAAAGCATCATACTCTCACGCTTCAATATTTGTACTTCAACTTTCATATTTACTCTGATTAAGAGGTTTTAATCTTTGTAAACAATCTAATCTTCATCTGGAAGATAGATTTTCTTGTGAGGGGATATCACAAGGGAGTAGGAAGCACTTTGTGAAAGTGCAGAAAGGGATTGAGAGAAGCTCTAGAAAACAGAGCATAAACTTTGTACTGTGACATTTGCAAGAAGCCCACGAAATTCTTGCAGAATAGTGGAAAATCTCAAGTGGTGACTTGAGGACTGGACGTAGGTCAAGTGGAGAGACCGAACCAGGATAAATTACTGAGTCTTCTTCCCTTTACTACTGCTTTTATAGCTATTTGTTTATACTCTGTTTTACCATTATATATTACTTTCTTTACCTTCTTGATATTTTGCAGAAAATTTTTAATCTTCCCAATTCACCCCCCTTCTTGGGAAGCCAGCTAATCTAACACTTAATACCTCTTTTCTCTAAGTCACCCGTTCTCTCCCCAACTAATGTATAAATGAAGAGGCCCAATTTTGGGAATGCTAGATCCCAAGTTACACTGATGCCAACTCATTAGGTTCTACTAATGCCAACTCTGTCTAGTTATCCTAGAATCCCTTGTGCTAGTTGCGATAATTTTTACTCAAGGTAGTATCGCAATGCCACTAGTGCTTGTTATCTATGTGGGCAAGCAAGCTATTTGGAGAGGGATTGTCCCTTGGCCCAACCGACTTTAGGCCTTAGATGAATTTGATTTGTAGGGCCTACAACTTCTTTTTCAGTTTAATAATCACTTGTTGACTTCTAATGACCATTCTAAATTTATACAAACTAAATTAGCCTCTAAGCAGTATTCCATTAGTCTAGCTCATCGTAGGCTTCATCTTGACAGAAGTTTTAAAAATTAAAGAATTGCCATTAACTCGAAGTAGAGTTATAATTTTTAGTTCTTTCAAGTTGTTCCTTGTAATTTCCCAAGGACTTATATGCAACTAATTCTTCTATTTTAAGGACTAAATTACAAATAATTCTTTCCCATTGGGGCTAGAATGTAAGTTTTACATTTTATTTTCTAACCTGGGAGATGACTTTTATGCCTTTGAGTTGGTTCAAAAATGCAAATATATATTCTTTTAGGTACTTTCTTGTAATTTCTCCCATAGACTATTTTTTTAATAATTTTTTTCATTATACTTTCAAATTGGTCTATCTTTGAACCTTGATCTCCCGACAATACAATACTTATACCGTTATACTCAGTTCGACATGAGCTTCCATTTAACTGGTATATTGTATAATTCCCATTCTTGAATTAATTCTTGCTAGGGACCTTAGTTGTATTTTATCACAATTAAGGTCCAAACATAATTCTTTCTAATGACCATATGAAAAATTAATTCCAATTAGGGACCAAAGCTAATAAAATTATCATCTTACATCTTTTCTATCTTTTCATACATCTCATGCCACGTTCACACATCTCGATACATACAATAGCATTTTTCATGCATTGTGGGATATTACAATATATGTACATATGATTTGTAGTGCATCCCTAGATTTATATCTTGTATGATATAGTAATGCTAGCATGATAGTACATGTGATGAAATTGTATGTTGGCATGACATATTGACATTGTTATTGGATATTGTACATGATAAGCATGATTTGTTTTGGGTGATGATGTCAATGAATACCACATAGTATGAAAATATTCTAAATTACACATGAGGTATCATGTCAAAGTTTCTTATCACCAAATAGTCATCCTTTGGCCGAGAGACTCAAGTGACTGTCGATGGCCACTAATTCGACTGGTCTAGATAAAGTTGAGCCATGGTCCAACTATTAGTGCAATAACCTTTGGCCGAGTTATGACTAATGGGAGGTACGCTTAGTGGTTACCTCGGAATTGACCTGCACTGGTTATTGGAAAGGGGCCACTTGTTGAGGTTACCTTGTGATGGTGACTAACTCATGGTTATAGCCATGATTGTTAGGGTTTTATTGCATATAATGTGCATTACATCTCGTAATATATATTGCGTCCATATAAACTTGTTTTCAACCTTTATATTTATTAAATTTGTATAACATCCCAAGAAAGTTAAAATATCTAGAAATGTATAGAAATTTTGCAAAAATGGGTACATACCATTTTGTGTGAAATAGGGCAAAGAGCTCATTTTTCCCGATTAGACAAAAAAATAAATAATTATGAAAAGGACATCCATGTCCCTAAAATCATAAAAGTTACATGGAATGAGTATTAGAAATGTCTTCAGAAAAATTACACCTAATGACCTAAAAGTTTCCAAAATTATACTTTAACCTGGGTCAGGGGTAATTTTGTAAATATACAAAATTACTGTCAAAACGAAACCCTCAATGAGAGAAGTACAATGGTCTATGACACTGAGGGTTAATGTTTAAGAATAAAGAAATAATCAGTGCCAAATATCTAAAAGTAACAGTAAATCGATAAAGTAAACTGTGGGTCCCACCGATGATTAAAATGAAATAAGGATAGGATATGGGTCATACACAGATATCATTTGAGACAGGATAATTATGAAAATATAAAAATAAAATTAGAATAATCTTGTAGCCCAAAAATGATAAATTACTGTAAAAAGTGATTTTATCAGTACAGTTAAAATTTACAGGATTCAAGATATATCTGGACCAAGAAAAAGTGGGCAATTTTGGGCACTTAAAACACTCTCCCTAGGAATGTGAGTAGCTGGAATTTTTGGCCAAAAATTTCTTAAGGAAGTCATGAATTTTTGGCCAAAAACTTATAAAGGAAGTATTGACTTTTGGACCAAAAATGATTAAGGCTTAAGCAAGATAATTAGTGAATGATTAAACCATTTAATCCCTCTCTTTCCTACCTATTCTGAATGACACATTCAGTAGCAAAACAAAGAAAGAAAACTAAAGAAAGAAAAGAGAGAAAAAAGAAGTGAAAGAGAAGACAAGTTGATGGACCAAGAACTCAAGGAATTGGTAAGTGATTCCTACTACTTTGAGCTTATAATTTTAAGTAGTTAAGCTTAGTTTCTTGGAGCCTTCCTCTTCCCCTTTCTATGTTAATATTTTTTCAAACCTTAGAGGAAGCAAGGAATGGATTTTGATGCAATAAACTTAGGAGAAATCATCAACTAGTTAAGAGAACATGATTTCATGTAGTAGTTTGTTGTATTGTAAAGTAAATAATTTTTCCTTCTTTCTCCAAGATTTTCGATCAAAACAGAGCATCAATTTAGAGTTGTAATTTCATGTCTTTGAAGTAAAAATGGATTCTCCATGGTCTAAAACCTTAAGATCAAGTGTGTTGTATAGAGAAAGATCAAAGAAAAACTAAGTGAAAATGTTAGGGTTTAGTGTGTATGGTATTGTATAATTCCAAAAATCAGTGGCTAAATGGATTAAATGATGATATGATAGGTTCAAGGAAGCTTAAGCAAGCCAGAGAATAGGTGCACAAAGTTTGGAAAGGAAGGGAACACATAAAGGTTGCATTATATTGTCTTATGAATGTTCATGAACTCTATGACTTGTTTGATGCCATGATTAATATTTTGTGATGTTCATTGATTGTTGGCTGAGTATTTTAAAAGGGCTTGAAGCTTCAGAACGCCCAAGTTACAAAACAAAACTTTGTCGAAATTTTTATAAAATTGTTATGGCATTATATGAATTCATGAGTTTGCTTGAAGTTCCATGTGAAATATGATGATATATGTGTATGACTGGATAGTGCTACTGAGATTCTTTGAATCTCACCTCCTCTTTAATGACTAACCATGCTAGGGAGAACCAATGCAAAAGAGCTAAGGAAGGAGCAAAAGGCATGAAGAAGGAAATGATGTTGCAAGCCATTGTGTTATAATGTGAATGGTTATTTGTGCCTTATTTTGTAAGAAATTGTAAAATAGGGAATATTATGTTAATGTTGTAGAAAATGTATAAGAATTTTCAGTTCTGGATTTTGGAATATGAAGTTATATTCTACCAAGTTACATGCCAAAATGAGTTCATTTGCTTGGGTTTTGGTAAGTAATTTTCAACATAGGTTGAACCAGGGCATTTTCCAGATGGGTCTATTTAGTTGCCCTTGTTCTGCAATTAATGTGAGGTTAGGTTTATGGTATTTTTATACCAGATAGAGGGCATCTCAATCTTTAAAATGACACCTAATTCACCCCATTTGGTGTTATGTACAATTAATGGTGACTTTGTTTAGAATAGGGCAATAATGGAAAAACTGAAAACTGAAAAGTAAGTACTAGAAAATTCAAAAGCTAATATAAAATCGTACAAAACTTCTAATATTCAGTGGCTTATATGTATAAAAAAGTCTATGTTTTAAGTTTCATATTCGACTAATTTGGCATTGATTGGAGCTATATAGTAGGAGGTATGGAGTTTTTCCCAAACTATTCCTGTAAGAGTTGGATTCTGACCCTTCGTGATTTAAGTTAAAGTTATGCCCTGTGTAAGTGAAATAAATGTATAAGAAAAATATGTTTAGTAGACATGTAGAGCCTTCCAAAGACATAGAGTATGCATAATTTGGGATAGAATAGAATGAAATATGATTTTTCAAAGTTGAGGCCAGAAAACCGGAAGATAGAAAAAATGACCCAATAAACAGTAAATGTTCACAAAATTACGGCATGAATTGGCCTAATGAAGTTACTGTGTTATATTTTTTCCAAGTAGATCTGAATTTAATAAAAATTTTAGAGACTTGAATCACCTCAGATTTTTCTAGATCTAGTTATGAATTTTCAAAATTCATCGGGTAAAATGGAGTTTGACAAATGAACAATACCCTGAATTTTGAAAAATTTTATTTTTATTATATTATAATTTTAGTCTCTAAACCATGATGAAAGACATCTAATATGATCTAATACATGGGGAATGGGCCTTAATAGAAGGTGTTACAATTTGCCTCTTAGTTACTGGGACTTTTGTCTCACTCTCTATATGGATAAAATTTTCAGAAAATGACTCTAACTCTAACAATGAAAAAGTTAAGGAAAGGAAGTCTCCTTGGTAAAGCTTCAGATATTTGAATACTATTGTCTCAATATGGTTTCATTCGAGAACACATGTATAGTATTGTGCTAAGTATATTGGAGTTACTTAGGCTTGTCTTAAACCTTGTATTCTCTTGTGTGTCGGTATCTCTTAGAACCTGATGGATGGTATGACCTTGTATAATGGATGTACATGATAATAGGTTCAATTAGACATGTTTGTTTGGATCCTTGGAGGGTATATATCTCTTTGATGCCTTTGTTGATTGTTAATGGTCATGGTTCTATGATATAGGGAGAGAAATCCATTAGTAATATTACCACATGTAGGCACTCAGTGTTGGTTGCCTCAAGTGTATTTTGATGAAAGAAGGTGGTTTATATGGTTGTTTGGGATTTTTACTGTGTTTGGTGGAAATGGGTATGTCACCCATGAATGAAAATTGGGGTTTAAGGTAGTCAAATTCCAAGGGAGTGGTTTCCTTAGAGTACTACAACTTTCTTAGATAGTGCCGTTGCATCATTGGCAACTTGTGGGAACTAGTAAGGTGGTTAGATGACTTGTGGTTTGGAATTGAATGGTATCAATGCCAAACTTTGGCTCAAAAATTACCATTTCAATCTTAAGGTCCAAAATCTCCATACCAAGGAATTTTGTGATGCGGTTTACACCTATAGTTAGAGTATGTCTAGTGTGAATTGCAGGCTTTAGAATGATATCAATTGGAGGTCTGAGTAGGGAGATAAGTGTGTTGAAAGTTCACCAAAAAGTATAGAAAAAACCTACACCTGTCATAGCATATGGCGTCGCAGCGTCACCATGCAAAATCCTCATCCTAGTTTCTTCCCACTGTGTTCCTCACCATAGCAACCTAGTCCCACACCACGGCTAGACCTGTGTCTTCTTGTTTTCTTATAATGAATCTCAAGTTTGTGCCAGCATTGTTTTTGAAAGGTCCCCCACGTGTCAAAATTGTTTTAGGATGTTCCATTTCTCTTTGTATCACATCTTGAGATGTCAAGTGTGTCATCGTGATGGCCAAGTTTTGATCATAAATTTATATGATTTTAACTGGGCATGTCTCTAGTTAGTAGCCGTTAATGTTTTAGGGGTCAAGTTTTGAATGGATGAGTTGTCCCAGGTGTAGCCTTCATTTTTATGGCCCTTCAGGCATTAGAAAAGTGCTCAAAGTGACATGGTTTGACTTCAATTTGTTTAGGTTGGATTTGGGAGGTAAAGTTAATGTTAGAAGTCAAAAAGTGACTATTTCAGTTTTAGACATCCAAAATTCTCATATGGATGAATTTTGGGGTGTGAGTGATATTAGGGTTTTTATAGCAACTTGTAGGCTTTGAAATCATGTGAATCAGAGGTTCGTAAAGAAAGTTATAAGGTTTGAAGTTTGATTTTTGTGTAGAAAAAGTTGCAGAATTTTTTGCAACCTACTAGTCATAGCTTAACCCCTATTTGTTGCACATTTCATATTTTTATTGAGTCATGGCTACATCTAGCTCTACCATGGCCACAACTAACAACTAGTACAAAAAAGGCTTTTTATGACTATTGAAAAAGACTTTCTAGGATGATTTTTGTAAAGCGGTAGAAGTGGGAATCATAGAAAGTGATGATTTATAGGATTGGTATCGAATGGTCCTAAAAAATTACATTTTAGGACTGTGGTTTAGAAAAATTTCCTGTAGAGCATAAATTTTTTAGGATTGATATTGATCACAACAGTCCTAGAAAGTGTATTTTCTAGGACAGTCATATTTACAACTGTCCTAGAAATTTCATTTTCTAGGACTATTATAATTACCACAATCCTAGAATTTTTTTTATTTTTTGAAGCTATTTAGTTGCCTGGGAAACCAAAATGTCCTAAAATTAGATTATACGGTCACACCAAATTTTACAATCAACTTTCCCATGAACAAAAAAAAGTTACAAATTAAGAGGCATCACCCACTTCAAAGAAACCAGACAAAAGTAATTGGTTTAGACATCAAAGGTTAAAGTAGAAAGGGAAACATACTTGTCATATATTCTGTTGAAACAAGAGTTTTGATGATTCTAAACCAACACTCAAAAGCTTGGATTGAAGATATCAAAGGAGATCAAAGCTATCTCAAGTGAAGATTTTATGAGTATTTGCTGGTAGATTTTTTGTAGAGTCTTAGTTCTTGATATGATTGGGTAAAAGATTTTGATTTGAAGAAAAGATATTTTTAAACTTTGATTTTATGTTAAATCTTGAAATATTTGGAAAACACCCACAAACAGACGAAGGTTGAAAGTTCAAACTAAACTGTCAAGTTGGAAATTCGAACTTTGCCTTAGGACATTCAAATTTCGAGATTAAACTGAACAAGTCTGAAGAGATGTCTCTCTGTCAGACAAATTTTGGTTTTTCAAAATTCGAATTTTCATCTAGTCTGAAAGAAGCCTTTTTGGACTGACGAACTTTACAGTTTCAAAATTCGAATTTCAGACAAAATGCAATTTGTGAAAACCAAAGAAATTCGTCTGAAGCTATGTTAAAGTTCATCTGAAATTAAGAAGAAATTGAGTTTGAAAAATGCTCTCTGACAGACAAACTTTGACTTTGCAACATTCGAATTTTCATATAAGTCTGAAAGAAGCTTTTTGGACAGACGAACTTTACAGTTCCAAAATTCGAATTTCAGACAAAATGCAATTTGAGAAAACCAAAGAAATTCGTCTGAAACTATGATAGAGTTCATCTGAAATCAAAAGGAAATTAAGTCTCAAAATTGATCTCTGACAGACGAATTTCACTACGTCAAAATTCGAATTTCGAAGAAAGTGAACTACTGTGCCTCTTTGAACGTTCAATGGACAGACGAATTTTGGGCATCCAAAATTCGAATTTCGAGGGTACTGTAAAAAATTGAAAACACTGTTCACGATTTACAGAAAAACTTTCTTCTTAAAAATTCATATGTCACATTGAAAAAATACTTCATAAGCTTCAAAATTCGAATTTCACTCTATGGACAGACGAACTTCGTATTTTAACGTTGGAAGCTTTAATCTTCGGTTCCTTCAAAATTTGTCTGTTGACCAACCAAAATTCGAATTTCAGTATGTCAGAAACATTAAATGCGGTTAGTAAACAGATAGTTTTTCAGAATAACCATTGGATAACTTCCCCAACGGATAGATTTAGTCTCTAACGGATATTTGAGACCTAAATCTATAAATACAACATCATTTGAAGTTGTGGGTAATGAATCAAACTTATTAATACCGAATTTCTGCTGAATCTTCTTCTTAAAAAGTTTTACCCTCTCAACTTCATTATTTGTACTTAAACTTTCATATCTACTCTTTTCAAGAGAGTTATTTCATTGTAATCAATCTACTCTTCATCTGGAAGATAGATTTACTTGTGAGGGGTATTCACAAGGGGATTGGGAAGCACGTAGTGTAAGTGCTTGGAGAGTTTGAGAGAGCTCAGAAACAGAGCATACTCGTGTACTGTGGCCTTAGCAAGAAGCCCGTTGAAATTCTTGCTGTATAGTGGACAAATCTCAAGAGGTGTCTTGGGGACTGGATGTAGGTCAAGTGGATAGACCGACCTAGAATAAATCATTGAGTTTTCTTCTCCTTATCTCTACTTTTCAGCTTGCTCTGTTTTACACGTTCTTTTCACTATACTGTGATATCTTCACTTACTTCACTTTGTGCAGAAAAAGTTCAATCTTCCCAATTCACCCCCCCTCTTGGGAAGTCAGCCTTGCTAACAAGTGGTATCAGAGCCCGGATTCCCATTCAAAGGATTTTACAGTCCGGGAACAAAGATGGCTGGCTTTGGAGAGAGTATACTTCCTGAAGGGAACAACACTAACCGACCACTAGGCTTCAGTGGAGAGCATTATGGGTACTGGAAGATGAGGATGCAGATCTACCTCCAATCAATTGATCTTGACATCTGGTCAGTCATTGATAAAGGAGATTTCGTCCCAATGGCTCTAACTGAAGATGGAAGATACAAAGAGAAGCTGGAAGTAGAATGGAGTGATGAAGACAGGAGGAGAGTCCTGCTGAATTTTAAAGCAAAGCATTGTTTAGTCAGTGCCCTGAACCAGGACGAATTCTACAGGGTCTCACAATGCACCACTGCAAAAGGAATGTGGGACACTCTGCAGATTGCACATGAAGGGACATCTGGGGTCAGGGAGAACAGACTCAACACATGCATTGGAGAGTATGAGAGCTTCAAGATGGCTGAAGGAGAAACTATAAAAGAGCTCCAAAAGAGATTCATTCTCATTGTGAATCAACTAAAGAGTCTAGGAAAGGAATACTCTCAATCAGAGAAAGTAAGAAAAATCCTCAGAGCACTCCCTCTGGAATGGCAGCCCAAAGTGACAGCAATAGAAGAAGCCAGAGGAGAATCAATGGCCTCTGTCATAGCTCTCTTTGGCAGCCTTGAAGAGTATGAAGGAAAAATCAAAGCTCTCAAGGAAGCTGGGATGGACAGAAAGAAGAAAGGCCTTGCCCTCAAAGCTGCTGATGAAAAGGAAGAAGAATCTGACGAAGAGGATGGGCTGGATGAGGAAACTCTGGCTATGATGGTCAGAAATTTCGGAAAATTCTACAGCAAGAAGAAGAACAAGAGATTCTTCAAGAAGGTAGCTGCTGGGGAAAGCAAGAAAGAGGCAAAAGAACCTGTGACTTGCTATGAGTGCAAGAAGCAGGGACACATAAAATGGGACTGCCCCCAATTCCTCAAGAAGCAAGAAAAAGAAAAGAAAGGTGCTGACAAAGTGAAAAAGAAGAAAGCCTACATCTCATCCATATGGGGCAACAGCTCAGATAAGGAAGAAGAAGATGAAGATGAGATTGCCAACATTTGTCTAATGGCACTTGCCTCTGAAGAAGCTGCACCCTCATACAGTAGTGATCAGGATGAAGAGGTATATGAATCTGAACCTTCCTATTCTGAATTGCTGGATGCTTTTCATAAGCTTCATGATGATTTCATTAAAGTTGCTAAAGAACTAAAACTGGCAAAGAAGAAAATAAATACGCTGGAATCTCAAAACACAATCTCTTAAATTACTTCTTTACCTACTGCTGAATCTGTTTGTTGTACTTCATGCACTGAACTTAAACAAACTAATGATTACTTAGTCAAAAGCATGTCTAGACTCACTAGAGGTAAAGATATGCTGTTTGCCTTGATGGGGAGCCAAAGAATATCACAAGGAAAAGCTGGTCTTGGCTATGACCCATGTGCTGTCAAGGAAAAGATTAGGAAGAAAAATCAAAATGAATATATGAGACATTTTGTGCATGCTAAGAACAATAAAAAGAAAGTTAATGCATCACCTCACATTGAAACATATGATCAACCAAGGCATGCTAGACAAAAGTATTACCTGCACTGTTTTCTTCCTGCATCTCAATCTAGCAGTCCTTTCACTACCTGTCATTTCTGTAACAAAAAGGGACATATTTCCAATTCTTGTGATTTGAGGAAAAAAGGACTTGGCAGGAAGGTTGGATGGGTTCCCAAAGTTGCATTTGCATCTAGGGAAAAATATACTGACCAAAAAGGACCCAAGCAAATTTGGGTACCTAAAAGGAAATCATAAACATTGTTTTGCAGATCTGTCTCAAAGCTAAGAAAAGCAACAAATGGTATATGGACAGTGCCTGCTCAAGTCACATGACTGGTGACAAGGAGAAGTTCATCACCCTTAGAGACAAGAAAGGAGGAAAGGTGACCTTTGGAGGTGATCAATATGGTAAAATTGTTGGTATTGGCATTGTGGGCAAAAATCCTGAAACATCCATTGAAGAGGTGCTGTTTGTGATTGGCCTCAACCACAACTTACTAAGCGTGAGTCAGACTTGTGATAAAGGAAACTGGGTGCTGTTTGACTCAAAGTTTTGCCTGGTCATCAGAAAAAGTGATCACAGAGTAATCCTCAAAGCTCAAAGGGATGGTAACTGCTACACTATTGACCTTGATGAACTTCCTCCTTTAGATTCTGTATGCTTAATCAGTCAGAATAATGATAGTTGGCTATGGCATAGAAGATTAGCTCATGTGAACATGAATCAACTGTCTAAACTGATTAAAAATGAGCTAGTAACTGGTTTACCAAAAATATCTTTTGAAAAGGATAAAGAATGTGATGTGTGCCTAAGAGGAAAACAAACTAAATCATCCTTCAAATCCAAAAACATAGTTACCACAACGAGACCACTTGAATTGCTGCATATGGACTTAATTGGACCTTCTAGGGTAAAGAGTCTAGGTGGTAATCTGTATGTGCTTGTAATTGTTGATGATTATTCTAGATTTACTTGGACATTATTTCTTTCTTCTAAAAGTGATACCTTTGATGCATTTGTAACCTTAGCCAAGAAAGTGCAAAATGAGAAAGGTATCTCTATTGTATCTATCATGTCAGACCATGGAGGAGAATTTGAAAATGCATACTTCCTGGAGTACTGCAATGAGCATGGGATTGACCACAACTTCTCAGCACCAAGAGCTCCTCAACAAAATGGAGTGGTAGAAAGGAAGAACAGAACTATTGGAGAGATGGCTAGAGCTATGCTGAATGAGAAGGAGCTCTCTCAAGTGTTCTGGGCTGATGCTGTAAATACAGTAAGTTACATCATTAACCGAGCTTACATCAGACCTATCCTTGGGAAGACTCCATATGAGCTGTACAAGGGAAGAAAGCCAAATCTGTCACACCTCCATGTGTTCGGGTGCAAATGCTTCATTCACAACAATGGCAAACAAAACCTAGGTAAATTTGATGCCAAATTCGATGAAGGTATATTTCTAGGCTATTCAAGTAGGAGTAAGGCTTATAGAGTTTTTAATAAAGGATCAAATGCAATAGAAGAATCCGTGCATGTGGTTTTCATTGAAAATGAAACTGTTTCAAAACATGTTACCAATGAGGATGATCTTGATTTCAATTTTGAAAAACTGGGCCTCTCTGATGAAAGTAAAAATGAACCTCCAAAGATATCTGAATCTGTTAACATAGAGGAAGATATTCAGGAGCAAGAGTTTGATGAAAATAATGAAGAAATATCTCAAGAACTCCCTAGAGCTTGGAGATATCAAAGGAATCATCCTGTTGATCAAGTAATAGGGAATGTTCAAGAGAAAGTCAAAACCAGAAAACAGTTAAGGGAACAGATGCTCAACTGTGCTTTCATTTCTCAAATTGAACCCAAATGTACTGAAGAAGCCTTAACTGATGATTACTGGATTTTGGCCATGCAAGATGAATTAAATCAATTTGAAAGAAATCAAGTTTGGGATTTAGTTCCAAGACCCAAAAATCATCCTGTTATTGGTACCAAATGGGTTTTCAGAAATAAACTTGATGAATTTGGAACTATAATCAGAAATAAAGCTAGGTTAGTTGCTAAAGGGTATAATCAAGAAGAAGGTATTGATTTTGAAGAAACCTTTGCACCAGTAGCCAGATTAGAAGCTATAAGAATTCTACTAGCTTATGCATGCATGAAAAATATTTTGCTATATCAAATGGATGTAAAGAGTGCTTTTCTGAATGGATATATCATGGAAGAGGTTTATGTAGATCAACCTCCAGGTTTTGAGGATTCTACAAAACCAAATCATGTCTATAAACTAAAGAAAGCTCTTTATGGATTAAAACAAGCTCCCAGAGCATGGTATGAAAGATTGAGCAATTTTCTGACTGAGAAAGGGTTTAACAGAGGCAAAGTTGACACAACTTTATTTACTAGGAAAGAGAATAAAGATTTACTAATTGGCCAAATCTATGTTGATGATATTATTTTCGGTGCTACTAATGAAACTCTTTGCAAGGAATTTTCTAAGTTAATGCAGGGAGAATTCGAGATGTCTATGATGGGTGAACTCAATTTCTTCCTTGGATTGCAAATCAGACAGCTTAATGATGGTATCTTTCTCAGTCAATCCAAGTATCTAAAAGAGCTGTTAAAGAAGTTTGGAATGGAGAATGCTAAGCCAATGGGAACACCTATGGCTACTGCAACCAAACTGGACATGGATGAAAATGGGAAGATGTTTGACATTACTCAGTACAGAAGAATGATTGGATCCCTGCTGTACCTAACTGCCAGCAGACCTGACATTATGTTCAGTGTCTGCATGTGTACAAGGTTTCAATCATGCCCCAAAGAAACCCATGCAACAGCTGTGAAAAGAATTTTTAGATATCTTACTGGAACATCACAGATGGGTCTTTGGTATCCAAAAGGTAATGGAGAAGATCTCAAAGGATACACTGATGCTGACTTTGCAGGATCCAAAACTGACAGAAAAAGCACAAGTGGAACTTGTCAGTTTCTTGGAGGATCCCTGGTTTCATGGTTCAGCAAAAAGCAAAATAGTGTGGCCTTATCCACTGCAGAAGCTGAGTATGTTGCAGCTGGAAGCTGTTGTGCCCAAGTCATCTGGATGAAACAGCAGATTGAAGATCTAAAGGTTAAAATAAAAGAGATACCAATCATGTGTGATAATCAAAGTGCCATAAACATTACCAAGAATCCTGTCATGCACTCAAGGACGAAACATATTGAGGTTAGGCATCACTTCATAAGGGATCACGTTCTAAAAGGAGAAGTTAAGCTGGAATACATCCCAACAGAGGATCAACTTGCTGATATACTCACAAAACCTCTATCAGAAGACAGGCATTGCAAAATAAGGAGAGAATTGGGAATGGTAAATCCCAATGAATTGTAAGTTATACTTATGAAATTCTCTTTTTAGAGTTTTAAATCTTACAAATCAATTCTAACTTCAGCATCGGAGAATGTTTAATTTAAGTTGCAGGTGCTCATCACAAGACTGAACTGCTATACTCTTGAAGATTTGAGCATATCAAAATGGAACAACCAGAAAGTGAAGTAAACAACGAAAAACCTATGTTCTGGATCCATTCTGTAAGTTCTTAATGATAATGCTTATATTTGAAATGCTGTTAAATGTATGTTGTTTCATAAAACTGTGTTTTTATACTAGTCAACGTGGTCAACATTTGAATTTTAAGTGACCAACAGACAAACTTCGACCTGTTACACTTTGGAACAGTTCTCACTGATGCCTCGAAATTCGTCTGTTGAATATGGAAGTTCGAATTTTCAAGAACAAAATTTTCAAAGATATGGTTGTCCATCATTGTTATACGAATTATCACTTCTTGACATACGAATGTTGGACAACCTTTACAAAAGATGAAAAATTCGAATTTACAGTTCAAAATTTGTCTGTTGAATCATGTTCTTCATGATGAATGCTTGAAAAATGATGCTCTGCATGCTTAATTCGTCTATTGGTTGTGGTTTTGATTGTTGATGCTGTTCTCACTTCAACATTCAAACTTTGTTGAAACAAAATTCGTCTGTTGTGCGAGTACTGCTTGTTTCAAGTCACTGTCAGACGAACTTTTAGATGAAAATTCGTCTGTCAGTAAGCCTTGCTGAACGGTTTACCTTGTAACTGCCCGAAGTTCGAATTTTGACCCCTCAAAATTTGTCTGTCAGACGGTTACATACGTTAAATTCGACGGTTCTCCAGAGAACAGACGCAACCCTATTTGTAACCTCTCTAAGTCTGTTCTGATTCTTTCTTCAATCCTCTTAACTCCTGTCCAAAAACCGTCATTCTTCACCGTTTAAACTTCCAATCGCATCCCATAAACCTATCCTTAACCACATTCTGCATCATTCAACCGAGAAATGGCAAGAGTCAAAATTCCTGGAACAGGAAAAGCTGTGACTCATCCAAAGAGGAATGTCAAATCTCAATATGCTACAAAGGAAGGAGAGAAATCTAAGAGAAAGGCCGAACCCAGTAAAGCTACTCCGTCTAAACGCCAGAAATCTTCATCCAAAGCAGAATCTCAGAAAACTGGACCCTCCTCTTCAAAAGGTGCTGAACCTTCTATCCCTGCTGCTACCTCTTCTGCATCTTCCAGTACTGAATCTGGAGAGTTCGAATTGACTACACTACCACTGTGGGGCACTCCTGAGATTCAAGAAGAGTACACTACCAAGTTTTCCAACAAAAAGGTAATCAAGCCTCACTGTGTAAATATGGAACAATTTCTGATATCCAACAACTTTGATGCTGCAATATGGTTGATAAAATATAGAAATCTGTTGGAAATTGCTGAAAAATATGATGATGAGGTAGTGAAGACTTGGTATGCCTCTCTTAAATATAACAGCAAGAAAAGGAAATGGGAGGTCACCTTGAGATCAAGGACCATTTGGCTTGCTGATGAAACCTTCAATGAGGTGTTGGAAATTCCAGGTCAAGATGGGCTGAAAGTTGACATCACAGCCTCTGGTTATATGGATGAGGCTAGCACAGCTGACGAAGAAGGTGAGCCCTTCCTATATTACAAGGAGAGCACTATCTTGGACACCTTGTTCAGAAGAAGGGAGAATAGGCCCACAATAAATCTGTTGAAGCCCACAGATCTAAGTGTACAAGTAAGGATTCTGCACTACATTGTGTCTAGGATCATTTTCAATAAAGGTGGAAGCTTCAATTTGATAACAAGGGCAGAGGCTCATGTAATGACTGCCATCATACGTGGGAAGCTGATCAATATGGGTCATATCATTCTCCAGCGAATGATAAAAGCAAGAGATCAGAGGAAGGATTCCACACTCCCCTATGCAGCAATTATTTCAAGAATCCTGCAGCATGCTAGGATTCAGCACATTGAAAAGAGGAAAGGAAAACTCACTGAGGCATTCAAAGAGGAAGAACTGCAAAGAATGGGGATTGAAAAGTATGAAGGACGATGGGTTGGAAAGGGAGCAGGACAATCTGAAGACTTGTTCTTTATTGCTGATGCTTCCTTCCAACAAGAAGGCACTTCTGAGGCCCCTAACAGATCTGTACCTCAGTCTTCTCAGCCTATTCCATCTCCCTCCAGGCCTACTCACCCTCCTTCCACTCCCTCCTCACGGGTCAAGCCAACAAAGATCACTGAGTTGTTTGACAGTCTGTCAACACTCATTCTCAGCATTAGGGATGAGCAAAACACCAAATTTGCTCATCTACAAGATCAGATCCATCAGTTGGCTGTGAATATGAAGGTGGTGGCTGATGCCTATGAAGAGATTAGAAATGCAATTCCTACCACTTCAGCTCCACCTCAGCCTGGTATCCCTGAGCCTACTCTGTCTCCATCTCCTGTGCCTCCAAGTCCTTTTGAGCTGGATTCTCCTATCCCTGGTGTTGGTATGCAAGAGACTGAACCAACTGGCACGCTAAAGGCCTCCAGCAATGAGGTAAGTCCTGGTCCACCCTTGGACTATGGCATGGAGGAGGAGGGTCTGCAGGAAACAAGCCCAATTGAGCAGAGTGAAGCAGTTGCTCAGGACTCTATCTTTTCCACCCAAGAGTCTGAGCAAGTTGAGCAGCTAGTAGCATCCATTTCTGCTTCACCATTTCTGCAAGCTGCACTCAATGAGGAAAGGAGCATTGTGCCTGTTATTGACTTTGCTGCTATTGCTCACAATGCCCTTCTGCTAGCTCAAAGGAGAAGGCTTGAAGAAATGTTTCCTCCTCCTGAACCAGTCTCTCCTTCTCTTGCTGCTTATGGGCTGTCAGAAGAACAGAGAGCTCGGCTAGCTCTATCCAGACAGGAAATGCAAGAGCTGCTTGTGGTCTCTGATGATGATGAAGATTCTAGTCCTGAGACTGCTGAGCCTCCTGCACCAGTTCAGTCTGATATTCCCTTTGCTCCTGTGCCACTTCGTGCTATTCCTGTCTCTCAGATTCCTCCTCCAGCTGATTTTGTTGGCCTTCCTGATGATGCCAAAAAGGGGGAGAAGTCTGGACAAACTGGAAAGCCTTCTGCTGAGCAATCTGGGAAAGGGAAAGGGAAATACTACAAGAAGACCAAGTCCAAGAAGAAATAATTGTAGAATTGCTTAGAAATTAGGCTTGAGTCATCTTGTTGCATTTTGTGTTGTTTTGTATTTTGTGTTTGAACCTTGATTAATATGTTTCTGTACAAGCAACTCTTGATTAAATGAATGGATCTCTTTGTTGCAATATTTTTTGCCTTAAATCTCTTCACTTAATCTGTTGATTTAATATCTTATGCATATGTTGAGGGGGAGCTTGTGAAAGCAAACCCAAGTACTAATCCAGTTTGTGAGTTGTTTTGTCATCATCAAAAAGGGGGAGAATGTTGAAACAAGAGTTTTGATGATTCTAAACCAACACTCAAAAGCTTGGATTGAAGATATCAAAGGAGATCAAAGCTATCTCAAGTGAAGATTTTATGAGTATTTGCTGGTAGATTTTTTGTAGAGTCTTAGTTCTTGATATGATTGGGTAAAAGATTTTGATTTGAAGAAAAGATATTTTTAAACTTTGATTTTATGTTAAATCTTGAAATATTTGGAAAACACCCACAAACAGACGAAGGTTGAAAGTTCAAACTAAACTGTCAAGTTGGAAATTCGAACTTTGCCTTAGGACATTCGAATTTCGAGATTAAACTGAACAAGTCTGAAGAGATGTCTCTCTGTCAGACGAATTTTGGTTTTTCAAAATTCGAATTTTCATCTAGTCTGAAAGAAGCCTTTTTGGACAGACAAACTTTACAGTTTCAAAATTCGAATTTCAGACAAAATGCAATTTGTGAAAACCAAAGAAATTCATCTAAAGCTATGTTAAAGTTCATCTGAAATTAAGAAGAAATTGAGTTTGAAAAATGCTCTCTGACAGACAAACTTTGACTTTGCAACATTCGAATTTTCATATAAGTCTGAAAGAAGCTTTTTGGACAGACGAACTTTACAGTTTCAAAATTCGAATTTCAGAAAAAATGCAATTTGAGAAAACCAAAGAAATTCGTCTGAAACTATGATAGAGTTCATCTGAAATCAAAAGGAAATTAAGTCTCAAAATTGATCTCTGACAGACGAATTTCACTACGTCAAAATTCGAATTTCGAAGAAAGTGAACTACTGTGCCTCTTTGAACGTTCAATGGACAGACGAATTTTGGGCATCCAAAATTCGAATTTCGAGGGTACTGTAGAAAATTGAAAACACTGTTCACGATTTACAGAAAAACTTTCTTCTTAAAAATTCGTATGTCACATTGAAAAAATACTTCATAAGCTTCAAAATTCGAATTTCACTCTATGGACAGACGAACTTCGTATTTTAACGTTGGAAGCTTTAACCTTCGGTTCCTTCAAAATTCGTCTGTTGACCAACCAAAATTCGAATTTCAGTATGTCAGAAACATTAAATGCGGTTGGTAAACGGATAGTTTTTCAGAATAACCGTTGGATAACTTCCCCAACGGATAGATTTAGTCTCTAACGGATATTTGAGACCTAAATCTATAAATACAACATCATTTGAAGTTGTGGGTAACGAATCAAACTTATTAATACCGAATTTCTGCTGAATCTTTTTCTCAAAAAGTTTTACCCTCTCAACTTCATTATTTGTACTTAAACTTTCATATCTACTCTTTTCAAGAGAGTTATTTCATTGTAATCAATCTACTCTTCATCTGGAAGATAGATTTACTTGTGAGGGTTATTCACAAGGGGATTGGGAAGCACGTAGTGTAAGTGCTTGGAGAGTTTGAGAGAGCTCAGAAACAGAGCATACTCGTGTACTGTGGCCTTAGCAAGAAGCCCGTTGAAATTCTTGCTGTATAGTGGACAAATCTCAAGAGGTGTCTTGGGGACTGGATGTAGGTCAAGTGGATAGACCGACCTAGAATAAATCATTGAGTTTTCTTCTCCTTATCTCTACTTTTCAGCTTGCTCTATTTTACACGTTCTTTTCACTATACTGTGATATCTTCACTTACTTCACTTTGTGCAGAAAAAGTTCAATCTTCCCAATTCACCCCCCCTATTGGGAAGTCAGCCTTGCTAACATATTCATCATCTAACTTGTCATATATTCATCCTCTAACTTATCATATATATATACATCTAATGATTAACCTTGAGGAGGATGAAACAAAAATACTATTTGAACATATTGAAGAGACCAACTTCACAACTTATGTCATCAATGCATCATCCTATAGAAAATGATTTTAGTCAAATTTAGTAACATAGCTCAATGGTATCTAATAAAAAAAATCTATCAAATGCTAATAGTGTCAAATAATGTTAAAATTATAAAAACAATGGATTTAACTACAAAAAATCAGGTAGGCCTTAAACTTGGGATAGCTACTATGACATTCGGGCGCTGACGAGGGCGGGGAGTGATTGCCGGTGCAAGAAAAGTGGGGGTCAGATAAAGTAATGAGGATAAAGTAATGAGGCACCGATAAGAAGCGGCTCTGGGCAGGCTTCTAAACGGGAGGGGCATATGAATGAATCGAATACATACCGGAATGAGAGGGATCCAGAGACTGTATAGGTTTGGGACTATACGGTTAAAGATAGTTTAAAGGAATTGATAGGTACTACCTATACCAATAAGGTGCACTTACCTTTTCGATAGCCTATCCCTTAAGAACTCCTCAGTTAAGCGTGCTTGACCTGGAGCAATTATGGGATGGATGACCTCCTGGGAAGGAGATGTGTGAGTGAGGACAAAGCACACCGAAAGGGCATGTGTTGGTGGCATGTGTTGGTTTGTGGGGATAGTCGTAAATCCCAAATAGTGGCCGGACGTTACAGCTACCAAGTGCAAGAGCACGATGATCCAAAATTGGAGGAATAATCAAGGTTCGATTTAATATTCCCACCATCAAAATAGCATTCTTAAATTCCAAAAATAGCATTCTTAAATTGCAAAAGCTGATTACTGAACCCACTGTGGGGTGCGTACTATAGAAATTTCTCACTTAAGGCTAGCTTAGCTAGAACATCTATTGGACTTCAATCTTAATGTTTTGGATAATATAGGAAAGTGAGATGAAAAGTAATGATAAAAGAGCAGGAAAGAAATAAGAAGTATAAGGAAAGACAGAGGAATAAGAGGCCATCCATACTGTGATCTCACTATAGTCAAAGTTTAGGGTGATATACCGTGATTGATATTGTTCATGGCCATTTAGCTGTACTTGACACAAAGAAAAGGCTAGGCTTTCTTTACGTTAAAGTAAAGTAAAAATAAGTAAAATTTACCCCTGAATTCTAGTAATGTGAGCCAAAGCAGAGCAATAATTTGCATTGCATTCCTCAGTAAAATCACAATCATTGCATTGCATCAACCAGCAAGCATTCCTACTTATAAAATGAAATAATAAATAAAAATGCCAATCTGCGATAACCCCATGAATGTCAATGTTTTGGAATAAATAAGAGTTATTACATACGTCATTACTCACCCATACACTCAAGAATTCTTTTGGGTTTCCAACTTTCCTTTTCCTCAATGGAATTTCTCCCATTAAGTACTCTAATCAACAAAGAGAAAGAACTGACTCAGAAAAACATTTCTTATCAGAGAATGCCCACACAAAAAGTAATTTGCATGGGAACAGAATAACAAAAATTAACATTCTAAGATAATGAGTGCAAGAGAAACACACATTTTGCTTTAAGTTAGTCTAAGAGGGAAGAGTTTGGAAAATATTTCTATAATAGAGAAACTCTTATAATTTTGTATAAAGTCATTAAAGGGATTTAGTCAATTGGTTTAGAAATGAGTTCCATTATCTGGAATACATTTTAAATCTGATAATTTCAATTAATTTGAAGGTGAATGTGCTGTTTGAAGAAATCAACGCAATTTTTGTTATAAGAAAACTCTAGATGAAAATTCTGGACAAGGAAGTGCTCATTGCTTAGTCATGCATTTCTCTGGGACAAAGGGAGAAAGACTTACATGCAAGTATCAGAATTGATATAAAAATCTCATGACAAATTTAAAGCTTAAGCGTGTTTTAGAATATAAGAACGAAGGGAAATGACAATATCTAAATGCTCATCGAATAAAGTCATTGAGGTATGACAGAGTTGTGAGCTTAGCAAATAGAAAGTTGATGTAGAACCAGCAATAAGAACAAGAGAGAAAGGAAGGGAGAAAGAGGAGGAGGGAGTCCTGGACAATAAGGGAGGAAAAAAGATAAAAAGTGGAATAATATATGAGATTTTATTTAATTAATCAAAACTAACCTAACCTAATTATAAAGGACTTTATATAGTATCCAAGAGGTGTCAAGGTAGCTTAAAAAATAAATTAAACAAAAGGATGGCGAATGATAAGCATTTACAACAATAGTGAGTAGCAACCAAATCTTTAAGCAACCATAAAATTTTCAATGATAGACTATTCTCAGGTAGAAAAAAAATGTTACTAAATGAAAGAAAACCATTTTTGAAAAAAAAATATAGCTTAACAAGAAGTTAGAAGTAGGGAGGGGAAATCACCATGACAATATGGACATTGAAAGCTTACTCTACAGTTAATGGCTCTAGAGCATTTTGATCTTCTTGTAAGCCATTGAAAGTTTTTTTCAATCTACGATATAGATGATTCTATCTAAGAAACCTTCTATGACCAAGGTAGACTATCTTCCTTCCAAATGAAAATTGTTTGAAGCATGTACCTTCTTCAAAAATAAGGCATGCTTTGTGCCCCTTAACACTATATCTGGACAAGTTTCCATATGCTGGAAAGTCATTTATCATGCAGAAAATCATGGCACGCATCTTAAAAGACTCTTTGTGGTAGGTATCAAACATATCTACACCTTTCTCCCACAAAATTTTCAAGTCTTCAATCAAAGGTTTCAAGTAAACATCTATGTCATTTCCCGACTGTTTTGGACCTGAAATCATCATAGAAAACATGATGTCCTTCCGTTTCATGCACAACCAAGGAGGTAGGTTGTAAATCACCAATAGAACAGGCCATAAACTATGTTGACTACTAAGGTTACCATAAGGGTTCATTCCATCTGTATAAAGTCCAAGTCTAAGGTTTATTGGCTTATTGCCAAACTCAAGAAACAATTGATTGATTGTCTTCCATTGAGGAGAATCAACTGGATGTTGGAGTTTTCCATCACATATCCTTTCATCTACATCCCATGTCAAGTTCTTTGCATCCTTTGTATTAGCAAACAAATACTTGAACCTTGGTATTATTGGAAGATACCATAATACCTTTGCTGGAGGCCCTTTTGTGACCACATCACAATTGGCATCACTATCTTGTTTCACATTGTATCATGACAACCTACATTTTGGACATACTTGCAGCCCTTCATACTCATTTCTATATAATATGCAATCATTAGGACAAGCATGTATCATTTTATACTCCATACCTATTGGACACAAGATTTTCTTCACTTCATAGTTACGATCTGGTAGTTCATTATCTTCTAGAAGCATATCATTCAACAACTTCAGTAATTCTGTAAAACACTTATTGCTCCACCTGTTTCTTGCTATCAAGTTGACCAATCTCAACATTGCAGACAACAGTGTAAATTGAGTGCACCATGGATACAAAGGCTTCTCTGCATCACTGCACAAATTATCATATATATGTGCTTGCACAAAGGCTTCTACTCCAGCATCACGGATCATGTCCTCTACTCAATCAATCATGCCTATATCAACTTCTCCCTATTGGGACATACTAGGCATTTCTAATTTCTCACCATGCCATATCCATCATGTATACTGCTTGTTGAACCCATCACAAAGTACATGCTCTCTAATTTTTGAAATACTCAGTCATCTCTCATTCAAACATTTTACACAAGGACAATAAAACCTTCCATTGCTATCACAAACATTTCTTTTAGCAAATTTTAGAAACTCCTCCACCCTATTCTCATATTCATCACTTGTCCGTCAAGCATTTATCCAACTACGATCCATAACTATCTAAATACAATTTGTACCCAACTCTTCATGTTAGCTTTTTAACTTAAAGAGAATTTGGAAAATTCACAAGTTGGAAACATTATTAAAGACATATATCATTGCAGTACATATCAAATATCAATGAAATTAGATAATAATATACTTTCAGAATAAAGACATATATCATGTCTAAATTTACCAAATAAAAAATTTGGTATATATTTTAAACCTCAAAAAAATTAGAAACTAAGTATTAGAATTTGAGATCTTTATAACCAAGGGGCAACACTAAGTTAAAAGAATTGGGGCGATTGCCTTTCGCCCCTAGGCAAACTTGATAACTTCTACAAAGGAAAGGAACAATAGGTTAATGTAGATTTCTGGGTTTTGGTCTATGTTTCATACCTAATTGTGCCTAAGTGTTTTCATTTATTTGTTTGGGCTTTATATTACTTTTGTTATTGAGATATTCAATTAAAAAAGTACATGTTTTTTAAAAATAAATTTATTTCTTATATTAGTAATAAAACTATATTTTGTCAAACAAATAAAGTTAATTTAAATTTTCACAAAAATTTGTTATAAATTTTATCTAATAATAATTAATAATATTCCACATATTCATACTTTACTTTCAGAACATTTGTTTTTAAAATTTTCTTAACTTTACCCTCTACTCAATGAAAAAATAAAGATCCACAATAATAATATGAAAGATAAATTTCTTACACATATTGTAGCTACATTTTAAAAAATTTAATTACAGAATATATTATAAATAATTTTCATTCAATTAAAAGAAAAATACCATTGCATATTGATCAATATAACATATATTTTTATATTATTAAAATAATATCTATTTGAATATTATTATATTCTTCTATTATTACATGTCTTTAATTTTTAATTCTAGTAAAATTTATTATTATATTATTTTAATAAATTTAATAAATATTTAAATTATATTAATAATTATAAATATATGTATAGATTTTTCCCTCCTTATTAATATTTTCTGGTTCCGTCCCTATTCATAACAAAATTGCACTCATTATTCAAGTACTACGTTGTACCCAAACAATGCTCAATAGATGTCTAAGGTTCATAGGCAACAAAGATTAAGACAAATAACTCCAATTATTTTTCAGGTCAAGGAAGAGGACTCAAGCAAATTCTATTACCAAATTATTTTATAAAAAAAAGTAAAATATGTAACCAAGAAAAAAAATAGCTACATAATTCAATTAAAGAGTTGTGTCTTCTAAGGTAAATTTGTTATGAGAGGGTCATTTTTCAGAGGTGTTTGAAGTATAGATTTGGTTGGGGAGTTTTGTAGAGTGGTGGGTTTCCATCAAAACCAAGCTTACTTGAATTTAAGTGCACGTTTAATTCCACTTTGTCTTGCATTTTAGCATTAAGTTCAACTCTTAACAGACTCATTGATTGCTTACCACCCCTATTTCTTTTGTTGCTCAAGTGGTTCAATCATCAACAAAAGCATGTTTAATTTTCAAGTACGGGCATAAGGAGAAATCTTAATTAATTACAACATTATAATTCATTCATTAAATTGCTAACTTTCTCAAAATGAGCGTAATTGCTAATTAAAAGACAGTTTTTTTTTCTCTAAGTCTATGGCAGAGAATGACTTAATTCTGAAAAAATGGAACACAAATGTCACCTACAATAAGATCCCTTTCCTAGCCTTTCACATGGTTTGATGCCAAAAAAATAGAAACAGGGTGAGATTTGTTGTTGCAGAACATTCAGCCTCCATGGCTTTGTCCCATGAACAAAGAATGATTTTGTTTAAGCAAGTTCAACACAAAGTAAAAACATAGAACAAACAATGATTCTGTTTAAGCAAGTTCAACACAAAGTAAACAATGATTCAGTCTCCATAGCTTTGTCTAATAAATATAAAGCAAAAATCTTTTCAAATGGGTTTTCAGTATCTTGTTTTTCTATTTTCAAATGGGTTTTCAAATGTACCCTAGGACTCAATTGGGTGATATGGATGAGTCTAAGAAGACATCAAATAAACAACTAGCATAATACTGATGAAAATCTTAGAGGGAAACCCAAAAAAAAAATTGATTTTGCCAATTTATACTACGGAAATTCATCACAAGGAGTAAAAAAACAACACAGAAGTAGAAACTTTTAGCTTTAACTTATACTATGGTTACCAACAGACAATCTTCTCAAAGTGCAAAAGACGTAGCTTTTCTAGAGAAAAGTCCTAACCTTGACTTGAATAAACTTGATTAACCAATACCACTTGATGCGCTATTGGCTAAGACTGCTGTCTAGTTAGGGATTGAAGCAAATTCTAGGCCATTATCTTGGACTCCACATCACTAGCACTTGCATCCTGATTTTCTGTTTCACCAATAGCCAAATTTTCAGCAAGCAATTAGTGGGCATGAATAGCAAGCAATTTTCTGTTTGACGAGCAACCTAATAATTTGGTTTGGCCAGCACAAAACAATGAACAATGATGGTGTTAGTGGGCTAAGTTGTGACAGTGGGCAAGAGGTCAATGGCTATGAGAGAAGAGAGTACCATTATGACTATTGTTTTGTTGACCGTCCTGAAACAGAGTCTTAGTATAGTTTTTTTCTACTATGCATTGCTATAATAAAAGAAGCAAGGATGCAAGATCCAAGAAAAAGACAACACAACCAACAAGTATCATATAAGAGAAAATTCATATATAGCAAGTATTCAAATATTGATTAATAAAATCATGCCTTAAGACCTTCATGAATCAGCACCCATACATATTCACAACTCTATTGGAAATTAAAACAAATAATAAAGTTAGTGCTCCTATCACAAAAAAACACAAAAAATTTTGTATTCAGATAATTCAAGTTAATTAATCAATATATAAAATAACCTAATGCCATGTTTATATGGATAAATGGTCTATAAGTTAACTAGCTAATTTGGATGACTGAGGAATGCAATTGCATAAGCCAAAACAATATTAAGCATATAGATTTTTAACTAAATGTAAGTATTACTAAGCATATAAATTAGTGCATTTGCATAAGCCAAAAATTTTAACACCTTTCACTCCTTCTAGACATTTTAACTCAATGTAATTAATACTGAGCATATAGATTAGCACAATTACAAAAACCAGAAAACTAAAGAAATATATTACCCAGAGAACCAAAAACTAAACAAATATATTACCTAAAGAGATGGCTTAAGCAAATTTACTCTCACTCATGACAAATACTTGAATAAGACTCTATGCAGCATAAGTTTGCTCAGGGGTTCTAGATATTATAATTGCAGTTTCCACTACTCCAGCCTTTAGATAAATGATGGTGATTTTTGCATCAGAGAGCTGGAAGCATAGATTATATTGTAGATCAGTAAGCATTAGAAGTCTCTAGACACCATCCAACAATCTAGTTCTCTGGTCAAAGAATAGCCTATGGCATACTATAAAGGGTAAGGCACCCTTTTAAGGGAGATGCCAAACAGGATGAGACATATAAAGTTACCAACTTTTATTGACACTTGGCTACATCAAAGCATTCAGAATATAGATGATGGAAAAAAAGTTTCTTGTGTGCTTGTGTCAAAAGCATGCATAGGCATGGAAGCATGAATGAAAAAGACCAATACAAGTATGGATTGGGTGTAGCTTCCAACTCTATAACAACTAGAGAAACACCCCAAATTAATATCATAGATTGCCAATGTAGTGGATTTATTGGGCAATGGTTTTTTTTTCGTCCATCAAAATAAGAAGTCAAACTAAATTGTTCAATTAAAATCTTTATAAGAAGTGCTGTGTAAGTTGTTAAAATATTATCCAAAAACATGATTCTTCCATAGTGTATGTTTTTTCCCACACCCTTTGCTTTTTCTCTTTTGTTGGCCAAAAGACCAAAAACAACTGTCGTACAAATTAACTTAACTAGCTACTCCAAGAAATAAAGGTTTAACTGAAAAAAGGTAGAAATGGAGGGGCTAAACAGAGTCCATACTTGGGGGTGGCTTTACTTGAGCAGGAGGTGGAGTTGAAGCTAGAATTTTTTACCCAACTTCCAAACTGATCCATTTACATTGAGCAAAGGTAGAGGCTGAGATAGAGTAAAGGTGATTGAAGACCCATGAGCAACCTGATTAGGTTTCATTGAAGACCCATGAGCAACCTGATTGGGTTTTGTCGGCACCGAACAATGAATAATGATGAAGTGTGTGATGGTGGCTACGGGTTCAATGGCTAGGAGAGAAGAGACTGCCGTTAGGTTCAACAGTGTGTCCTTGGGGCTAATGAGGTTTCTCATTGATGGCGACGGTGAGTGTCGGGAGGGGCAATGAATGACATTGAGAGGAGATAGGGTTTACTACGATGAAACTAACAAAAATTTTGCCGCGATAGAGATAATATTGCCGTGTGATTACACTGACTCCATTTTGGCCAAGACAAAAAAAAAAAGGAAAAGAGACATTATAGGACAGTTAGTAATCCCACAATCCTAAAAGTGAAAAATTTCCAAGACTGTGGAGCAAATCACTGTCTTTGAAAATGTCTTATATTTACAAAATTGCTACCGCATAAATTTTTTAGGACTATTATTTTTTGACTGTCCTAAAAGACAGTACTAGATCACTCTTTTTCTATTAGTGAACCCCTTTTATAATTATATTCTTTGACTTTTTATGCAAGATGCATCATGAAGTTAAGGTATAACTTAGGGGCATTGCTTTGGGCCAAAAGTTCTTCTCTTTAAATGTTAAATTTAGAAATTTAAATAGTTTTTTTTTTGGGTTGCATATTGCTAGTTGTCTTGTCATCTGAAGCTTTTCTTACAGGTTTGTCCCATCTAATATAACTTAATTTTCACGCAATCGATATGGATATTTGCATTGTATTAAATCTATGATGAGTCACACAAGCTATTTAATTTTGATTAATAAATAATGTGAATTCGTTAATATATATATTGATAACTCAATGGATTATGTTATATAGAAAGCTCAATGATCGTGACTTTGACCCTGAAAATCACACGACAGGCAATCGGATGTGTTGGGTTAGGTGAGACAAGAGGCTAAATGCCAAATCCCACCATTGAGAAAATTGACAATTGACAAATACGCTAATCGCTCATCACCCAACATATGACTAAACAATTTTTTGTGTAAAGTTGGGAATGCTTTCAATTACTATCTTTTTTATCAAACAGGGTGTAAAGTTGGCCAATTTGGTATTTATGGTGGATTGCTCTCCATGGATTCTCTTAAAAAAAGAGTTGAGAGATCGAAGGGGCAAAGTCACTTATTAACATGAATTATTTTAATTTTAGATTTATTTTTACAAATTTATCCTCTAGAGTGCTGTTGGATATATTTGCATTTTAGAAACATGAAAAGAAGATCAAAAGAAACCTAGATTGAACAATATTAAAGGTGTTAAAAAGATCAACGCTGTCCGGCTAATAACTGTAATATTTTATCATAATACAATCAGTTACAGAAACTTATCAAAATAAGCGTGCTGGTGATTTCAACAATCGATTTCGAAAAGACTTAATTTATTTTTAATTAATTTAGAAAAAGTATAAAATTTATAGCAAAATGTATTATAAGTCATGAATAATATATCTTATTTTTGACTTTTTTGCAATAAAAAATGCTTAATTTATATATCTGACCTATATATCTTTATATCAAATAAATTTATAGGAAATTTCAATGTTTACAAGCGTGTGATTTACCAAATGAGACATGTATTGGTGATTTACCAAATGAGACATGTATTGGTGATTTACCAAATGAGACATGTATTGCTGCGGACCATTTTCTAATCTAATTATAAATTATTTGAGAAACATTGTTCAAAGTTATGGATGGCGTTTCGGCCGGGGGATGGACAAATTTTCCAGTACTTGTTTTTATTTTATTATTATTTTTATTTTTATTTTATCTCATACTTGTCTTGCAAGCTTATAATTTCTTTATCTCATGTACAAACTGGCAAGTACACATCCAAAAAATTGAAAATTTTTATCTTATAATAAAACATTAATTTCATGAAATAATTTATTTGTTTATATATTATAAATATTTTTTAGAATAAAGAACTTAAATAAAACTTAGTATTTTAATTTGAAAATGTTTTACCCATATTAGTAGTGAGCTAAACCCAAAGAAATTATAAAACCCATTTGAAAAAAATTTGGCCTAAAGATTATTAAAATAATTAAATTAATTGTGTTTCTAAATCTTGCTTATCCACTAAGATTCTAGATCATGTAAGTGGACATAAAGTGGCATAGTAGTACCCCTCACTTCCTTATTATAAGTCATATTCTAAAATAATTGAAGCATGTAGAATATAAGTGACTTTATGAACATTAAATATTCATTTTCATGTTTGGTTCTCATAAAATAATTATGGTGGAGAGATTATGAAAAATAGAGGCAAAATTAATATGTTATAATTTAATAGAGGCAAAATTAGAAAGTTATTGTAAATTTTACGAAGTTAAAAAATTTTAATTGCTTTTAACCTTTTTTCTTGGTATGTGTATAGAAAACAAAAAAAGTAGCTCGCTTGTAGCTGCTAAAAATAAGGACATGAAGCAAGTGACTAAATGGCTCCTAAAATTGTGGCAAGTGATATCACAATTTTTGCTTATTCAATTTCTTATTTTTCCTTAGATCTAGTTAGCTCCCAGAGCTATATTTTCTACAATGCTCTTATTTAATTTGTTCCCAAATGTTCAGATACGTTTTATTACTTTACCCTTCCAATTCATGTATAAAGTTCAATTATTCATTAGCTTTAGTCATTTTAAATTCTAATCCACGAATCGCATTTTACTTCACATTAATTTAGTAGTTATATTTGGGGAAATTAGATAAAAAAACCCCAAGATTTCATGTGTTTGATTTGAAGTCAGATTTCTGCAAATCGCGTCAAAATTGATCAATGGATTGTAGTGGGTAGAATTTAGTCATCTTCATGAAGCCGTACGATTTGAACTGGTGTTGAGAATATACATCATGAGTCGCATCTAAGAAGTTCTACATGACATTTTCTGAGAAGCAACACAAATTTCTTGTCGCATGAAATTTGAGTTTGGCTTTAAGAAACTTCAACTCAAGCCTTGTCAAATGGTTCATCTCAAGAGAAACCAAAAATAGGAAGCAAAACCATAAATACAGGTTGTAAAACCCTATCGAAAGCATCAAAGCAAAAATCTGGAGATTCATTTAAACCAAAAAAAAAATGGAAAAAGAAAAGTGAGAAGATGAAGTGTAAGGTGGTAATATTGTTGTTAGTAGTGGTGGGAATATCATGGTGTGAGGGACAGAACTCCGCCAATAGCAAATTTGATTGCTTGAAACTTTCATTGGAATGGCCTAACTCCCATTGTATGGTGGATGGTCATACTTACCGAGTTCACTTTCCTCAGTATTTGACCATCGATGCCCTTTATCCTGAGATATACTTAGGCACCAAATCAAAAAAACTGTTCTTCTAATGAACTTGTTTGGACTGATGACATGGTAATCAAGTTTCTTCTTCATTTTTCTTTTATTTTCTTAGTATATATTTTGGTTTCCTATGGTATTGTCTGGTATCCCTAAGAGAAAAGTATTTCCATATTAATTACACTATACAACAACAACAACAACAACAACAATACTATCCTTATTCCACTATATAATATTAATTACACTATATAAGATTAAAAAAAGCTATATTTATTATATGCTCTTATTATTATTACTCAATTATAAGTATTGATCTTTTCAGTTACTTTTTACTACAAGAGACATTTTGGATCTAAAAAATCATTTTTCCATTTATTTCTCTTGTTCATGCTTTTCCATTTCTTTTCATCATCGAATAATTGAAACGTAAAGAAACATATGCTTCAACAAAATCTTCCCTTCCCTTTTAACCCCCACCATGAATTATTCCCTATGATTCCAATCTTATATGTTGTGACTAACATTGTTGTGCAGATTGCAAGGCACAAAGAAAATCTGCCGAGTTATTGGCCTAATAATCTATCAACAAATAATTTTGATAAGAGCAAGAAATACTGGAAAGAAAAGTGGAGAAAGCACGGATCCTGTTATTCTGAGACCATGGTGCCAGAACAATATATTATGACCGCAAAGTGGACAAAGCATGGATCCTATTATTCTGAGACCATGGTGCTTGAACAATATATTAAGATTGCAATACAACTCAAGAATAGGCATGATTTGAGCACCATCTTGGCAAATTCTGGTATGTATATATACATTACTTACTGTAACACCTTAATTTAAGACCTTTTTCCTATGTATTAGATTATTATAAAGTCCATTTATAATTATTAGAACCTTGTATCATAAAATATGTCATAATAAAATTTTCCAAAAATTCAGGTACTATTCATGTGAACCAGAACCCTTTTACTGACTGAATTTCAGAAAATCATAACTACTTCAATAAAAATTGTATGCAAGTAATTCAAGTTTCTACAGATAGCTTAAAAGATTGTTTATATAGAAAAAATATAAAACAAAGCAATTACTTGGCCAATTTGTACAGTAAATTTTGTGAAATTTTACTGTTCATATGATCAATTTCAGAAAATCTAATTTTCTCGACTAAATTTGAAAATTCACTATAATTCATATACATATCCAAATTGAGTGCTCTATGGACCATTGGAAAGCCCTTTTTGTCTTCTTTTAAACCATATATAACATTCATACTTTACATCACAAAATGTCAAAACAGTAGCTCACTCTATAGTGGTTTGAATGACCATTTACATCCCAGTACCTTACCAAACAAAAGTTGTAAAATATTTACATAGCCATAATTCATTCTCATATCATGCCATACATTCACTAAGACTTAAAGGGACATAAAAGCTTGGAGAAACAGATTTAACATTATATTTACAAATTTACATAAAAGATCAGAGTTCATGGCCAATACAAGCATTATCAATCTAATCAACAAGTTCTTTCTCCTTTTCTTTCTTTTCTTTGGTGGTCTTACCATAATTGCTTCCTAAACATAATTAGTATGTGGGAGGGTGAGATTCAAAGGATCTTAGTAGATAAATCCTAAACATGCAACATATCATCACAATTTGCATAAAAACATCATATTTACTTCAATCCATCACATAGGCACATTGAGACATATAGAGCCTGTTGGACGGTATTTTCTATTTTATTGTTCTCAAAACCATTTTCGAGAACAAGTTTTGGAAATAAGAAAATAAAAAAATCTGTTTAAAAAATTATTCTCAAAATCATAACTAGTAAGTATTAAATGAGTTATTTAAGCACTACTACAAAATTTTTTTTTAATATCGGTTATTTATATCAGCTAAAAAAAACAAATATAAAATGATGACTGGTGGCAATTTGTAAATAAATTTCTTTGTTTACATCTTTCTACATCGGTTTTATTAAAAACTGATGTAAATATATTCATCCTAAAAAAATTTATACTAATGGAACTAAAGAAAATTATAACCATCTAATACAATAAATTACAATATATTTTAATACATTTTTTTAATATTCATTTTTATTATTTATATCATCTTTTTATCGAGAAATCGACATAAATTTGCAATAATATAATTCTTTAAAAATAATCATATGATTTATTATATTTAACTAAATAAAAATTACTATATTAATATATTAATTCTGTATAACTAAATAAAAATATTTAAGTTATATAAAACTATATCATTTAATTAGATTTTTATATTGTAATATTTGTACACAAGTATAATTAAATATACTTTTTAACATATATTTAATATTTATATCGGTTTTTTTTATAAAAAACCGATGTAACTTCATTTATATAGATTTTTATAAAAATCTAATATATATTGGTTTTTATAATATTTATACATTTAATATATATTTTTTAAATTTATTTAATATGTATATCGGTTTTTATATAAAAAACCGATGTAATCTTCAAATTCCCCTTGTCCAAACGTCTTAAAATTTGACATTCCCTCCACTTGAAAAGCTGTTTTTTCTCTCTCCCTCCTACGCAGTCTCATGTCTCTGTCGTCCCTCTCTGTTTCTTCTCTTTCTCCATTGAAAACCCATACTCTACTTTCTTCTCCATCTAAAGTCTATTATGCCTTCGTTTCCTTCATTTCCGTCTCTTTACATCTTTCTTTCTCTTTCCACTCCAAAATTGACAACCCTCTCCCTTCGTCTCTGTCTTCGTCCCTTCAAAAGCTCACTTCGACGTCCCTTCACGACATCCCTTCAGAATCTCACTTCGGTGTCAATACTAGTTTACATTCTTTACAGGTGATTTTTTCATCTTTTCTTCTGTAAATTCTGGTTTATATTCTTTTTTTCCTCTCTATATAACAATTGCTAGAGTATTATGGAAATAAAACCATAGGAGATGTAGAAGAAAATCTTTTAACTTGCTCAACAAACTTATTTTCCCAGGGAATAAATCTATACTTGGTTACTTACCTACCTTTTCTCTATATATGATTGACCCAATCATGGTATATTATTAGAGAGTTTATATTGTGCCTAATAATTGTAGCTATGGTGTGTGAATTGCCTTTCCAAAAGAAACACTTGGTTCACTAACTTGGCATGAGTTTGCTGCCATAGTTATCATACAAAAGAAATGTTGTCTTTTAATTCCTTTGAGTGGTTGTTTTCATCTATCTTAAATATTGGGGATTAGGTATCTTATGGTGTGAAATCACTTCTGGGATTTCTTGCTATGACATGCCTCATGTTAATATAAGTTATGATGGGTGTTTTGGCTTAATTAAGAATTTTATCATGCATTCTATTTTTAATTCTTTGATCTGGAAGATCTAACGACCATCTTTACTAATATAGGCCAATAACATATATTCTTATATTGGTCATAATTTGGAGCTTTTCACTACATATTGAAGAGCTATGCACTTGGAATTAGAGATCTACATGCTGATGTGTTTAGCATACATTTAGGCTTTGCAGACACCCAAAAGATTCTATCCTTTTTTTTTTCTTGATTGAAGACATCTTTGTGGTGAGGATACTTGTGATTGCCGAGTAAAAGTCAATCCTTTGTTGACTATTGAGTTTTTTTGCTGGTTTTGACCATAAAATTCACTTATGAGTTGCACAATTTACTCTGAACGAAAAATATTGATAGCAATATGGAAAATTTGAAATGTTGATAACCCAATTTCTTGCCTTACGATTTGGAACTGCTAGGATGGTTTTGGAGGCATTTGAGCACATGTAACTTCTTTAGCAATGATTTTATTCTTGCAACAAATGCATCTATGGTCAACATGATAGTTCTCCTTTCAAATTCCTTTAGAAAGTACTGAAATCTCAGTTTAAGCATACTATGAACTTTTCTTTTTTACATTTTAGCTACATCATAAAAATTTTCACCTATTGACATTTTGAAAATTGTGTTGATATTTAAAGAAGAGTACTCTCTCAACTTTTTTCCATGTATGGGATATTTCATTTGATCTCAAGGGTTCCAAATCCTCTACCACCACCTCCTCCTTTTCCTGTATTTTCTATGCTGCCAAGTAGCTATGGTAATATGGTAACAAGGGTTCTTGATCATTATCCAAGAGAAATCCCTTAAATGAACAATAACCACATGGGATTTCCAGGTGAATTTCTTTTCTGCATTTAGAATTTTGTTTCAATAAAATAAAGTAGGGTCATTTATTGTGTCCTTTCTTCCATAATTTTATTATTTCCCAACTAGAGCCATTTAGGGGCATGCCTTTCATTGCTTATAGCCCTCCTCCTACCATGTTGCTCCCTGTTGCAAAACCTCCTCTGATGAATATGCTCATGAACCAAATTGATTATTGCTTTTGGTAAAACAATTATGTATTCTGTTGTTTGTTTTTATCTATAAACACTTCAGAATTTGAATTTTTTATTGTGATGCTAATCTAGTGAAAGATGAGTTTTTAAGATCCAACATGGATGAACAGGGTTGGGTTCCATTACTTTGATAGCAAGCTTCTGTTAGGTAAGTTAATTGTGTTAATTAGGCAATACTTTCATTACTTTTACCTTAGATCCTTTGAATATATTTTGTCCTCAAGTCTATAATATTTTTCGTTGCAATCTTATTCTAGAATATATATATATATATAATATTGACCTCTGATCTATCCTGGTTTGTATGGTTAAACAATTTCTAGTTTTGTACTACATGATTGCTTGTAGTGTCTCTTTTTAATATTATTACATTTGAAGCTTTTTTCCTTAACAAGCTGACACCATGATGCTTATTTCTTTGCAATTTGTAATAGTGGATCAAATTGAAGGCAATATATGACAACATCACAGAATTGAAAAATTAGAATGGATTATTTTCCATGGTGCATATTTGGAAATATTCTTATGTTGAATTGCCTAATCGCAAATCCTTTGTACTTAATATATTTAGCATAACCCTACTTAATGGCTCCTTGGCTGTGTATCTCATAAGCGAAAGGAGTAAGTTTTTTTTTTAAATATCTTTATGATGAATAATCCACCTTTGGTGATATTGTCTGGCTAAAGTGTGCAAATTGGATTTGGTTGCTTGAAGTACTTTATGATTTATTCTTGTATCTCATGTGCATAAAGTTTGATATTTCTTGTTTTTAGTTACATGCTATACATTTTTTCACCTGTTGTTTGTGTGAGATTTTTGTAAGTATGAAAATTATATTACTGTAATCCGTATATTTTTTTATTGTCATATTCCTTGAAATATTTATGTTGAATATATAGCTATATATAATACTCTTGATATTTAAAGAAGAGTCTCTTAACTTTTTGTCATATCATATGTGGATACAGGGAGTAGAATTAGGAGCACTAACGTCATGGTTACTCTTCCTGCAATCAAGGACAATGACAGAGATGTAATATTTTATTGCTAGACCTATAGCTACTTTATTCTGGCTAGTTTAGTATTTTTGGTATATAGATAAGATGCAGGGACCCATATGTTTTACTATTAGAGTTGGTTTATTTTAGTTTCGTATTTTGGGAATAGTTAAGTATATTTTAGTATGATATTAGAAATATAATATTTTAGTATGAGATTTATATGAATTTTACAATTTCCATTAATTGTACTAAATCATCTTTCGGGATATGGTTCTAGTGAAAGTTCAATTTAGACACACACTCAACAATCATTTTTGGCATTATAGCTATTATGACTATAAAATTTGCTCAGCTATTTTGGAAATTTGGTTGTAAATATAGATCTAAATATAGATTACACTTATTTTGGTGTAAAAATGAATATTCAAAGTTACATCGGTTTTTTAATAAAACCGATATAAAAAGCCCATCTTTCTATATCGGTTTTGTATTAAAAATCGATGTAAAAGCAATTTTTCTACATCGGTTTTTAACACAAAACCGATGTAAATGCAATTCTTTTACATCATTTTTAAAACTGATGTAAAAGTAGTTTTTTTCTACATCACCTACTTTTACATTACTTTTAAAACTAATTTAAAAAGGCTAAAATAACCGATGTAAATTGGATTTTTGTGTAGTAGTGAAGATTTATAACTTTACCATTAATAAGGTGGGAATTTTTTAATTTTTCTTGTGTTTTTCAGAACAAAAACAACAAAACACCATAAAAATATTCTGAGTTTTCTGCTCTTTTATATTTGTATTTTTTAAAACATTTTATAAAAAATAGGTCTATCAAACAAGTTTTTTTATTTTTCTGTTTTCAAAAGTAAAAAATTAGTTTTGAAAGTAGTTACCAAACAGGCTCTATACATTTCACAAAAATTTTGACAGAGTTTCATTTTAAAAAAGGACATCCTAGGGCCCAAAGCCCCTTATACATCTTAGCCAACAATATAGAAATATCACAAAACAACATTTCATTCATATGTCATAGTATCGAATATCAAAGAAACAAATATGACAATATGATGCAAGTTAGAAAATTTAACTACCTTATAGTACTCCCTTGCTTTCCACACTAGGTACACCACTCTTCAAGCCTTCCACAACTTCCTTGAACCTAGCCATATCATCATTCAAGAACTTTAGCCATGGGTTTCAAGAGGTACACTATACATTGTACATTAAACATAAAATTCTCACTTAGCTTTCCTTTGAGTTATTCTTGAAACCAACACTTGTACTTGACTAATTTGGACCCAAGGAATCCATTTTCGGCCTCAAAACATGAAATTCCAACTCTAAATATAAATCCCTTTTTGGCCAAAATTAAGGAAAAATGGAAGAAAATTGCTATGCTTCTTAATTCATCAAACTACTTCCATATTCATGCTTTAAATGAGTATTCTAGCATTTCTCCTATGTTTAATGGTTGGAAAACTCATTTCCTCCGTATATCATGGTTTAGCCAAAACTTTAAGGGAAGGAGCAAGAGAAACTAATTCATGAATCATGCTCCAAATACTACAATCTACAAGCTTAAGGTGGTAGATCACTTACCAAAAACTTGAGCTTTTGATTTTCCTTGAGTTTCCTCTTCTTCTTTCTCTCTTTCTCTCTTCCTTTCTTGCGTTTTCTCCACTGTTTTTTGCTTCTGAATGACTCATGAAAATGAGAAGGAAAGAGAGATTTTAAGTGGTTAATTAAGTAGTTTAATTATAGTTAATTACTTTAACTAGCCATGGTTACTTTTTAGGCAAAAAAAAAATGACAACTTCTTGGAGAACTTTTCTCCAAAAATTCTTGCTGCCGATCTGCCCCAAATATCATGCCAATGAGAGAGTTTCAAGTGTCCAAAATTCCTCAATTTTTCCTGGTCCAGATATATCCTAAACTGGGTAATTTTTAACTATACCGATAAAATCACTTTTTATAGTAAATTAACATTTTTAGTCTACAGGACTATTTCAAATTTATTTTTATATTTCCTTAATAATCCTATCTCAAATGATATCTATGTGAGGCACATATCCTATCCCGGTTACATTTTAACTGTCCGTGGGGCCCATAATCTACTTTATTAGTATAAAGTTACTTTTGGACACTTGACATTGATTATTTCCTTATCCTTAATCATTAACCCTTAATACGATATACTGTTGGACTTCTCTCATTGAGGTTTTCATAATAATTTTATATATTTATAAAATTGCCACTGACTCGAGGTTAAATTATAATTTTTGAAACTTTCGGGTCATTATGTGTAATTTTTCCTAAGAGCTTTTCACTCTCTCGGCCTAAATTTTATAATTTTAGGGACATGAATATCATTTTCATAATTTTTTAGGGATAAAATCATAATTTTTATTTTTTGTCTAACCAGAAAAATGACATGTTTGCCCTTTTTCATGCAAAATGGTGTCTATCCGTTTTTGCAAATTTCTTGTATATTTCATGTTATCATTCATTATTTCCTCTTTTATTACCTAATATCTAATAAAATTTTGGGATATTACACTTACTGTCATTTTTTTGTTTTCATGCTCTCTTTTTTAGCAATTAAGAGAAAATTTTAAGTTGGTGGAGACTTGACTGGTGGATCAGATATTAAGGTGAATGGAAGTTTATATTCAGTTGATAGAATACTGAATATAGTAAGGAGGGTTACAAGATTCTTAGCAGATATTGTTTGTGAAGCAGATAAAATGGGAAATGTATGGCTCACCCAGATCCATCAATGTTTTGACAAGTCAGCAAAAAGTTCATAGATTGCAACAATCTCATGAAGAATTGTGATCGAGATCCTGTCATTCTTATTGCTACCTCTTGTAAGTTACTACATGCTACATACATCTACAATGACACTTGAAGATCTTAATAATTGAAATGTGAATGAAAGACATAATTAATGTAAAACCCGATGAGCAATGACTCAAAACCACACCAAAAAGGAGACAAATATTACCATTGTAATAGAAATAGAGAATGGAGCCACTATAACAACCTACTCCTAGAGACCCTGTAACAACATACTCCTATAGTTCATATTAGAACAGGACTAGAGGCAGTAGTACTTCACACCACTTCCCAACCTTTAGTGTCGTGGCATCCATATCAAAACATGCATTAACAAATTGCTAATTTTTCAAGCGAACTTTTGCCAATCACAACTTTATGCTTCCGCCTCCAATTGACTTGATTCTAACTCCTACAAGTCAATTTTGTCCCAATCTAACTATAGACACCGGTTTCACCTCAATCCATCTCCGTATGGAGATTTTAGACTCCCATGACCAATTCCAAAACACACAACCTACGAGCCCCAAATGTGAACCAAAGCAATTTGGCACCGAGGACCATTCACATAGGTCCTATATGACCCAACCAACTTGTCTAAGGAGGTTTCGTTCTAGAGAAACCACTCATTTGAGAATTGAACCCTAATTCCACACAATGGGTTACGTGCCTAAAATCTCCTTTGGGTTCACACACACTATCAATCTAGCTTATAGGCACTTGTTCTAACAACAACGACCTATACTGTGGTCCAAGTCATCATGACACACATATAAACTATACATAACACATATTCACACCTATCACATATCATCCATCATAATTAATATCGTCACATCATCCATATTGTTATATAACATACACAACATCACTCCCAGGATAACAATACCATACCTACATACATGCAACTCTACTTGCCACATGTTATTACATAAACCAAAGTAGTAAAACTACCAATATACTTGCTATTCTTGAGAGTGGAGAGGACTATGACTCCTTGGTCTTCTTCGGACTAGTACTAAAGTCTTCACTTGAAATGTTAGCCATAAAGTGTGTGAGATAAAGTCTCAGTAACCAAGATAAACACACACATACAATAATACCATCAACACCACACATGTATGCAAATGAGGTAATATGATGAAAAATGTCATGGTATGCATGTCTCCCTCATACACGGGTAGAACCATAGGCTGACATCATCACAAAATATTTCCAATAGGTGATTCCCTTCCAACAGCGGGTGAAGACTGATTTTGGGACATCACTAAGCTCACCTCATACTAATACAATCTGGCCAAAGGTCACACTAATACTTGGACTGTGGCTCTTATTTCTTTTGACCACCCGAATCAGTGGTGATTTAGGGAAGGTACAATCCACTGCCACCTAGCTCTTTGGGCCATAGGAGAGGATTTAATGGCAGGGATCCTTCATTATATCATCATATTGTATATCATCATATCATATCATCTTATCATTTCTCATCTCATCATCACCTCCTAATCCACCATATCTCACTATACTCGTGTGGTGATAATGTTCATGCCATGCCACTGTGCAATCATCATTATTATCATAACTATCATATATGTCATGCTAGCATGCTATCATATGAGTGTGTTATAAAATCACATATATACATATACCACTTTATGGTTATCATCATCATACACAAGTACCATGGATCAGGATTCATACCTTTTCTAGCCATGTGCATACCACGATATGTATAGGAAACTATATACACACATAACGATATTGTGGTATAAATGCAAACATGCATATATGTACATATATAAATACAAATCAACAATTATAAAACAAATACCCAGTTACTTGAAATCATCGACAACGCACACATGAGGGATTTGGCAAGCCTTTGAAGCATTAAACATGAATCGAGCGCTCTGAATAAGCCAATTAAACTCTATAATGCCAATATACCTTCAATTAGCTTAATATACACTTAAACCATAACACATAATTCAATCATCTAAATTTGACCCGTTATTTCAATAGCATAGTCATGTATCAAGGAGGCCTAAACACTAATCTAAACCATAAATAAACAGTTAAACCATAGAGTCTAAGTTTCCCTAACCATCTCAAGGCTAGGGTTTAGTATATATATCTCTAAATCATCCGAAAATTCATATTCATGCATAAGAAACACCAATTTACACATCAATGACACATTTATACCATTTAATTAGTAGAAATCTTAACCCAACTAAAATTATCATATTCCTATGGATTTCTTCTCAAACACAGATGGAAAAGAGATAAGGAAAGGTTAGGGATCACTCACCACACATAAATGAAGCTTCCTAAGTCAAGAAATGAAGCTCCTAAGCATAACTATATTAAATAAAATCATTTTTATATTTTTAATAATTTCAAATTTTTTAATAAACTTTTTTTAATGAATTAAATCGAACCTGATCGTGAATACATCTAAATCCTGCATTGACTAGAGAATGGCACATTGGTATGTTGTTTTGCGATGAAGTAATGTCGCAACAAGAATAAGATCATATGCAAGCATGTATACTGTTATGCAAAACTCCCTTTCCTCTGATTTTTTCTGCCTACATTGACTGCTTCATGATCCAATTTTTCAAATTTAATGAGTCTCTAACCACAGTAGCCCTACTCTTTACCACGACGCCATATGCGTCAGCCTCATTCCTTGAATTCTTTCCTCTTTTGTCCTCGCTCTGGCCTTGGTTCCTTAAATGTTGCACAATACAAAGGTCGTACTTCCTATTAGCTTGAGGCTAGGTTCAGGATAATATCTTGAGGGTTGTTATAGCCACAACTAATAACAGTGCTTCCGTGAAAATGAAATTGAAAATGAGATAGAAGAGGGTGTGTCATAGCCTGGATAGTTATACCATGATGCCTTGAACTAATATGGCATCACCAAATTGCTGATGCCTTGGGTAAACTTTTGACGAGCATAATTTCTTCCTTCAATCTCCAATTGACTTGATTTCAACTCTTATAAATCATTCTAATCCAACTTTAACTATAGATAGCAATGACACTTAAAAATACCTCCATATAGAGATTTAAGTGTTCAAGATCGAAATGGTTAGTTTGAACTAAACCATGGTAGTTAGGCCTCCCAACAGCAAACCTTAACATCAACCACCAAACCAATACTTTACCCAGGTCCCAAATATCTTAAGGACTAGGTTTAGGGTGATCTCATCCTAAGGAAACTATTCTTATAGAATTTGACTCCCTAGAACCCCCAAAGCAATTGTAGGTTAGATACCCACTTAACTAAAAACCAAAAATACATAATCACAAACACATATTTCTAGTCTAACATAACATAATACATATAAAATGACCATAATTTAACTTGTACCAAGGGTCTACAACCATATACACAGCAAACCAACATGGCTAGCATGAAACATCAGCTGCATATAGTATTAAATACCATGGATACAATATTACAAGCAACAAATACCACAAACAAACTACTTGACACAATATAAGTTACATAAATTATAACATACTAGCCAACAATTACGAACTTAGATGCCCTTGTGAAATGGAGATAACTAAGACTCTATCGTCTTCTTTGAGCTAATGCTAGAGTGTTAACCTGAAATGTTAACCACAGAGGGGTATGAGAAAGAGTCCCAATAACTAAGGAGAACAACAACAATTCACATAATAGAATAATACAAATGATACATAAAAATGTGATGCTATGCAAATGCAATGATATGAATGTCCTCACAAACATACATGGATAGAACCATGGGCTAATTGTCATTACAAGGTACACTTGACGAGTGATTTCCTTCCAACAACTAGTGAAAACTGATTCTGGGACATTACTAAGATCTCTGCTCACTAGTATGACTTGGCTAAAGCCCATATAAGTGATTAGATTGTGGTTCTCTTTCCCTTAAACCATCTAAATTGGTGGTAATTTAGGGAAGATACATCCCCAAATCAACTGCCACTCAATTCTGCTGGCCATAGGAAAAGGATTTAGTGGTATGGATATACGTCTATCAACCTCATCACTTGGACATGAGGCCTCACATGTTCTACAAGTGGATCAGTATACTACATGGTATCATAAGCCATCATCACCTAACCATCAGTGTACTCATGTTCAACAATGTGATTATGCTCCCATGCTATCATATTCCATGCATACATGTAAATTTTCATCATAATCACACAAGATCTCACATGATAGGGATGCTAGTATATCACATGCTACTAATCAACACATAACTACATAATACATATATAAGACAAGGGGAAAGTTTACTATTTCCATCATTAGCCATGCCCTAGGACATATCATGATATGAAAGAAACAAACATTTATAAATAATTATGAAATTTTACATCATATAAAGTATACACCCAAGTTACCTCGGATCATCTACACATAAACACATGCACGAAGGGGAAAGGTAGGTTGTTAGGGTACCAATCGGATATGCAAAGCTTTCAGCAACTTGGTAGAGTACTACAGCTCCCAAACATAATCTTGAACACTGCAATACCATAATATTTCCAATAACTACAATACTCATATATCCCAATAACTTATAATTCAACCAAACAAGCTAGACGATGATAAATCCATGATTCCAATAGCACAAGCATACATCAATGTGCCCCCCATACACATCTAAACCTTAAACAACCAACAAATCTTGGATTTCAAGCTTCCTTAACACTTTCAAGCTTAGGGTTTAACTTAAATCATTCACAATCCTTCCAAAACTTATACCCAAGCCAAAGGAACACCAAATAATACATCTATAACACATTTGTAACTATTTTAATTGGTAGAAACCTTACCAAAACTGAAACTCATTATACTCCCAAGGATTACATAGCGAAAAACGGACAGACAAGATGGGAGATGAAGTAAAATCCACTTATCAACCAAGATCCAAGCTCCTAAAGTCTAGATATTGCTCCCCCAATGTTGAGAATCTCAAGCCCTAGCATAGCTCTCATATTTCTTCTTTAATTTCTTTTTGTTTTGTAAACTGAACTGCATTCAAATTTATCAGAGTTCGAAGACTAGCACCATGGCGTCTGATAAGCTCGCTGTAATGTGAACCCTTATAGCCTGAAAAAATTTTGAAATCCTCTAACCTCTCACTATAGCAGCCCTGCTCTTTGTCGTGATGCCATTTTAGTTCTTTTCCAATCTTGATCCCCTTGACATTGCACCAAACAGCAATGATACTCGTTATTAGCTCAATGCTAAGTCCAAGACAATACTTTAAGGCTCGTTACAATCAAGATGCAATTGATCGTTTTTAGTATTACTAGTTCTTTATAAAAGTATAACTTAGGTCTTTAATATATTGTAAGAATGTTTTAGATTTTTAATTATAATAACATATATGTACAAATAAATTTGAGAAGCACTATAGCAATCATTTTGAAATAACAAGTTGCAAATTTGATCAACAACAACAACATTAGTCTTATCCAACTGAATGGGATCAGCTACATGGACCATATGACACTAATAGACTCTATCAAACATAATCTTCTCAAATAAATCATTTATCAAGAGGTCATGCCTAATAACTTCTCTCAGTATCCTTCTTGGTCTTCCTCTATGCCTTTTAATAGGGCTCTAAACTATTTGATCAACTCTTCTTATTGGCTCCCCTTGTTATCTGCTTTGTATATGCAGAAACCACCTTAAATGATTTTTCACTAGTTTCTCCTTGATAGGTGCTACTTTGGTTTTCTCTCATATACAATCATTTCATATTTTATCCATTCTTGTATGACCACACATCCATATCAGCATTCTTATCTCTGCTACTCCTATTTTATGCTTTTATTGCTCGTTTTAAGACTAACATTCGCTACCATATAGCATCGCTGCCTTATAGGAGTTCAATAAAATTTTTCTTTAAGCTTAGTAGGTACCTTACGGTCACAAATAGCTCCTGAAGCTTTTATTCATGTTAACCACCCAGCTTGTATCCTATGCATAACATCCCCATCAACTCTAGCATCACTTTATAAAATTCACCTCAAATATTTGAACTTTGATACTTCTAGAATGGTTTGCTCTCTAAGTTTTTCCTTTGAATCATTTCTAGATATCCCCTCATTAAATTTGCAGTATATATATTCCATTTTACTTCCACTCAAGCAGAAACCTTTTAATTCCAAAGTGTGTTTCCATAATTCAAATTTAGAGTTGACCTCTTCTCTTGAGTTCTCAATTAAGACTATATCATCCATGAAAAGCATACACTTAGGAATTTCTTCATATATGTGTTCTGTTAGAACATCTAAAACCAAATCAAACGAGTATAAAATTAAGCAAGAGCCTTGGGTAAACCTATCCTTAAGGAAAGCCCTTTATTTCACCTCTAGGTGTTCTCACACTTGTTGTTGCCCCCTCATATATATCTTTTATGGCTCGAATATAAACCATACAAACATATTTCTTCTCCATTACTTTCCATAACATATCTCTTAGTACTCTATTGTAGGCTTTTTCCAAATCAATGAAAACCATATGCAAGTCTCTCGCTTTACTCTGGTATATTTCAATCAAACCCCTTAATAAATAAATAACCTTTATTGTAGACCATCCTAGCTTAAATTTAAATTGGTTTTTTGAAATATAAGTCTATTTTCTTAATCTATGCTCAATCATTCTTTCCTAAAGTTTCATAGTGTAACTCATGAATTTTATCCCCCTAATAATTAGCACAATTCGGAATATCCCATTTGCTCTTGTATATAGGCACTAAAGTGCTCTGTTTCCATTCCTCTATCATTTTCTTTGACCTTACAATCTCATTAAAAAGCTTAGTGAGTCATAAAGCCCCATTCTCTCAAGTACTTCCAAACTTCAAGAGGAATACCATTGGGACTAATAGCTTTACCATTATCATTCTTTTAAGAGCTTCTTTTACCTCTCTAATCTTGATCCTATGATAGAAATTCAAATTCAATTCATCTTTGTGATTTGTTAAACCTTCTATACCACTAGTCATACCCAATCCATCATTGAAGAGCCTATAAAAGTAGTTCTCCTATCTTTCTCTGATATCATTATCAGCAACTAAAATTTTTCCTTCATCTTCCTTAATCTATCTTACTTGATCCAAATCTCTTGACTTTCTTTCCTTGTTATTGGAAATTTTGTAAATCTTGTATTCATCATTTTTTGTTCCTAAATCTTGGTAGAATTCTTCAAAAGCTTTAGATCAAGCCTTGATCATTGCTTTTTTAGTCTCATTTCTAGCTTAACAATAACTCTTCCAATTTTTCTTATTATTGTACAAGTTTAAGACTTTGAAATACTCTTTTTTTATTTAACTTTCTCTTGCACACTTTCATTCCATTGCCCAAATTCTTTATCTCTAGATCTAAAACCTTTGGATTCACCCAAAACTGCTTTAGCGGTATCCTTGATCTTTTTAGTCTTTTCATCCTATAAGATATTAGTAATTCTTTGCGATTCCTAATTACCTTCCTATAATACCTTTCTCATAAAGGTTAAGTATTGCTCATCTTTTAGTTGTACCACTTGATCCTAGGATTTAAGGCTTTTCAAATTTTCAATTTACGACTTATAACCAACACATTAAGGAAAAAGATCCTATATTGTAAAATTAAGCTCTCACTAGAGATCACTTTACAGTCTTTACAAGCTCTTTTATCTAATTTCCTTACTAAAAAGAAATCAATTTGTGACCTTTGGACTCAACTTTTATATGTGACTAAATGCTCTTCCCATTTCTTGAAACAAGTGTTCATAATTATTAGATTATAAGCCATTGAAAAATCAAGAATCGAATGCCCTTCCTCATTTAATTCTCCAACACCAAAATTGTCATGAGCTCCCTGTAACATCCCTCATTACACTATCTTGAACGTAGTCTCGAGTTGACGAGAAGTAAACTTAATGATATGCATAAGACCAGAGGAACCAGGATTGGAGAAAGGATCTAAATGAGATAAATCTAAAAATGGAGATAGAGAAGGGTCATGCTGTGATAAGGTATAGGGCTATCATGGTAAGACACTCGTGGAAACTCAAAAATTTTCTAGGCTAAGAGCACTCTCATTGTAGTGAGCTTGCTGGCACTATGGTGAGTCACAAAATCTATTTAAATTAGATGAGATCTCGTCAGCTAAGTCAAAAGAAAATTAGAGGGAAAGCATTTTTCTCTACTATGGGTTGCTTTATTCAGCCTTTAGGGCTAATTTCAGGCTTTGAGAAGCATCAATATTGGTTGGTAAATGTTCCCTAACCTCCTCCCCTCTCTTTTCTCTATGAATTTCAGTTGGAATCCATGGGGAGTATATTATATTCAGATTACTCGAGGTTTCAACCAAGTAAAATGCATGTATTGGTGTTGTAGAAGTGTTATGCAGTGTTAGGAAGCTTTGGGTATGAGTTTTGGTTGGATTGTGATGAGTTTGAGTGGAACTCATGGTTGAAAATTGTAAAGGGAGTATAAAATTCAAAATGTATGAGGATGATTATAATGTGGATGATTAATTAGAGCTCATTAGTGTGTAATTATGTTGTTCGAACCTTGGTAAAGCATAAATGGTTGAATTATGGATTTTGAATAAATTTTAATTGAAGATGTTACGGTATTATAGTGGTTGTTTGATTGATCGGAAGAGTTTAAGTTATGGTTGGCATTTTGAAAGCTTACAAGAAACATGTGTGTGGTATACACAATTTAAAGTAACTAGGTGTTTGTGACATATGTGATATATGTATATATGCATGTTCCTGTTCATACCACAATATTACTCATGTATGTGTATGATTTTTCTTCATATCATGGTATGTACAAGGCCATTCAAGATATGATGATTGTATTGTTAGGTTTTCTGGCTTTCCAAGAGAGAGGTAAATTGAGAAGTTTAAAATTTTCTGTAAAAATGTAAAAGAGCAGTAAAAGCAAAAGTGGTAAAAAATATAGTGCAGAATATAAAAAGGCAGTTTACGAAGTAGAGGAAGGGAGGAAATAAAGATTTATCCTGGTTTGATCTACTCCTCTTGACCTACATCCATTCCTCAAGCCATCACTTGAGATTTTCCACTATCTTGTAAGAATTCAGTGGGCTCCTTATAATGCCATAGTACAACCTTGTGCTCTATTATAATAGCTTACAAATTTTCACTCTACACTCTAGCAAAGTATTTCCCAAATTCCTTGTGAAAACCCCTCACAAGAAAATCTTTCTTCCAGATAAAGAATAGATTTGTTACAAAAAGAAAAACTCTCTAATACAGAGTAAATGTGACAGTTAAAGTGCAACAAATGAAGTGTGAGTGAGTAGAAGGCTTTGTCTAATGATTTCAATAAAGTTTCAGTATATACAGCATAAAATCATTACTCACAACTTCAAATGAAGTTCTATTTACAGATTTGTAACTTAACTATATGTTAGACACAAGATCTAGCAATTGGAGATGTTACCCAATGGTTACTTTGCAAAACTAGTCATTCACCAACGGCATTTAATGCATCTGACATTCTGAAATTCAAATTTTAGGGTGTCAACAGATAAATTTTCCAAAGACCATAAGCTAAAGACTTTAATGTTGAATCTCCAAAATTCATCTATTTAAAAGTGAATTCAAATTTCGGCTTTGACAAATATTTCCCATGTTAAGACATACAAATTTTCAAGTTTAAAATGCATCTGTTGAGTGTGAACAATTATCTCATATTGCTATAGTGCACTTGAAATTTAAATTTTGGGGATCCAAAATTCATCTATCAGTGAGCAACTCAATATGACATAAGAATTCTACTTTTCATCTGAGAGAGAGGCCTGTAATCAGACTTACACATTTTCAATTTAAAGTTTAAATTTTGAAATCTAAAATTTGTCTATAAGAGGGACTAACTTTGAACTCTTTTTGCATTTTAATATCAGACAAACTTTGACATAGCTTCAGATGAATTTTCCATTTTTCAAAAATTATACTTGACTCAAAATTTGAATTTCAATTAACTGAAATTTGTCTGACAGAGGTAACATCTCTATAACTTCTAATTTCTGGTAGCAAAGTTCAAATTTTCAAATATATGTATAGAGTTTAACAACTCAAAATTTATCTAATAGTCAGTGTTTTTCAAATTTAGCATGAGTTAATATATCATAATTGCAAAACACATATTTAAAACTAGTGGGAGTGAACTGAAAGCTTTTTACTCTGTGTTTACTATGAGAAATCCTACAAACTAATTCTTTACTAATTTCTTCTTAGATTTCTTCACTTGAATGCTCTTATACTTCCTTTGATATTTTCCTTCCAAGCTCCAGTTGTTTGAAATCATTAAAACACTTGATTCAACATTCTCCCCCTTTTTTATGATTACAAAACAACTTGCAAACTGGATTAATACTTGAGTTTGCTTTTAAGAGCTCCTCTTTGACATATACATTAAAGTTTAAAGATAAGTACAACATATATAGTAGAGCAAAAGGAAAATATGGAAACACATTGTATTAATTCATTCAAGGTTTAGTACATTGATATGACATTGCAAGAATAATATTTCAAGACAAGACTATCTTTTCAGTACAAGGGATATAGTAAGCAAAAATAAGTAAAACAAGTAGCCCTAAGATCTAATCGCTTATTCTTGGGCTTGGACATTTTGCGGTAGGTCTTGCTAGAATGTCTTGCTCTAGTTTGCACAGTTTTATTCTCCCCCTTTTAGGCATCATCAGGGGCTGGAGCATGCATAACAGGTGGTGGGATCTAAGATACTAGAATGACATGAAGAGGAATAGGGATTAATGGCACAGTGGACAGTATCTGAGGAAAAGGTATGGATGATGTTGTTTTAGGGAGAACTTCCTCAACTTTTGAGATTATCTCCTAAACTTCCCTTTGAAGATTTGCAAATCTGGCCTGCTACGCTATAGAGAGACCAAGCTTAGGAGATGAAGATTGAGGTACAGGAAGAAAAAACCTTTCTTCAAATCTTATCTTTTGAGTTTGCATAATTGTATTATGTGCAATGGTAGCAATATCTACATAAGGAACAAGGCTTCTCTCTTCATTCAGTGCAGCTTGAATAATAGGAGCAGAGGTGATGGCTACAACAAGCTTTTCCATTTACTTAGATTCTTGGATTAACATATTTGATTCTTAGATTAACAGATTTGATTCTTAAGCATCTTCCATCATGGGCTCATAAGAACCTGCTTCCTCAGGGGCCTCTTCCTCCATGCCATAGTCCAAGGGTAGACCAGGGCTTATTTCATTGCTGGAGGCCTGTGGGGTAGTAGCAGTGTTAGTAACCTCAGTGGTAGCATTTGTTGTAGTAAACTTAGGGGATCCTAGTTCAAAAGGGCTAGGAGGTTCAAGAGAGGGAGACTTGGTAGGCTCAAAGTGTCTAGGCTGAGGTGGAGCTAATGTAGAAGGGATAACACTTCTGATGTCATCATAGGCATCGACAACTACTTTCATATTTTTGGCCAACTGAAAGATTTGATCCTACAAGTAAGTAAACTTGGCATTTTGTTTATCTCTGATACTCAGCATGAGTGTAGAAATGTTATCATATAGCTCAGTGATTTTGCTTGGCTTGGACTAAGTTAAAGGAATGGATGGCTGAGGTGTCTGAGTTGGCTTTACTGGAGGTGAGATGGGATGAGATGGTTGTGGTAGAGGAGAAGTATGTTGGGCTAGTTGTGATGAGGACTGACTATGTGGCATGGTTGCAGAGGTCCCTTCTTGTGATTGACTTTCTTCAAAGAATAAGTCTTCTGATTTCCCTGCTTATTTTCTAATCCATCTTCTTTCTTTCCTTTCAATCCCCATCGTTGCAATTCTTCCTACTTGAATACCTCAGTAGGCTCGCCTTTGCTTTTCTCCAAGTGTTATATTTTGGCATACTGAAGTATTTTAGTAATGATCAAGGCAAAGGGTAAGGTAGAATCTCTTCTTTGATCTCATGCCTTGATCATACGCTGGAGGATGTTATAGCCCATATTCAACAGCTTTTGACGTATCAGTACTGTCATCACATAAGCTTCAACCCTTGTAATCAGATTGAAGCTTTCCCCTTATAGAAGATGATCCTAGACACAATATAGTGCAAAATCCTAACTTGAGCACTTAGATTAGAGGGCTTCAGCAAACTCAGGAGAGGCCTATTCTCACTCCTTTTAAATAGGGTATTTAGGACTGTGCTCTCCTTGTAATTTAAGAATGGACCAACTTCCTCATTTGCATTTTTATCCTCATCTATGTATCTTGAGGTGGTGATATCAATCTTGAGGCCATCTTGCCCAAGGATTTCTAAAACTTCATTAAATGTCTTATAAGAGAGCCATAAAGTTCTCGACCTTAGATTAACCTACCATTTCTCTTTTCTGCTATTGTACAATAGAGCAGCATACCACACTTAGGTCATCTCATTATCATATCTCTCTTTAATTTCCAATAGATTTTTATATTTCACTTACCATAACCTGGCATCAAAATTGTTGGAAATAAGAAATTCCTATAAATTTGTACAATGAGGCTTGATTACCTTCTTGCTGATAAACTTGGTGGTATACTCTTCTAGGATATGAGCATTGTTCCATAATGGTTTTGTGGTTAATTGGAATTCCTCAGACTCAGTACTGGACAAGGCAGAGGCAACAACAGGACACATAAGTTTCTTTGAACCAGCCTTGAGGTTGTTTTAGGACTTTTGGACGGAGTTCCCTTGCTGGATTCACCTTTCATTTTCTTAGTTTCACCTCCCTTAGAGGCATCCTTAGACTTAACAGCCATCTTTGGTCTAGACTATTCTTTACCCACATTGGGATTTTTAACCCTTACCATTCTTGTGATAGATTATTGCAAAAAGATGCAAGGAAGGGGCTTATAAGATGCAAAAAGGAGTTTAAACAGTGGCAAATGAACATTCACGAATGGAATTGATGACAAATTAAAAGAGGAGATGAATAGACTTGGGAAAGAAACAAATAGGGTTACATCTATTCAGAGCGAGACCCTTTATTTTAGCTTTTGTAACCATTCAACAAACAAATTTTAAGGGTCTAAAATTTGAATTTTGGGTAGTTATGTAGCTAACCCAAAAGAGAGGCTTTCTAATAGATGAATTTTCATCTTAAAGTTCATCGGGCAGAAGCTAAGTTCAAGGCACAAATTCTAACATATGAACTTTGAACCATCAAAGTTCAAATTTTAAAAGATCAAACATTAAGCAAACAAGGTGAGAAATTGAACAAATAAGTTTCATCCTTGAACTTCATCTAACAGAGACCACTCATGATTGTATGCTTCAATAGATGAATTTTGAGATTATAAAATTCAAATTTTAAAGTTTTGTAAAGAGATTTAAAATGCATATTTTGAGTTGTTGAAATTCATATAGTGAGCATTTTGAGCAAAGTCAATATTCACATTGTTATTCAAATTTTCAAATTTTCACCAGATAACATGATAGAATAAGGGCTAGACATGAATTGCAAGAGTTTGGAGCGGAGCATGGAGAGTTTGGAAGATTTGATCAAGGTGCTGTATATAAAGCCCAAGTTTAAGTGAGATCATCAACTCCAAAATACAAGTTTCAAATCCAAGCCCAAGAGGAGCCCATTGAAGGAAGTTACTTAAAATATCATGTGCTTCATTAAAAGAGCATATGACTTAGACATTAATGGGCTTAATTAGTGTTAATTTTATTTTTATTAATAATGGGCTAAACTTAAGTAATTGATAAATCCCAATTGGTTAATTAATAGTCTTTTTGATGGTCCAACTTGTAAATAAACATGTCATGTGCCAAACATGTGATTTCATTAATGTGGTGGCATGTTTATAAGGGCTTAGGTATTATTTTATTATCTTTTATGAATTTTCGTTATTTTATTTTAGGGCTTTATTTTATTAGTTTTCTAGGTCCAATAGGAGTGTTATTTGAGCCCAAAGTCTCCTAATCCTATTAGGACTATTTGAGCCCAAATTAATTAGGGTTTCTAGGCTTATTAGGTTAGATTTTACCTTGCCTACTTAAGACCAACTTTCATGTATGTTTTTAAGATTTGAATGATTAAAGTTTCAGACTTTTGTGAGTTTTCTCTTGCGATTCTTTGAGTGCTAGAGAGAATACTATGACTTATCAAGGAATTGGTCATTTCTTGTGGCGTCACCGGAACTAGGGTTCAAGAGACCAGTTCTCTTGGGTTCTATTTCTCAAGACCAACATCTATCCTTCTTATCTTCTCTATTATTATTTTCTTTTGCCACTATTTTTGTCCATTTTGTTCATTTTCTCCGTGTCTAGTCTTTGTGTTCCTTGTTTCGCAAAGATCCAGGTGTCATACACATCAAAGTGGGTTCTTTGGACGGGTTCCAAAAGGGTTCACTTATCACAACAGACAAATTTCGAGAGATATGAACGTATTGTAACAACATGTGAGCCACTGAAATTCATCTAATTAGCACTTAAGTTTGAATTTTAAGCATACCAATTCATTCAAAATCATGGTTTAACATGTAAATTCATCTAATAACATCTAAAATGTGAATTTCAAAATGCTGAACTTACAGATAGTGCCTGAAAGTTTAAATTTCTAGCTCTGCTTCAGCATCTTTTGATTATGCAGGTCAGATAAACTCCCTTAAATTGATTTACTATCATCTGGGCTCATGAGAAGTACTTGCAAAACATCTTAAACATACTCCGATTCTAAAGTTAGTATCAATTTAATGCCAGAAACTTAAATAGATTTAGTTAGAGGCTTGCTTACAGCAGCTTCCTGCTACTACATATTAAGCTTCTATTATGGAGAGAGCCACAGTGTTCTGTTTCTTCTAGAACCATGAAACCAAGGAAGAAGTTGAGCTCACCTATCATTGACATTTCAAATTCACTCTGCATTAACTTAGAGAAATTCGTGCAAAGAGATTCATTAGTAGCACCAAATATAATATCATCAACATAAATTTGAACAATAAGCAAATCTTTATTTTCCTTCTTAGTAAACAATGTTATATCTACTTTTTCTCTGTTAAATCCTTTGTCAGTTAGGAAATTGCTTAGCCTTTCATACCATGCTCTAGATACCTATTTTAATCCATAAAGAGTTTTCTTCAGTTTATAAACATAGTTTGGCATTGTTGAGTCCTCAAAACCTGTAGGTTGATCAACATAAACCTCGTCTATGATATAACCATTCAGAAAAATACTTTTACATCCATTTGATATAGAATTATGTCTTTTATGCATGCATAGGCTAAGATGATTCTTATTGCTTCCAATCTTGCTATTGTAGCAAAAGTTTTCTCATAATTTATGTCTTCCTCCTAATTATATCCTTTGGCTACTGATCTAGCTTTGTTTATGACAATTTTTCCAGATTCATCAAGTTTATTTTTAAATACCTATTAAGTTCCAATAATTGGACGATTCTTGGGCTAGGAACTAAATCCTAAACTTGATTTCTTTTAAACTGATTAAGCTCATCTTCCATAGCTAATATCCAATATTCATCAGTTAGAGCTTCTTTAGTACACTTAGGTTCAATTTGAGAAATAAATGCATAGTTATTTACTTGATTCTTAAGTTGTCTTCTGGTTTTAATATTCTCTTGAACACCCCCAATCACTTGATCAACATGATGACTCCTTTGATATCTCTGAGGTCTAGGGAGTTCTTGAAAAATTTCTTCATTATTTTCATATTCAACATCTTTCTCCTGAATATCTTCCTTTACATTAGCAAGTTTAGATATTTTAGGAGGTTCAATTTTATCTTCTTTTGAAAAATTCAAGTTCTTAAAGCTAAAGATTAGATCATCCTCATCTATGGCATGCTTAGAAATAGTTTCATTTCAATGAAGACCACATGCATATATTGTTCCATAGTTCTAGTCTTTTTATTGAAAACCCTATATGGTTTGCTTCTACTAGAATAGCCAAGGAATGTACCTTTATCTGATTTAGCATCAAACTTACCTAGATTCTCTTTTTCATTGTTATGGATAAAGCACTTGCATCCAAGCACATGCAGGTGTGAGAAATTTGGCTTCCTTCATTTGTAAAGCTCATAAGGTGTCTTTCCTAGAATTGGTCTGATGTAAGCTCTATTAATGATGTAACTTGCTATGTTTACTACATCAGCCCAGAAATATTGAGGAAGCTTCTTTTCATTCAGTATTTCTCTTACCATTTCTCCCAATGTCCTATTCTTCCTTTCCACCACTTTATTTTGCTAAGGAGTCCTTGGAGCTGAGAAGTTGTGATCAATTCCATGCTTTTCACAATACTCTAAAATGCTTGAATTTTCAAATTCTCCTCTATGATTAGACCTGATAAACATAATGGAAATACCTTTCTCATTTTACACTTTCTTGGCTAAGGTTACAAATGCATCAAATGTTTCATCTTTGGAGGAAAGGAACAAAGTCCAAGTAAATCTGGAGTAATCATCTAGAATTAAAGGCACATACAAGTTCTTACTAATGCTTTTTACTCTAGATAGACCAATTAAGTCCATGTGTAATAATTGCAATGGTCTAGAAGTAGTGATTACAATTTTAGGTTTGAAGGATGATTTAGTTTTTTTTTTCCTTTAAGGCATGCACACATTCTCTATCTTTTTTGAAAGAAATTTTTCATAATCCAGTGACTAATTTATTTTTAATCAATTTGGTTAGTTGATTCATGTTAACATGGGCTAGTCTTCTATGCCACAACCAACTTTCATTGTCTTTACTGATTAAACATACAAAATCTAAAGAAGGATGTTCATCCAGATCAATAATATAGCAGTTACCTTCCCTTTGAGCTCTAATGATAACTTTGTGATCACTTGTTATATTGACCAGGAAGAACTTTCAGTCAAACAGTACTCAATTCCCTTTGTCACATGTTTGACTCACACTCAGCAGGTTGTGGTTAAGCCCAATCACAAACATGATATCTTCTATGGATGTTTCAAGATTTTTGCCTATGATGCCAATGCCAACTATTTTGCCATATTGGTCATCTCCAAATGTCACTTTTCCTCCTTTCTTGTCCCTCAGAGTGATGAACTTTTCTTTGTCACTAGTCATGTGTCTTGAGCACGCACTATCCATATACCATTTGTTACTCTTGCTTGTTCTAAAATAGACTTGTAAAACAAAGCTCAGTTTTTCTTCTTACGTACCAAAATCTGTTTGGGTCCTATTCTATTAGTGGCACTAGATATAGATGTACCTTTGGGGACCCATTGTACCTTCTTGCCAAGTTCTTTTTTTTAACCAACATGAACTAGAAACATGTCCCTGCTTGTTACAGAAGTGACGAGTGATAAAGGGATTGTTAGATTGTGGTGCGGGAAGAAAGCAATGCAGATAATATTTTTGTTTCACAAATTTTGGTTGGGCATAAGATTCAATGGCTTTTGAATTATAGCTTTTATGTCCATCAACATGTACAAAGTGTCTCATATATAAATTTTGATTTTTCTTTTCATTCTTTCTTTGATTGTGCAAGGTTCATAACTAAGACTAGCTTTTCCTTATGCAATTCTCTGACTTCCTAGTAATGCAAATAACATGTCTTTACCCTTGGTGAGTTTAGCCATGCTTTTTGAAAGATATTCATTATTTTTCTTCGATTCAATGCATGATGTACAATAAACAAATTCAGTTCTATGTTGAGATGCAGTGTCAGGCATTTTGCAATATGATTCTAACTTGCTAATCTTCCTTTTAGATAGTTTTAGTTCTTTTGTTTTAATGAATTCATCATGTAGATCATGAAAGGCATCAAGTAGTTCAGAATATGAGGGTTCAGAATTATTTACCTCATCTTCATGGTCACTTTCTGATGAATTTTGAGTTTGTTCTGCTGCTTATGCCATCAGACATATGTTGGCAATCTCTTCTTCATCTTCATCCTCCTCATTAGAGTTGTTGCCCTATATTGAAGAGATGCAGGCCTTTTTCTTTTTGCCTTTGTTAGTCACTTTCTTTTCTTTCTCTTATTTTTTGAGGAATTGTGGACATTCCCATTTGATGTGCTCTTACTTTTTGCATTCATGACAGGTGATAGCCTCTTTGCTCTCTTTCATGCTGTCTGCAGTTGCTCCTTTCTTGAAGAACTTCTTATTTGTCTTTTTGCTATAAAATCTCCCAAATTTTCTGACTAACATAACCAGAGTTTCTTCATCTAGTTCTTCTTCATCATCAGAGTCTTCTCTTTCTTTTACAGCTTTTAATGCAAGACCCTTTTTCTTCTTGTCTTGTCCAGCATCCTTGAGAGCTTTTATCTTGTCCTCATATCCCTGAAGACTGCTAAAGAGAGCTATACTAGAAGCCATTGACTCTCCTCTAGATTCTTGTATGGCTATTACTTATGGTTTCCATTCTAGAGGAAAAGTTCTAAGAATTTTTCTAACTTTTTTTTTTGCTTTGTGTACTCCTTACTGAGGCTCTTCAGTTAATTCACAATGAGGGTGAATCTTTTCTGCAGATCTTTGATGCTTTCAACTTCTATCATTCTAAAACTTCCATATTCACTAATGCAAGAATTTAGTTTGTTCTCTCTCACTCCAGTAATTCCTTCATTAGTAATTTCCAGATTGTCCCACATTCCTTTAACTATGGTACATTGAAACACCCTGTAAAATTCGTTTTGATTGAGTGTACTAATCAAGTAGTGTTTTGCCTTGTAGTTGAGTAGGACTCTTCTCTTAACTTCCTCATTCCATACTTTTGGCTTTTCTTTGTACTTGTCATCATCCTGCAACTTCATTGGGACAAAATCGCCTTTCTGGATGACTGACCAAATATCTAAGTCAATAGACTAGAGATAGATCTGCATTCTCATCTTCTAGTATCCATAGTACTCTCCACTGAAGCCAGGAGATCTATTGGCATTGTTTCCTTCAGGAAGAATGTTTTCTCCAAAGCTAGCCATATGTTCTCCTGGATTGTTAGATCATTCAGTTGGGAGTCCAATCTTTGCTATCACTTGTTAGGTTTGCTGACTTCCCAAGATAGGGGTAAATTGAGAAGTTTAAAATTTTTTGCAAAATTGTGAAAGAGCAGTTAAAGCAAAAGTGGCAGAAAATAAAGTGCAGAATATAAAAAGGTAGTTTGCAAAGTAAAGGAAGGGAGGACACAAAGATTTATCCTGGTTCAGTTAACTCCTCTTGACCTACGTCTATTCCTCAAGCCACCACTTAAGATTTTTCACTATCTTGCAAGAATTCAATGGGCTCCTTACGATGTCACAGTACAGCCTTGTGCTCTATTCTAAGTGCTCACAAATTTTTACTCTGTACTCTAGCAAAAAGTTTCCCAAATCCCTTGTGAAAACCCCTCACAAGAAACTTTTTTCTTCCAGATGAAGAATAGATTTGTTACAGAAAGAAAAACTCTCTAATACAGAATAAATATGATAGTTGAAATGCAATAAATGAAGTGTGAGTGAGTTGAAGACTTTGTCTAATGATTTCAATGGAGTTTCAGTAAATACAGCATAAAATCGTTGCCCATAACTTCAAATGAAGTTCTATTTATAGATTTGTATATTAACAATATGTTAGACATAAGATCTAGCTATTAGAGACATTACCCAACGGTTATTCTGCAAAATTAGTCATTCACCAAATGCATTTAATGCATCTGACACTCTTAAATTTGAATTTTGGGGGTGTCAAAAGACAAATTTCATAGAGACCATAAGCTAAAGACTTTAACGGTGTACTTCCAAAATTCATCTATTTAAAAGTGAATTTGAATTTTGGTTTTGACAAATATTTCCCATGCTAAGACATATGAATATTCAAGTTTAAAGTGCATCTGTTGAGCATGAATAGTTATCTCATATTGCTACAGTGCACTTAAAATTTGAATTTTAGGGATCCAAAATTCATCTGTCAGTGAGCAACTTGATATGGCACAAGAGTTTTACTGTTCAAAATTCAAAATTTGAACTTTCAAAATTCATCTGATAGAGAGACCTTTAATCAATTTAAAGTTCAAATTTTGAAATCTAAAATTCGCCTGTCAGAGGAACTAACTTTGAACTATTTTTGCACTTTAATATCAAACAAGCTTTGACATAACTTCAGATGAATTTTATATTTTTCATAAATTATAGTTTACTATAAATTTGAATTTGAATTAACTAAAATTCGTCTGATAGAGGTAACATCTCTGTAAGTTCAAATTTCTATTAGCAAAGTTCAAATTCTCAACTATATGTTTGGAGTTTAACAACTCAAAATTTGTCTGATAGTCAGTGTTTTTCAAATTTAGCATGAGTTAACATAGGATAATTGCGAAACACATATTTAAAACTAATGGAGTGAAATCAAAGCCTTTACTCTGTGCTATGAGAAATCCTATAAACTAATTCCTTACTCATTTCTTCTTGGATTTCTACACTTAAATGCTCTTGCACTCCTTTGATATTTTTCTTCCGAGCTCCAATTGTTTAGAATAATCAAAACACTTGATTTAACATGTATATGATATGTATGTGTTATTTTATATCATCCACACACCATTGCATGCTAGCATGTCCATGATGATAACTATAGTGATAATATATATAGAAGCATGTTGGCATGACATTGACATCATCACCATTTGATGCATATAGTAAGGTGGACGTTAAGGTGATGATGAGACATGATATCATGATGATATGAGAAATGATGATGATTGATACGATATGATGTGATGAAACATCCCTATCACTAAATCCCCTCAAATGGCTAGAGAACCAGGTAGCAATAGATTTGGGCATACACCTTCCCTAAATCACCATCAATTCAGGTGGTCTAGGGAAAGGAGAACCACAGTCCAAGTACTAGTGTAATCTTTAGCTAGGTTGCATTAGTGTGAGGTGAGGTTGATGATATCTCTGAATAATCTTCATCAACTACTGAAAAGGAATCACTTATTGAAAATGTCTTCTATTGTTGACAGCCCATGGTTATAACCATGTATGAGGGAGAACCTGCATACCATTCTATTTTACATTTCATTACACCATATGTACAATTGTGTGAATTATTGATATAGGTTGCTTATGTTTGTGTTCTCAGTTACTAAAACATTGTCTCACACCCCTTTCCCATGACTAACATTTCAAGTAAAGTCTCTGGTACTAGTTTGGAGAAGATAAAAGAGTAGTAGCCTCTCCGACGTAGAGAATATCGAAGTCAACAGTAGTTTGTGTATAACATCCCTAAAAATTAGAATATCTAAATATCTGTAAGGAATTTACGAAAATGGGCAAACACCATTTTGCATGAAAAAGGGCAAAGAGGTTATTTTTTCTGATCAGATGGAAAAATAAAAAATTACAGTTTTGCCCCTATAAGTTAAGTTAACTACATTGTAGCCCTCCCAGAGTAAAACTCAAACTCACATGGGGTTCCATGTGAACATATATTTTGAAGAAAATTACAGCTAAGGACCTGAAAAATTTAAAAATTATAAATTACCTTCAGGTCAGGGGTAATTTTGCAAATATGCAAAATTAATGTAAAAGCAAAGCTCACGATGAGCTGAGTCCAATGATATATAGCATGGAGGTTAACTGATTAATAATAAAAAAATAATCAATGTCGAGTGTCAAAAAATAACTTGATGAACACTTTATGAAAAAAGTCATGAAACCATTAGCTTGAGTAGTTGTTTGATGATTTATTTAGGTTTAAGGAAGCCTAAGAAAGATTATGAAAGTATTTGGAAGAGGTACAACTCAAAGGAAAAAGCTAGAGGATTCGCAAAGGTAGTATTTTAACAAATTATGTATTATATGTCATATTTGATTTCTAAGAATTTATTTCTTTGCCATATCCTTGTGTTGACGCTTTATGATAATTATATGTTGTTGGCTGAGTTGATTAAGGATTATGTGACCCTGAGATGTCCATTTTACTAAATGAAACCCTGCCAGAATTTTTATAAAATAATATGGCATCATGTATTTTAATGAAATTCATTAATGATTTTATGAATGTTCTTGATGATATGATTCATGATTGGCTAATACTACTGAGTTTCTTTGAATCTCACTCTTCCAAATGACTAACATAATAGGCACAAGCTTTAGCAAGGTTACTAAGAAGGAGCAAGGCAAGAAAGAAGGAATTTATGAAAGAAATGAAAATCTTGTCTTTAATCCTTATTTTTAAAATATCATGTAAATTAATGTATGACATTTTGAAGCTGTATATGGAATTCATTATGTCTCCTTAGGTCTCACATGATGTATGGTACAAGTTTGAAGCATGATATGACCATGTATAAATGTATAGAAATGGTTTAGCCAAGTTATAGGATATAAATGGTCATTCTGACCCCTATATAGTTATACCACATTGGCTGGGGTTTTTGTAGTTGACCATATGTATGTTATATATATTTATAAAGTACACAAATAGAGCTTTAAAATGGTTTGACGAACACCCCATTTGGAATTGTGTACGAATTATAGTGATTTTTCAAACTTAGGGTCAGAATAGGACAAGATTGGGAAAACTAAAAAAATTGAAAGTTAGGTACTGAAAAATTTAAAAGACAATATAAAATTATACAGAGCTCCAAAAAATTAGTGGTCTATATGCATAGAAAGCGCTATGTTTTAAGTTTCTTTTTCCACTAATTTGGAGGTTGTTGGAGCTATATAATAGAAGATATAGAGTTTTTCCCAAAATTGTTCCAGTAAAAGTTAAATTCTGATCCTTCACTATTTAAGTTAATGTCATGCCATGTGCAAGTGAAATAAATGTACAAAAAAATATTTATATAAAGTAGACATATAGAGCTTTCAAATGATATAGAGTATACATGATTTGGTTCTGCAAAAAAGTAAATGAGTTTTTAAATATGTTGTCAAAATTAGGAATTTTTAGAAATTACCAAATCTATAGTACTTTGTGAAGGAGTAAAATTTACTAATTGACCTAGTATTCCCTCTATTGCTTATTTTTTACATCTATAGAATCTTTTTATCTATTTTTAGAGACTTGAATTACTTTAATACGATTTTTGTAGAATTAGTTATGAATTTTCAAAATTCATTAGGAAAACTGAAATTTGTCAAGTGAACAGCACCCGAGAAAATTGAATATTTTGTTTTTAATATATTTTGATTCTAGTTTTTAAACCATGATGAAAGCATCTAAAATGATCTAATACATTGTAAATGGGCCCTAATATAAGGTGTTACACTTTTTGGTATCAAAGCCAAAGGTTTAGGCTCTTAGAGTAATAGACCTAGGCCAGTATTGTTAAGTTCAGAAAAATGAAGATATTAATTAATAGTTTTCCTTTGGATTAATATACTAACAAGAAATGCTATTGCATAATGAGACAGATAAGATGTTTTTCTCAAGCAATAGTTGGAATCCTGACCATGAGAGATGGGTGATCCTTGAACCAAAGATGGAAAAATGATGATAGTATTAGCTCAAATCAGTTAGCAATAGGGAGTTTAGAGGAATCCAAGGTTAATGCTGAATCTCATCCAACTGGATATGAACCTGATAAAGAAGTCCCATTGCAAGTTATTTTAGCTCTTCCTACTCTGTCTAAAATCTAGGAATGGTAGCTGCAAAAGGTAGAGACTATGAGGTTGAGTTTCTACAAGTTTCATACAATTCAAGTTTTGATGGTCCAATTAATATTAAAGATAAGATAAATCATCAGCCAACTATAGCTAATGACTAGGTAATGGCTTAAGAAGACTTTAGTCTTATACTTCTTTTCGATGATATCTATGAGACTAGAGAAGTTGTTATGCAACTATACTGGGAAAATCAAGAGCATTTTATAGAATCCAGAATTTTGACTTTCCTAGATAAAGTTAGAGATGCTAAGCAATCCTTAGAATTCCTGAATTACTTCTATAAGGAGGTAGCCTGGATCGATGCAATGATAAATGTAATACAAAATTATGAGTATTGGATGCCGCATAAAGTTAGACTCCAAGAAGAAATGCTAAAAACTTTTCAAGATTGTATTAAAGAGTTGGCATATTTGGAAGTGATCCGACTAGAACAGGAGGATCCTGTTATTGACATAGAAGAAAGAGATTCTGAGGAGAACTTAGAAGAGAATCCAGAAGAGAATTTTGATGAAGCTTTTATAAGAGGTGAAAGTAGCTTTAGTCCTTTTGGAATGGAATAATAAAGGAGATCATGTGTAAATATTTATAAATGTATAAAGGTGAAGAACAATGATGACAATAAATTTTGAGTGTATTATAAGTAGTCATAAGTAGAAAGTAAAATGACATGATAATGTAAGGAGATCATAAGAACTTACGGACAAAGTTTACTCATGTAAA